>WEIV01016617.1:126034-173334 GCA_013390005.1 Calyptomena viridis | reverse complement strand
GAGATGCAGGGACGGGAGATGCAGGGACGGGAGATGCAGGGACGGGAGATATAGAGGCGGGAGATGCAGGGACGGGAGATACAGGGACGGGAGATACAGGGGCGGCGGATGCCGGGGCGGGGGATGCAGGGGCGGAGGATGTAGGGACGGCGGGAGCCACTTCAGCACCACGGAGAGGGGCGGCCGCTGCCGGGAAGTGAGCAGAGCTCGCCTTACCTCTGCTGAAAACATCTTTTTTTTTTTTTTTAATAAACATCTTCTGTTCTTAAAAGCATATCAGCTCTATGTAAAATAAATGTCCTGATTTTTATTGTCTGTTTTCCCTAAACCGAGCAGATACATAAAAGAAATCCTATGCTAAATCTACTTTTCATGGTCATGACGCTATACATGGTACAAAACTAAGAATGATGCTATTCACATTGTCTAAATCTAGAAGATCTGAGCTGAACTCTAGTCAATTTGCAGAGCGCCATGTTAGCTTCATTCCCATTAAACTTTTCTTTATAACCAAATTCACATTTAAGCTCTTCCAAATTATTCTATCAATTGAAGCCTTAATCTCCATTAAATAATGACAACTATGATATCCATATTAAACACAAAGAACCCATTGTTAATATGCAATAATTGTTTCTAGCAGGTATAAATATCTGTCTGCTGTACTGCTCCTCCCATGTAAATATCTTCCCCATCGACATTCAGAAAGCAGGGCTGGTTTATTTCCCAGACTTGCCCTTAGTCTGTATTTTATCACATACTAAGTCTGGAACATGCATTTTTACTTCAATTGATCTCTCACTACTATGTGGTGACAAGAGGTTATTTCTGGTGGTGCAGAGGAAGAGGGGACAGTGTGTCTTCCCTAGCAGGTGGGGGAGAGAGAGAGGAAGGTTCACCTCTGACTGAGAATTCTGTTTCCTATCTATGAATATTTCTAAGCCTGAGAAGATATAGCAGCAGGATAAAAGCCACGTGCACATTTAGGCTGGAGACTAGAAGGTTCCTAACAACCTCAGGACTGTTGCTCTGGAGCAGTCTCCAAAGAGGAACAAAGAGCTCAAGGGTAGAGCCTGACCAGCTTCTGAATGGCTGCTTTGAAACCCTATGACAAGCTCAGCAGGTCCCTTGTGCTTCTCTGACTATGTTATAACTTGCTTGCTCATTACAGTACATGTGGCTGATGTAGCCATGTAGGATTTTCCTGGAACTATTTATTTCAGGCAATACATTTCATTAGAGATCAAGATTTAGCCATGTTTTCCTTCAAAGCATTAAAGAATTCTGTAAAAGAATTAAAATTCTTTGTTATGTGTAGTGAATGTCCTGCTTCCAGCTCTCAGGCTCAGAGGTAGGGATTATCAATGGGATCTTTAAATGTTTACCAAAAGGAAGAAATAAAACTCTTAAGGCTTCAGCTGAGTAAAAACATGTTCACTGCTTGGAATTATGCAGTCAGTGTGGCAAAGTAATAAGAAATAGGCTCAAAGACTGAAAAACAGTTATCATTTAAGTATTTATAACTAAGTGACCTCTATTGCATTTCTTTCTAAAAACCAAACCAACCAACTAGCCAACCAAAAAACCAACCAAAGAAAAGAACCCAACAACCAACCAAAAACTCCACCAATTTAGGGGTTTTTGGTTTGTTTGGTTTGGGGGTTTTTGTTGAAGTTTTTTTTTGAGGGCTCAGAGCAACACCATTCCAGAGATGCAATCTAGTTTCCTCCTTGTTCTGCTAAACATTATCCAGGCTGGCTTCCAATGGTGTCTCTCTCCCTACAACTCGAATGCCATGGAAGGGTCCCACACCCACTGCAGAAGGCTGTCAGTCAGGCTTGCAGGTTACTCACAAAGAAGGTCTTAGCACTGACCACATATTACCCCATCAACCTCTACAATTAAAAAAAAAAAAAAATAGACAGTGTTTCAACTAACAATTTCCAGACATTACAGAATTAAAATTACTAGGCTTGTGAATAGTGAAGCTTGTGGGAAGACACAAGCTAACTGCATATTCCCACGGTGGTCCGTATTAAACACTCTAAGACTCTTAAGAAGGTCAAGGATTCATTTTGAGTCTCCAAAACACTTCATTACATTGATAAAACAAGCAATACCTGGGGATGCATGCGTGTACCAGTGTGTAAATCAGACATTTTCAACGTGTGGCCTTCTATGCCTGGGAAATGACCAGGCACTGACAGCACCTGGAGCTACACCAGCCATGCCTTGGGCAGCTGAAAGAAGTGCTCAGGACATTGGTGGTCTATGAAGCACTTGTCTGTTTTCTTTTGTCAAAACCCGATGAATGGAACATTTCAACTAGTGTTTTGCTTATCCATAACCCTGCAGACACTAACAGATCACGCTTCTACCTTTATTGTTTGTCTGTCTTTCCTGTCCAGTGCAGTCACAGCACAGACTGGACTGGCACAGAAAAGCGTTTGGTTCTGCAGGAAGCACGACTTACGTAAAAGCAAAGGGAGGCCAAGGTTTCACAGAGAGCTTTGCAAAGTAACAAACAAATTACCTGCACTGGTATGTGACTTGCTCTGTTCATTTCAGGGTACTCTAACTCATTTATCCAAGCACAGCACCTTCTACGTCAACCTGGTTTTGCTGACTTTGACAGCACATAATAAAGAGAGGCAGCATCAAACCACATCCAAGAACAAACCAATCTAATTACTACTGAGAGTGCTACAAATCTCAGTTATAATTTAAGCATCTGGAACCCAATTATGCCCTGAGTGCTTCTGGACTTCATAAGTGAGAGAAAAGCCCCAAGAATCTAAAACTAAAATGTGATCAAACCCAGCATCTGCTGAACGAACTGCGTCGTATCACATAACATGGACAGAGTTTATTTTGAAGGTGGAGCTCAACAGAAGTCCCTGACATAATTTTTCTTCCTGGTTCTCCCTCTGTGTATAACTAACCTTTTGCAACATCAGCCACATGTATTAAATTGTGATAGTAGCTAAAGAGAAAATGTAGCAATCCACATAAAATCATCAGAATTATTACTCTGGGCTCTTTCAGAAGCAGTAGCAGCTGGTGCTGAGAAGTTAAGGGAATAAATGCTGCCAATTCAAATTTTCCCCCCTCCCCCCTTATTTTTTTCAGCAAAAGAACAAACCTCACAAAGGAGCAGAAGTCCAGCTGCTTAGCAAACACTTTATCCTTCAAAACTGTTTTGAGACAGAGAAAGGCAGCAGTGCTAGCTGCTGGTTGAAAAGAGCAACTATCTTTTTCCTTCCGAGTGGCATTAAGGCCTGGCATGTCACATGACACAGAAATAAGCACATGTCCATACTGACTTTCCCAAGATAAGAGAGCCTATGCTGCTGTTATACAGCTGCATATATGCTCCTGAGTTTCACCACATACAGGAATTGTCACTGCATATCCCCAAACTGCATGAGTAGAAACTGTGCTCAATTCCACAGAAACTTTGTGCCTTTGGTCCACCTGCCTTGCTCTTCACTGCTGCCTTAAATCTGGAAGCGAATAACCCTTACCTTGCCCCAGGCCTTTATGGTTTGACTGGCTCCTCCTGTCAGAAAACTCTTTGTCACAGCCTACCAGCGATGTGACACAGCTGTTGTCACGCAGCCCTTGCTGTGCATGCAGAGAGGATCACAGCATGCTGGGGACAGAAAGGTGAGGTTCCTCGACAGGAGCACAGTACTCAACATGAAACAAAACTTCTCATTTATTTGAAGGGGCGGCACGGAAACATCAGCTGGGACAGCCCTTGACAGATCATCCATAACAAATCATCTCTGAGCTGACATGGACTTTGGAGTCACAGCTGCTCTTGTCATCACAGGGAGGAATAAAGCTCTACACAGTTGGCTGCAGCTGACAGTACCGACCCTCACAGCAGCAGCAAGAAAGATTCATCTCTCTCTCTGTATCTTTGGAGATGAATCCTCCCTGAGTCCATCCTGCTTTGAAGAGACGTGAGGACAAGAAAATAAAATAAGACTTAAAATCTCTTTTGATCAAAATTTAAGAAGAATCTCTTGTGAGGTGATTTCAAGGATGGCAAAGAGGAAATGCTAATCGCACCTGATTCATGCTTTGTGCATCTCTTAGTATGGCTGGGTTGCTCTTCTCTCAATTGTCATGTTGAAAGCAATGGGAAGACTGAAATGGCGTACCTGGGAGGATGACTAGGTTGCCTGTCCTATATAAAAATTAACATTTTTTTATAGTGCTTTCACTGTGATTACTGGCTTTCAAGTGTCAACTACACTTGGAAGAATAATTACCAGTGGCATATATTAACTTAAATATCCCATTGGCATTAAAAAGTGTACTTATTGTCTTGGGGTGACTTTATGATGTGTCTCATATTGTCTACTCTGTGCTAAGAAAAAAAAAGAATCTTGTGCTTTTAAAACTGAGCCCTGAGAGTGGAGAGAAAAAAAAACCAGCTAGAGAAATCTTTTCAAAACAATTCTATGTTTCAAGGTCAGTTTTGTTCATCTGCTGTTCAGTTTTTTTCTTCTTTCGGTGGCTGTTGCGAGGGGGGAGGAAGCACCTTTCTTCTAGCTTTTCCAGCCAGAAATCTCAGGCCTGTTTCTTCGGAAGGAGAGCAGACTTAAACTCCTCTATTTTCCTGGACTTTTGACTTCTTTTTCTTCTTTCCTGGACTTGTTGGGACATCGGAACATTGAAACCTCACTAGGAGGCCTTTTCCACTGGCCTGGCCTGGGGGGGCCCCCACATTGGCCTAGTGGCAAGGGGAGAAGGAGATCATATCAACAAAAGGACTCTGAATCTTCCAGGTTCTCTCTCTCCACAGTGAGAGACTTCATTATTTATTGTTTAGCATTATTATTATTATTTTCTTTTGTGTTTGTTAAATAAATAGTTTTGGTTTTTTCTTCACTTTCCTTCGAGGAGATATTTCTTTTCTCGAACCTGGTGGGAGAGGGTGACTGCAGCCTGTTTTTATCAGAGAATATTTATCCCTCCGAATATCTTTGTCCCAAACCAGGACACTTATAAAATAAAAACTCAACAACTTGCGATATCTAGATAACAACTAGTGAGGACTTTAGACTAACTGCATATTTTTAACTGGCGCTTACTTCTTGTATTTTGGTTTCCTTAGTCAATTAAATAGATCAACATCTTTAATTTTCAGTCCTCACACAATTTGCATATTGTGCAAGTGTACTTCAGAGAAAATTTTAAACACTAGGTTCAAACTACATAGATGTATTTTTCTAAAACGTTTCATTATGTTTGAGAATATACATGTAATGACATTCCTGCCAGTTTTACTGTGCCTATTTTAAGCAAAACACCTTCCTTTTGATTCTCTTCCTTTGAAATTCATGTCTCTTTTGAGATACAGTTGCATTTTTCAAGAATAAATGGATTAAATGTCAAATAATCATGCAAATTATATCATGTCAGGCTTTTAAAAACGTATGGTAGGTTGACCCTGGATGGGCAGCCAAATTCTCACCCAACTGCTTGCTCACTCCCACACCCTGCCCTGCAGCCATCTGTATATGGGAGAAAATAAAAAGGAGTAAAAAAGCTCATGAGTAGATATAAAGACAGGAATATCAATTTCCAATTACTGTTGGGAGAAAACAGACTTTAATCAGGGAAATTAACTTAATTTATTGTCAATTGAGGTAAATATTTGGGTACTGATTTGGATAACAACAGACTTTGATGGTGGTGAGGTGCCTGCCCCACCATGGAGCACCTCCTCCTCCTCTGACCTCGCTGTTCCCCTGTTGTTTCTCACTCCTTTTGTTCCTTCCACCTGCCTCTGCCCTTTCTTAAATAAGTTTCCACAGAGGACCAGAGGCTTTGCTCATGAGCTCAGCTGTGTCCTGTGCTGATTCCATTTGGAGCTGACTGAAACCATCTTGTGTCCGACGCAGGGTAGTCCTGGGCTCTTCCCACAGAAATTACCCCTGCAGCTCCCCCTTGCCAGCACCTGGGTACCTGCAACACATACAGTGTGTCATTATTCAGATAGAAGACTACATAATACTTTTCCATTCTTTATATTATTTCCATTTCTGAACTGTTGTCTGTACATCTCAAGGGAAGCAATTAAAACTAACTAGGAAATAGTGAAAAGTGTCTAGTGAAAAGACATTTTGGAAAACTTCTCTTCTTTTAGAAGCAGCTTATTGTCTGTATACACCGTCACATATTAATTAATGGTAAGACCCCCCTAGGGACTGCTAGATCTAACTAGAAACAGGCAGTATCACCAGGGGAGGGTCTTATTCTGTGCTTGGGAATCTCCATTTTGCAGTCAGCCATTTCTGATCTGAACCACAAAGTTGAATACCTAGTTATAAAAAACACAACGTTTTCTACAAAACAATAGAAAAAAACCCATAAAAAATACAGGGTTTTCAGCATGTGTTTGCAGCCCACTAGAATAAATTAGCTCTTTCCTGTGCAAACCATCTAATATGTCTCTCAGTTAGCCATTTAGGACTACAGCTAATCTGCAGGATTTGGGCATATTTCTAATTTCCTGGGCCTGGGCACATGTGTGGGTAAATCATGGACCCCTCATAAAAGTCAGAGACTCCTCATCCTCAGGCCCTCACTTCTTCTTCTCTTGCAGGAAAGAAACCTGGGCCTGCAGACAGTGAAGAAGCAGGAGTGTCCTCCAGCCAGGTCATCATCTGGCTGATGGGAGCACCAAGACCTTGCCTATGCCACTAGAGACAATTCACCTTTGGTCATTTCATGTTTCACGTATTTATCTCTTCATCTATCCAAATTCATTTAACTGAAACAGTCTTGTTTGGAACACTTCACAGGATGGAGGATCCACAACTTCTTTGAGCTTCTTTGAGCTTGTTCCAGTGTTAATAGTTTTCATCATTAAGTGTGTCTTGCTTCTTTTTGTATTTGGCTTCAGGCCTCAGTCATTACTACTTGTTGTGCCTTTTCCTGCTAAATTAAAGTGTCCTTTGATATCAGTATTTTAATTCAGTTAAGTTTCTTAAGATAGTGAGAATTATTTAATTATGCTTTTCTCTGAAATAAGCTAAGCAGACAAATCTCTTGCTGCAAGGCGTTTTCTTCAGTTTTTGAACTTCATAGTTTTTCAACACTCCCTCCTTCCAAGACAGCTTAAAAGCCTGGCCAGCAGAAGCAGAGCCAGTATTTTATCAGGTGAAATCAATTCCCTCCTCCCACTGTCCTATTTACCAATCTAAGGGTTGTACTTGTAGCTCTTTTGCAGGAATATCTCAGGATTGCTAACATACTCCACTGAGATGCTTACCTGCTTTAACTTGTACCTTCAAATTAGTCCGGCAGGTTTTAGAGATGACTTACTGGTTTTGAAGATATGTCTGCATTCCTTGCTCCTAAATGTATAACTTTATATTTGCCTGTATTAAAGACACATTTTGTCTATAATGTTTCACTGCCTTTTCCTTAATGCCATTTACTTTTCTGGCAGTTTTATGCCATGTCCAGATTTGATCAACCACAGTCCTGTATTTGCTTTGAGTCCTGTTTACTGTCTGTTGGAGTCCAGGATATCGAGACTACACCTCAAACTGCCCTGGAGGGTCTGGGACCCTCACAGAGACCCCAGAAAGATACAGTTTTTGATCTGTGTCCCTGGGAAAAGCTTCCAACATTGATGGAAGAAGCAAAAGCAACAAAAATATAACTTAGATCATAGTCTACTTTGTCACAGAAGTGAAACTTATAGTTTTAGGTTTTGTAGTATAGTTATAAAAGAAGACAAGATGGAGGATTTTGGGTGTTGCCTTGAGTTCTTTCTTCTTCTTGTTCTTGCTCTTTGTACTGCAGCAGAGCTGGCACTTAGGCATTGGTAGAATAGATTTGAGGTAGAGAAGACGTGTTAGTAACAAGTTAGGGTTACTGGTACAGAATTGTAAACAGAGTATGTGGTATCTGTTAATTGGTCATTAAAGTCCTTAAAATCTAGATGCAGCTGTCATTTGACATGCTTTTTGCTTTTCACAGCACACGCTCTGGTGTGTTAAACCCAGGTTTGGGTGACTTCTGAAGTTGTGATAAGAACTTAATAAACAGCAAGAAAAAACGGAGAACCTGCGAGTCTTATTCCTTTATCTGGTACTGAACTTTGATAATAAGAAGAAATGATAAAGAGCAAGAGCTCGGTTCACCCACAAACATCATAACAAATATCATTACAACTGTCAGATTTAGTGCCTGCCTCTGCAAAATCCTACCAGAAACATTCCATATCACAGACTACTTTGTAAGATCTCTTGGTGCATTCATAATCCATTTAAGGCCTACCTTGTTCACACTAGTTATTGCTAACTTCTTTATTGAAACCCCCAGCAGTATTTCATCAAATGCCTTGTGAATGAAATTTTATCTACAAATTGAGGCAATAGCCTCAAACAATAGTGTCAAAGGACACAGTGGGGTAAGAACTTGCTTTTTTCCTCCATAATACCTTATCATCTAAAACTATTTTTCCATGGTTTACATCCTTGTATTCCAGTTTTCAGCTGACTCCAATATCATCCTTTTTATTATTTTGTCTGCATGCCTGGCCTACTTCCTGCTATTTCCTTTTTTCAAATACTGTTAACTAAGCATTTTCTCAGGCTTCTAGAATATCTCAAACTGTACAAAATTCATTAAAAGTGCCCACCAGTTGGCTGGAATTCTCTTCAGCCTGCTCTGTGCCACTCTTGACAATAAACTAGTCCAGTCTCAACCTTTTGAAAAAAGAGTAAAACAGGATGAAATGACACAGGCCAATTTTGGTTATTACTGCAAGACATTAACTATACTGAGGAACAAGTTTGGCAGAACACTTGATTTTGTACATAATGTACCCACATATTTGAGCAGAAAAGGAAGGAATGTGTTAAGTCTAGCAATATGTTCTCCAACAGTAAGTAGTATGTGATACCATCTTGCATTGCTCAGGGTGACAGTAGACTCCCACATTTTTTCTTAAAGTTAGCTCATATACTTTGGAGAGAGATGTTTTTCCTCAGAGCTAAAGCTGCAGAACTGGCTCTGGAACTTGGAATCCCTTGACACACTGATGCCCGAGTGTACTTTTTGCCTCCTCTTGTGAGAAAGGAATTTCTTTAGAAGCATTTTGTTTGGTGGGCTGTACAGTATATTTCAAGCTATAGTAGGATTCCATCGAGTTATTATTGTCCACCAGAGACTGCTGAGAATTATCGAAATTACAGTTCTTGGTGTCAGAGTTTGTACTAAATCCACATCCTGGGTACTCCTCATTGCATGTGTACTATGACCAATTCCACATAGCACAGTTTGTTTTTCCACATCTCGGCATTGCTCCCAAGACTCAAATTCTTTGATGATCCAAGCTGTCTCTCCCGGCTGCCTGTGGGTGTACTGTATGGTCTCTCAGGGAAGTACAATGAATATTCCTCCTGCTAGTTTGCTCAACTAGTGGGTTTGCAGTCCCATGTGACTTCTGTTGCAGCAAGATCTGTGTTACTTTATTTTTGTGCCATACCATAAGATACTTCTGCAGTCTGCAGTTCTCTGATCTCCTCTGGATTTCCAAAGACTGTATTTGGTCTCTACAGCTGCGGTCTGTATCTTCAGTCATTATTTGCTCCACAGAAAAGTTCCCCTCTCAGTGAATTCACGCAGGCATGATGAAGTAGGGTGAGCTCTCCTGCCTCAGGAATTGGTGTTTGTGTTGTGGATGTTCCCTCTTCATTCTTGACAAGGTGTCATGAAAAGCCTCTGCACACTCTCCCCGCCGCCTACCCCCTTACCACCACCACCAGATCAAATTCCTTTGAGGCTTGCTGGTATGCTCTGTCTATCACAGCTGGAAAGCCAAAGTGTTGTGCTGAAGTTGGTTTTGTATTGATTTTTTTTTCTTTTTAATTGGCTTGATGCATAAATACCTCAAGGGAAATAAAGAATGGGGCGATGAAAGGGAAGCTACTAGAATGCAACACTGAGGAGCTGAAAAGATGGCCTATTCAATCACCCTGAGTCAAGCATAGATATCTGTAGTTATAGGGCTTCTCTGTGTCACTGCATTAGAAGAGTCATTGCGAGAAAGCACCTGGGAAGAAAATCCAGTTAACTCTGTGAGCTTGCTGAATGTAAAGCTCTTGGGAGCAGTATTCAGCTCACAGAGTCAATGAACCAAGGTCAAAAAATTCAGCTGTTGATGTCATTTGAAGAAGCAAACTTTAATAATGTTTTTTGAAGACATCAGTGTTGCCAGATTTTTTTCAGATCCTACAGCCTTTGGTAGCTTCAAAGTAATGATTAAGCTTTTAAAAATGGTGTCCTGTCTGTGAGCAATATATTTTTGGCACTGTAACATGTAAGCTTCACATATTTATCAGTAAAAAAGTGATTATTTATACAGTAAGAATTATATACATTTACTGTTTAAAAGCATCATAAACAGACAATACAGTATTTTACCTTAACATGTTTACATATTATAAAACACTTGAAATATTCTATTTCAAACAAAATAATTCACCTCCGTTGTTTACAAATCTCCAGTGAAATTACTTTACGCAGTATTTCTTTTAATCTTTAATTTTCTGTTAGGCAGAAAATTAGAGTTGCAGCTTCCACCTGCAGAGGGTTGCAGTTTATATCTCTTTGTTCAAACACAGACGTCACTGCTCTGGAGATGTACAATGACCACAGAGGACATACTTGATAATAAATGTGACAGGCAGCCCTCGTGGAGGTGATTTAAACATACACTCTGTCCAGATTCTTCTGGGTGCCAGTAGCTTAGCCACAGCTTATGGGACTGAGTGAGAGGTTTGCACTGCAGCAATTGCCTTAAAATTCCAGTTAATTTGTAATTAATTACATTAACTGTGTAATTGTACACTGTGCAAACTGACACAGCACATGCCCAAAGACAGCTGGGACCTACTTCATCCATTTTGGAAGAAAGGCTAATACAAGGAACCAAGTGACACCAAGTATTGCCCATCACAGGATTTCATGTCATGTTTGTTTCAAAGACATCTGATGAACTCACTAGTTCTTGGTGCCACTCCTGCATGAGTTTTCTACCTCCCAACTTTCCCTCATGTAACAGTGTTAACGTCCCAAACAGGACACACAGGCTTGTTTAAACTCCACAACATCAGCCTTAGGGGAGCATTTGACTTCATGGATGCCTGTGAATCTTGTCCAGGCTTGTATTCCAATCACCTGATACTCTTGATAAGATATAAAATTGCTGCATCCAAGGCCAACCTCAAGAGTAGGTATGTCTCCAGGAGTAATTGTGGGTGATTTGTACCCACCACTTGAGGCACAGCCTGCACACAAAGAAGTCCACCAGATTTTCAGAAGAGTATTTAGGAAGTCTGAGTTTTTTCCAAGTCACTGTTTGGCTCAGGGACTCACAACATGGGGCATTTATCACATAAATCTACTCTCTTCTGCCACAAATTCAATGAGGACTGAGTTGCTGATGGGATTAAAAGCCTTTTTCCATTGTTACACGGTTCTGTTCTTGTAATGAACATGTGCTTTGCACCTTCTGTTCCACCCCTCTGAACCTTTTCTTTTGCCACTTTTTGGAAATATAAAATATTCAATAAATTTTGCAGCTTCTGTATCATTTGGTCAGTACTAATGGCTTGGCGATGTCAACACTTAGCTAATGCTGTTCATTCTTTAGATTAAATTCATTCTGTAGTAACAGAGACAATGATGGTACCAGCAGGAATCACACTTGTAACCCATCCAATATTGTCAGTGGCCAGAGGATACACAGGGACTCCTTAGTCTCTCTGTGTTGTATAATGATTAATATTTTTCCTACAAAATTCCTTCAATGTCCTTTCCTGAGCACTTTCCAACTCTGTTCTTTCTGTTGGTAGTTGAAAACATCTTCTATTTCTACTTGGATGTCTAGTCATAATGTTTCTGTGAAGGTGAATCATGTCTGAAACAATTCCTCCTGATATCATGATGTGCTTCTTCCCTAACTCTACAGACTTTAATATGTTATCAACGCCACCAGAAAGGAAACTGGCCAAGCAGTAAATGAACTGACAGCATCTGCCTCATTAGCACTGACATGCCTTCAAACTTTTCTAACAAAGCTTCAACTCCCACCTGATATTTTGAAGTCATGTGTATTTAACTCTTCATGAGCTATCTTTAAGTTAATCAGTTAAATCATGACTGTCAGTTGTTTTGTATGGTTACTAACTCATTCATATAATTACTACCTTAAAATTTTGAGAGCACATTTAATTGTACATCCTGTTCTTTGAATCTCTTCAGCTGATTACTTCTCAATTGCATGCTATGCAAAGATTCTACCAAAAGAACACAGAGATCCAACTTAAAGACACTTGATGTCATCAATTGTCAAAAACATTTTAAACATCTGTTCTTTTGATGAAATTGTTTTCAACTTCGTCTCTTGCACTCAGGAATCTACACATAGTAGATGAATGCAACAGCTTTGGGCAAATGATAAATATGGCCTTATCTTCGTGAATTCCATGTTTTGGTCTTTCAGACCTGTCCAGATGCACATGCAGAATCTCTCCTTAATGGGCTTGCTTTTAACTTCACGGATGCAAGCAATCTTGCTATGAAGTTGTTCATTCCTGTTATGGTGGATTCTGCACATGGGACTGGGCAACTCTGGATGTACACACAGACTGGGGAATGAGGTATGGAAAGGGTTGGCGCAGAAAGAGGCCTGGGGGTCCTGGTTGATGGCAAGTTGAATATGAGTCAGCAGTGCCCTGGCAGCCAGGAGGGCCAACCACGTCCTGGGGGGCATCAGGCAAAGCATCGCCAGCTGGTTGAGGGAGGGGATTGTTCCGCTCTGCTCTGCACTGGTGCAGCCTCACCTTGAATATTGTGTCAGTTTTGCGCAGCACAATATAAGAAAGATATTCAGCTCTGAGAGCGTCCAAAGGAGGGCAATGAACATGGTGAAGGGCCTTGAGGAGAAGCCGTATGAGGAGTGGCTGAGGTCACTTGTTCTGTTCAGCCAGAAGGAGGCTGAGGGGAGACCTCATTGTAGTTACGACTTCCTTGTGAGGGGAAGAGGAGGGGCAGGTACCAATCTCTTCACTCTCATGACCAGTGATAAGACTTAAGGAAACAGCATAAAGTTGTGTCAGGGGAGGTTTAGGTTGGATATCAGGAAAAGGTTCTTCACCCAGAGAGTGGTTGGGCACTGGAAAAGGCTCCCCAGAGAAGTGATCACAGCACCAAGCCTGACAGAGTTCAAGAAGCACTTGAACAATGCTCTCAGGCACATGGTGTGACTCTTGGGGTATCCTTCACAGAGCCAGGAGTTTGATTTCATGATCCTGATGGATCCCTTACAACTCAGGTTATTCTGATTCTGTGAAATATTTTCCTATTGTAAGTGAATTGCCCTTAATATGCAACATTTTCTATTTCAGAGTATTTAGTCTTGACATCATCATTCTCACTACCTAGCATTTTATTTTGATTCTTTGCACTTTTAATACACACACATTAAAAATTTCCACAAAAAGGCTTCCACGGCCACTATCTTTCTAGTGATGATGGCACAGATGACCATCATTATAGATTTGTACCAGTATGTCTGAATACATGTGATTTATGCTTATACATCCCCTCATGAGTTTATTTTTGTCCTTACTTGACATTCTGTTTCATATGCTACTGGTCCCTCATCCTGCAGCAGCTTCTCTGACTTCCCAGAAGCCTCTACTTTCTCAGTTACTACTGCCTTGGTCTTTGGAGAACCTTTTTGTCATGCATATACTGCAGTACTTCTGATCATATTCAGTCTGTGTCATTTTGCTCTTCCTTGAGTTTTACACTATCTCCAAAAGTGGAATGTAAATGTGGATTCTGGCAGTTCTCCAAATGATGCTCTCTCAGTTTATGGCCTGAGGGGATGCTTTATCAGCATCTGAAACTTCTGAAGTTCATAGGAGAACTTCCAGTGTGAATTATAGATACACTATGGATTTTGGAAATATGTCTTCTCTCTTTACACACTTGCTCGTATGTTCCGTTGACACAAATCTACTAAGACTTCTGTATTTTTTAAACTGCAGATAAAATTATTAGTATCATATAAATAGGAACACTAGCAGTGGATTTATGAACAAAACTGGCATCTTGGTTTTAGCAGCTCTCTAAGCCATACAAATAAATCCTGTCAAAATGAATGTTTGCCACCTTGTATTACGGTAGCTACCACACCAGCTCCAGGAGAAAAATCTCAAGGTGTGTTCATAGATCTAATGAAAACAAGGATGCTTCCCTCATTAGAAAACATCATAAATGAGATACAGAAGCCACTTAACAGAGATATCAGTTACGTGACTTCTTCTGGCTGTCTCTGTGTGAGACAATTAGAAGATTTCATGACATTTAAATCATCTTTAGTATCTTCCCTTTGCTATAACTGCATAATACAGACTCTTCTCTAAAATAAACATCTTTTGGATTATAAAAAAGTAAAAAAGACTTAAATGGCTTTGAAAGGAAAAGCAAGAAATTAATCTCACCAAAACCATGCAACAAAGGGATCAAATAAACTTGTTTTAAGAGAGAAGACTGTCATCCCAGAGTGCTATGAGAAAAAAGAACAAAGAAATGTTACTTCCTGAGGTTCAAATCTAACTTTCCTCCTTATCCATGGGGAAGTGATAAATGGAAGAAAATGTGGAACAGCTGGAAAGGATAAAAATGTCAGGAGATGCAACAAAGCAAAACATTCCCCCAGATGAATAGTTTTTCTTTTGATCACACAAAGATTTGAAATTTTTCTGTTTTAAACAGAACAGAAAATGAGGATGTGCAATAGACAGCTGTAATGGATAGGAGTGAGATGAAAGGTCTCAGATGAACCGTGATTGGTATGAGGTACTCCAGGTTGAGGGTTTTTTCTGATCTTGTACAACTTTCTCACAACTAGGTAATTACTTAGCTCCCTAATCTATTAAGATTGCATAATGAGATCTGGGCTGCTTTTGAAAAAATTATGAGCAAGTAAAGATTGCTATTTTGACAGCTATTTTGGTAGGAATGCCAACAGAAAACTGGAATATGTCATTGAAGAAGGAACATCAATGGCAATAACCTGTCTTGGTGAAAAAATTCATTATGTAGCCAGTAGTTATTAAATCATATATATAAACTTAAATATATGTATAGTCGCTGTATTCACAGCTTATTTTTTAAAAGCCCCTGCTTAAAAATTGTTCCTTCAGTGTCTGCACATGTCTATGCCAGGAGGCAATGGGCACAAGTAGCCTTTGTGTTCATTCGAATAATAAAAATAAGATTGTACTATTATCAACAACCACAATCATATATAAAAAGGAGTAAGTAAATACTATTGGTCTCAAGGTAAGAAAACAATCACAGGAGCCTTTCCAGGATATTTTCCTACAGGTCTATGTTTTTGTTTACTGCAACCCCTGTTATTGGATAAATTTTGCATTTGGCATCATCCAGGTAGGTATGTTTCAGTAGTCCCCTCCCCCAAACATGCCACCTCCAAAGACATGTTTGCTTCCCTTAATGCTTCCTCTCTCTCAAGAGCCAGTTAGAGCTCCAGTGTTCTCATTTCCTCACATTTCTGTTCTGACATGTAGATAAGGTGATGCAACAGGTTTGAAGTTTATTTATAAACTACAAGTGACAACATGTCAATTTAGCTGGTTGTACCCAGCAGAGAGGGGCCTTCCAAAACCAATCTTCCAGAACGACAAACCAAACTGCATTTACTCAGTTCCCTTGAGCAAAGCAGATAGAGATTGTTACTGTGACTGAATCAATTACCAGTGCTGTAGCTGCCAGAACACCCCAAAATTGACACCAAAAGGGCAGGGAAGCAGGAGATAACTATATTTTAAGTCAATATCCTACACAAATAAGAAAAAAACTGAAACCTGCAGGAACCTTGATCTAAAAGGAAACTGCGATAATCAGCTTAGTTCACTGGCCAGTTACTAGTTCAGGGAAACACTGACACTAGCAAAAAGCAAAAAGCAAACAAGCACAAGGCCAAAGCAAAGTGCCAAGATCAGAAGCCATGTTGCTGTTACATTTCTGTTTCCAAACTTAACAACTAATTTCATAATTTCTGCATTTTAACAGAAGTTAAAATTTATCTGAAAACTCATCTAGAGGCAAGGGAGATTTCATGAACGCTGGCAGAACCCCCAGCACTCATTCCCTGAGCTAGAAGAGGACTGCCATGAACATGGTGAAGAGGTGAGGATCCAGCACAGACCTCTGCACAACTTCAACCTGGGTCCATTATGAAGGCCCATGCCAGGATTCTTTCATTTGTGCCACACCTAGGATCTCTATTAGGTGGTGGTGGGGTAGTGGGGTGGCTTTTTTGTTTGTTATGTGTGTTTGGTTTATTTGGTTTTGGTTTGGGGTTTTTATTTGGATTGTTTTTTCAGCTCCCTGAATGCTTTTTTGTTAAAAACCAGAGAATGAACACTGGCCATCATATCATTTTATTCTTTTGTTAAAGGTGACAGGAGAGAGGAATCCCTTGTGGTAATGTTAAAGTTTCCAGTATATCAGTGACAAAATGAGAAGTACCACAAACCCCAAATGTAATTTCCTTAAAAAGGAAAGCAAACAGAGGAGAAATATTACAAGAACCAGCTGGTATCGAGGCAGATAGGAACATCATTACCATAAAATCTTTGCCATCTATGCTCCCATATGAATGATACTAAGTATGATGGGTTCACTGGAACTAGCGGATACAGTTATTGAAAAGAGGAATGGTAACAGCATCTGGCTACTTATTATTCAGGTTGTTCCAGCACAGATTTGTCATCTGCTTTAAAAGTATTTAAGGTGCTTGACAAGATGCAGAATGCAACAAAAACAAATCAGGAATTTTCTAGTCTGCAAAATTTTATTAAGCAACAGCTGGACAACTCTTACAACTCCAAATCATCAAGGAAAAATAGGGCAATCAGTCCATCTCTCAATCATGTAGACAGTAAAGAATCTGGACAAACCACATTTTTATAGGGAAACCAACAATACTTTCCAGGCACCTTCTGCAAAATCTATTATACAAGATACAAAAAAGGAGAGGCAGATCAGGGTAGTTTTTAAGTACAATGGAAACCAAGTATACCATGGTATATTGAGGAGAAAAAAAAAAAAAACAAAAAAAGAAAACAAACCCCCCTCGAGATTAAAAAAAAAAAACAACAAAAAGTCTAGGTAAGTAAAGTACAAAAATGGTGTACCAAATTTTCTAAAGCCTTAAGAAAAACATGCTAGGCTTGCTTGCTTAAGAATGCATGCACCTGCATGACTCTGTGCTCATTAAATTTAAAAAACAAAAAACCCCAAACAACCCCCCCTCCCAACAAAACAAAAAACCACAAAAACCCCCTAAACCAAAACAAAGAAAAAAAATTTCCAAATCACGTTCAGAGTTATAGTACCAAAAGAATGCATTTCTAAACAAATGCAACTCCCCTTCTTTTCCAGGAAACACTACAGTGCCTTTTCAATCAAATGCATCCCCATGCTATTCCACAACATCATATATTTTATCTACAATAAAGGAGGAGATCTTGAACAGACATACCCTTCCCCAAACACACAACACACAAACAGAAAAAGAACAGTGAATGCAGAAGTAGTGAAATGGAAGTGAAAAGCAAACAAAGGCAAAACATGTATCAAGCAAAGAAAAGAAGCAAGGAGAAAGTTAGAAAAGTTCTGAACAAATAGCTTGAAACAACACAGGTAGGAACTACAATCTGAGTATTATTCCAATGAAATAATTGAAACTCAGGTGTCTGCACACTGTTCAAAAATGTTTCTCTTTTATTATTACTTTAATCTTAATCCATCTTAAACCATCTACTTGGCCAGTAAGATAAACATTCCAAAAATAGACATTTGTCAGGATTCAGAATTGCTGAATCAGACCGTATCTTTAAATTGTAAACTGGAGGGCAAGGATTAAGAACAGACTGGCAGGCTTTAACATCATACCATCTATTTTTTTCATTGAACAGTCCAGATAGTCAAGTATTTGGTGTTTTCATTTATTTAATTTTGTCTCACAAAATTATGTTGGTTTGATCCTGCAAGTCACCTGTCACTTGTGCAGTCGCATAGTGCTCCCAAACAATCAATTTGCCTTGAAGCATAAAATTCTTGTTAAAGATTCATTTGCAAAATCAAAAGTTGAAGGGTGAAGCTTTTAATTTTCTTAGCAAGAATTGCTTCACTGAATCTTATTTTATTCTTTTGTTTGGTTAATTGCTTTAGTCTTAAAAATTTTCGAGAAGTCAAAACAATCAAACTGCCCAAACAAATTCCTGACACAAATTCTTTTCAGAGATATCAGGCAATGGGTAAAGCAGAGTCTTTTCACCTTAAAACATCCCTGTGGGATTTTTTAAGAAGAAAATTAAATCATGGATAAATACAAAGACAAAATAATTCACATAGCCCGTTGTTCACTAGTAGTAATTCACCTTATTCCTTTGGGAATGATGCACGGAAATTTCAATCTTGCAAGGAGGACCTGTGGTGCCTACCTGCAGACTACTCCTGAGAGTAGCAGGACTCTAAATTGATATTTGCTAATGAAGGATATTGTGCCTTGAAGATGAAGGGACCTGAAAACAAATACACTCTTTATAGCAGAACTCTTCCATTTTTGTAATCAGTATAGCTGACTTGGTCTCTTATACTGGAAAAACCATTATGCCAATCTCTAACATAAAACAGCTTGCTCTCCTGTGGTGGAATCCTAGAAATGGGAATAAAAGTCAAAAATATGAATTACTACCCTTTGGCCAGGATTTTACTTCTAGCATTCTTCAAGGTGTTGAAGAACTAGCTGTTGGCTAATGCTTTATAATTTTCTTGAGCGAATATATGGGTCATACAAGTAATTTTTACCTTATAATCACACAGTAATAGGGAAATACACTTTGGATTGGATTCTGCTCTCTTATGTATCTTGGTGTAACCATGTACTGAGGCTGGAAATTGGTCCTCTGTCAGCATACAATGCAAGTGTCTCATCTGTTACTAATATCTAAGGCAGAAGTGCTGGTCTGGAGTTCTTCAGGCCCTGCAGAAATGTGCAATTTCCAAACTGCTGCTCTGGGAAACACATTCTTAAAAGCTAGTGAAAATTTACTCTGGATTCTCCCCCCCTTCTCTCCATCAAATCAGTTCTTGCACTTGCTGCTCTTTTCATATGAGGATATAAAACTTTCCTGACAGGTAACAGGGCACCAAGATAACATAGGATCACACACACCAGGCTGAAAAAAGCAAATGCACGGAAATTGTCTGAGGCAACAATCAGGCAAGCTCCAAAATATGTTTGGAATTTCTGAGAGGACACTAAAAAGACACATCAAGAAAAGTCTGGACCTATAGCAAGTCAGATATCCTTGTCTGACACTTGTAGACCCTCTTTTATTTGTGGCTGCATCACAGAAAATTTTTCTAACCGAGATGAAACTGTGCAGATTTAATGATATTCAGGCAGCCCACAGCACATTACTGCTACCTCTGGAACTGAGTGGAAAATTTTTAATGTGATAATTCCTTTTTTTTTGCTCTTTCACCCCCCTCCTTCTCATAGTTTAAGATGTTGCAGAAACATGTTATTCTTACTGTTTCAAGCTAAAATTTGCCATTCCATGCATAGCACATTTCATACCAGACTTTAAATATAAATTTTTAGACTCTGTGGAGAGATCTGTTTTGAGGGTATCAGCCTTATTTTTTTTAAAGAATCGGGCTTTCAGTTGCATCCCTTTGCAACTCCAGCAGAGCAGATTCTGACTTCAAACAGCCACTGTGGCCACTGACTGGCTTTCTCTGCCCAAAGCTGCTGCAGCCAAACTCTGCAGCAGCTTCATGCTGCTTTTGGAGCAGATCTAGAAGGATGAGTGAAGGAACACCTGCTCCAAGAAGTCTCCTATGGAGAGTCTTGAAGAGGGAAAGCTGCTGCAGGCAACATCGGGGCTCAGCTCCATCAGCTCTGTGCAGCACTAGCTCACCTGTCAGAAGCACTATGGCTGTGTTGGAACCTGCTGAGCCCAGCTGAAGAAGGAGTGTTACTAATCTGAGCAGAGAAAAATGCTTCTACTGCTACACACTTGTGCATCAGCTTATTCCAAGCTGGTTTGCTTGTATCTCCACATAGCACTGAATGACAGCATTGCCAAACCCTCCTAAACTATGCAATGAACTTCTTACAAACTGAGCCTTTATCATTATACCCTCTTTTATCACATAACCCATCTTATTTTATATCTCAAGAAAAAGCACTGTACTAAGAAGAGAGAAAGCAAACCAATCCTTCTATTTTTTAAACCACTCCCAACTGAAATACAGGTAGAAACAAAGAAGGAAAATAATGGACAAGGACAGATTTCCACAGGTCCCAACAAAGTCACCTAGACTCTTTGTAGTCTATACAGTTCTCCATAGCAAACTCACTGCATTTAGCTGCCAAAAAAATTTTGCTTGCCTGTACTATGAAATTTTTGCATATTACCCAGCAAAACCAGGTCTTCCTATATGCGTTTCTAATTTCTTGCAGCAAAACATATCTGCTAGCAAACAATTACTTACAAAGATGCTCTTTAAATATAAATAAGTGTGTATAACTCACTGATACATAGTAATAAAATAATTCCTAAATCACTTATTACATTATGCAAGAAAAATAATTTGTCTTTTGGACACTAGCAGGAAATCTGCCTTAAATTGTCTTTAAAAAAACCACTCAAAACTCCCTAAAGAAAAATCAAACCCAAACTAAAACAGAAAAAAAAACAACCCAGGAGAAGCAAAAAAAAAACCCCTAGACTGTTACAATTATTGCACAACTGTAAAAAAAAGCTTTGGAAAAACCCCATCTTTTATTATTGGAAATTACTGCATGTAGAAAAGAACTATGTAGTTCTGAACACTTTGCTACATTCCTCCTAGAATTTAATTATCTACAGAAAAACTGGGTTTTACTAATGAAATAGAAAAATGTAACATCTATATTTTGGGTGAATACAATAGCAATCTCCAGGATTTAAATGACTGTTTGGGGGTGTTCTTAAATTTGTTTCCTATGTTGCAGTTCAAAGAAAAATAAAACAATTTTCATTTGGTTCTTTGTGTAAGTTAGGATCCACTTGCATGCTAAGATTTTACATATTTCCCATTCCTTTCATTAAAATTCTATATATTTGAGAGTATTTTCTTTAATACTGGGTATTCTCTACACAATTAAAGGGACTCTGTTAAATTATTTTCCAAAAGATAGTCTTATCCTATAGAATTTTCTGACAAGTAAATGGAAATGTTGAAGATAGCATTTATTTTCCTAATTTTTTATAATTACTGCTTCTGCTTTGCTGGGGCAGAAACCAGGCTCTTTCTATGCCAAGGCTCTTTGTGAGTGCCATCAGAAGGATGCAATCATGACCTGGACCAACGAAGCCAAATTACTAGCTCTGCTTCTTGTTTTATCAGTTTTCATTTCCTAGTTCTCCATTAGCATAAAACTGCTGATAATTGGAAAAATTTGGCAATGAACCAAATGAAGAGGAATACTGTTCCCTAGAAGGTTGAAGAAACTGCATGCAGAAGTCCTTCTATTCAGATTTTCTTCAGAAAAAAAAAAATTGATGTTGTTTCCATGTACTAATAATTTTGGCTTAACATTACAGCTGATGTTTCTTCCAGCTGAACATTTCTGACATGTGACTAAGTGGCTCTTCCCCCAGCAAGCAAACAAGCCAGCCCTGAGGTGTTCCTTCTCTTATGGTGTTCAGTATGTGCCTATTAAACTCTAATTAGGGTGTGACTGGTTAGCACAGACCTTAGGGCAGGTGAAGACTTTCATCAGCCAACTTTCCTCCTTGTGTATTGGAATCAGTGGACTAAGAATTCAACCTACTGTTTTTATAGTATATAACTCAATATAGACAAAGGGCTTAATAGCGATTCCTCCACCAAAAAAAAAAAAAAAAAAAGGTGAAACATTTCCATTGATTTTTAAGGGACCAGAACCAAATCCATCTCGGTTCCTCTGTTCCACACACATAATACATATAGGCACTCAAACTGCTGAATAAATCATGCATGTGAAAAAGAACACAAATAGGCCAGGCAATTAGTGGAAACAAAACTTATTAATTAAAGCAAACAAGATGCCAAGGGGAATGTGATGCCTAACCATTCCCACATACAAGCAGAAGGCGTTGAGCTTTGGGATAATATAGGCATGGTACCATCAACTTCCCTGCTCCTTCCTTCCTACATCTGCTTCCTCTCCCCAATAAAACCATCTTGCAGGTGGTTTTTCCTGGACTTACCCTGTTGGGCATTACCCAATCTGCCTCACCATCTCCCCCTGGCAACTCTCTGAAACCCCTCTCTGACTGGTATTGCTCCTCTGTGCTGTACAGCTCTAGAAGCCTCAGCAGAGCAGAAGTTAGAAGCTCACTGCATATTGATAATTTCTACTACAGCAAGGTCTTATGTGGTATGTTCCTCTAGAACAAATCAAATGCAACGCATACCTGCCCTACTACCAAGAGTCAAAAAAAAAAAAAAAGAGAGAAAATCACACCTATTCATCTTAAGTTATACCAACCTTTTCAAATAAAGAAGTTAAACAGTGGATGAAAGACAAAGCAGCCATTTGACATCTCAACCAGCACATCTTTCCCAGTGTGCCTTTAACTTCAAAAGATTAATTTCTGAAGAAAATCCGCAGTGATGTTTTGTAATCTAATATCCAAATAATTATATGAATAGTTTTAATGTTTCTGTATTACTGGGAGAACTACTTCCATATCAAAACATATTCCATAGCAAAATGCCAACAAGGAGGAAAGAGAGAAAGCAAATAAATACGTTCACAACACAAGGACAACACAGAAACTCTTCTGTGCAAGCAACCCTTCTGAAATGCTCAACAGGTCTGCACGTCCACCAGAAAGAACTGCAGTCATGCTACTGTTATTAAGCCTTCCTCTGTAACACTCCAGGTAAACTTTGGCTTCCTGCTCTTGGCTGAAGTGTTATATTCTCAAAACACAGTCACAAAGACTACTCAAGTACCAAGGTGATTCTCTTCTGAATAATACATCATTATTTATAAATTAAACATTGACCTACATAAGCCTCCTTTGAACCTGCAGTGCTCAGTTATTAGCAGATATCAGAGAAGAAACACGTGTCTTCAAGTATTATAGTTTTTTTCCCTATTTTTTTTGCTGCTATCATTGATGTTTTAGTAGTAGAGAAGGAATAGTAGTAGTACAAACTGGACAAGAAAAAGGTTAGGTTCCCTGTTTTAAAAAGAAGAGCATGATATAAGGCAGTCTATCAAAAAGAGCAGTCTGTTTTAATCCCCCCATGAACTTGCACCAGCTACTGCAGCACACACGGCAGAACCACGACAAGCCAAAAGCCACACTTCTCCACGTAACACTGAATGGTTCTCAACCCTTTGCTCTCTCCGAGACCCAGCACAATGCTTAAAAACAAAAAAAATGGGAAAAAACAAGCTAACAAACAAACAAAACAGGAAACAGCCCCCCACCCTCCACCCCGTGACAGATTAGAGCTAATGCCCTTCTGGTGGGCACCAAGAGACTTTTCCAGTTTTACTGCCTTCTTCGCTCCCAGGCACCTCTGCACACCTAAAGCAGGCTGCCCTGACGTTGCCGGTTTGTACTTTATTAGAAGTAACATGTAACATTTTCGTCTCTCCAGTCTCTGCTTGTTCACTTGAGGCGTTGAGTCACATTTGCCAGAGCAACGGCAAAGGCTTGCACTGCAGAAAATGGATACTGAAAGTCCAAAATGTAAGCATTGCCATCAATTCTTCCAAACTGCATCACCTGGGAAGCAGGGGAAGAGGAGAAGGGAAGGAAAAAGAGAAAAAGGTCAAAAAAAGTGAACCACAGAAAAGGAACCAGAGAAGAGTAAGAGCGAAATCTTTTTGCTCCTTTGTATGAACACTTCACTTCCTGAGGTTTATGGATAGAGCTAATCACAGAATGGGGGTTGATGTCAAAGAAGAGTAAGAGCACTGTACTATTGTTCTGTATAGAGTATATGACTGCAATATTTGACTCTATAGAGTAAAAAGGCTTTAAAAAACCATGCTAGACTGCAATACAGCATTGGTGTAAGTAGATTGTCACCAATTCCTTCAGCAGATGTGGGGTACACCAGCATCATGCTTCCTGCAGGAAAATACCATTCCCTCCCTTGGAAATATCCTATCATTGACCCATCAGGAAAACAATTTTGTTTTGAAAGAGCTTTCAGGGAAAGGAAATAATCAATTTTCTCACTCTAGCAATTCATAGGCAGTAAGTTGTGCGTTCTGTGCAGTTCTGTTTCCTTTTGCATAAACTTCACTAGCATACATAATTACACCGAGAACAAATTAGAAAAGGGGCAGTGATAGAAAATGCAAAAGCAGGGCTAGTCAGGATGTTCTGAAGTTTGGCCTATTATTATTGCTTTTTCAGTCACTTCATCAGAAGCCGAGATTGTATTTGCTCTACAGTAAAGATCCTTGAACTAGAATGGAGACTGTGCAAGTCGAGTCAGGGTTTGTTCTCCTACCACCACCAAAACTTGTGGTTGGGTGATTTTGCACAGGTGTCCATGGACATGAATCCACAGCCATTTAACTGAAGAAGGGGTATAAATGCCTCTGATCACTGCCCTTGAGCTGTTTTACAGACAAGCAAAACCAAAAGACTATCACTGGTCATGCATGTTGCATACTTAAGACATCTAACTCCCAAGTTAAATCAGAGGAAATTGAGAGCCTTGATCTCTTTAATAAACCAGAAGTGACTTATAGCTGGACAAGGAAATAAATATGAGTCTCCTGAGTCTTGGTCCAGTGCACTGCTAATTGGTACCACTTAATAGGCTGGGTTTGGTGTAATAGTAGTAACATCTCACTTGGGCCAAGGTGAGAGATCCTAAAATGTCTTGATTTTTTCAACTACTCGCTGACCCTTCTACCCATGGGTGGTTCAAAAGTGGCCCAGGAGAACTTTATTCTGGGGAGGGTCAGTGTCTTCCTCCCCTAGCATTAAAAACCAGCCCCAGGGGCCTGGTAACCCACATGGGGAAATTTTGAGCATGGAAGAACCAAACTGCTCTGCTGTTGTCTCTGCCTTAGCTATCTACTTAACTATCTTCTTGTCAGCAGGGCAAGAACGGAGGAGCATTCACCAACCAGCTGCCATCCACAACTACCACTGGTGGCAAATGCAGCACTGTTGCTGAGTTCTGTTGTGTTTACTACAAAACATTCAGCAGTGAGAGCCAAATGAGACTAAAGTTGGCCCTTATTCCTGTGTCCAACTGCAGTAAGACAGAAGATATTTGTATATTTACTTTACAATTGAACTTCACCCTCCATGATGAATCTAGACCTTTGACAACTGTTTTTTATCAACCACATGTCAAAGCATTTTTTTCACAAAGCAGCTAAAACAAGCAGGAGGCAACTGGCAGCATAAGAGACAGAGTTTATTCCTGCCCTAGTTTTCCCACACCCTGACCCCCCCTTCCAGCATGTGTGTGCCACCCCTTCCTACCTGTCGTCCTTCCAGCTCAATCTGAAAGTTTTTTGCTGACTCCTGGGTCACTCGCCCTCCAAAGTCCAGCTGGTAGACTTGCGTTGCCTCATTCCACAGTGGCTGCTTGTTGGCCATCACGTACACAAAGCCTTGGCTTCCCAGTCTCCCATCCTCCTTCTCGCTGGCCTTCCGGCACTTGAACTCATCCAGCTCACTGGCTGTCCTCAAACTCCTTTTGGTTTTCCAACCCTTTTTGCTGCCCTGGCTCTGGTTCATCAGTTCATCTCCACTGATAAAAAGCTCTGGCTCACTCTCTGAACTATCCTGAAACTCATTTGTCTTGTTTAGTTTCTTGGACTTCAATTGATCTTTCTGGCTCTTGACCTTCTTCTTTTCTCTCCCCAGTCGAGGGCTGGATATTAGCGAATTGAAGTCAGTCAGTGTCCTTGCCTCCTTTTTGACCTTGCCCTCGGTGATAGCCTGCACATTTCCTTCCTCGGCTCGACTGTCCAGGCGTTTCCGGCTCTTCTTGCCAAATTTGTCTGTCCTTTGAGGAACAGGGCTTTCTGTCAAGGAGAGCACCTCCTGGAAAGTGTCTGCTGTCTCCACCATTACCTCTGTGCCCACGTGGCCCTGCAGCTCTGCTGGTGGGGGAGACATGACTGGCTTCTCCACCACGAGGAGCGGCTTGGGGGGCAGGGTGCCCTGGGGGTTCTGTACGGGCGGGCAGGCGCTGTAGGAGCTCCATGGGTGCAAGGCGATTGGTGGCAGCTGTAAACTAGAGCAAGTGCTACTTCCCGGGTACATGGGTGGCAAAGGGCAATAGGAGAGGTTGGATGGATAACCTGGCTGAAGTACAACTGTGGGCTCCTGCTGTGCAAACTGTGTTGGAGCCAGAGCTTCTTTGGGGGAGCAGGGGGCCTGCATTCCCTGAAGGGGAGGGGCACTGTAGCTTCCTGGGTAAGGTACTCCAACCCCATAACTTGTCTGGAAGGTGGCAGTGGGACTGGTTGGAGACTTGGGGGAAACAAACGGCACTCGAGACATATCCAGATGTTGAGCTTGACCAATGATGAGCGGAGCAGGTTTTAGAGGGTTGGGTACTGAGCTTTGAGATGTCCTTTCCTGAGGAACCCATATCTCTTCACTCACCATAGGGTCCCATTGGTATGGCGGTGGTCGTTTTACACCAAGCGTAGCCTCTGTCAAGGACACAGGTACGTGTCGTATCGATTTCTCTACTGGGCAGTGTTGAGAAAGGGCCTCATCCTCTGTGAAGGCGGAGTTGATATAATCTGCTCGGTCACGGGAATTGTCAGGTGGGCTCAGCAAGCTGTAGGAGGACTGGGAGGCCAGAGGCGAAGTACTGACAGAGTGAGCAATGACAGAGCTGTGTTGGGAGCCACTCCCTGTGCTCAGATCAGGTCTCATGCCACTAATACTGGAAGTGCTGCCACTAGCATTGGCACTATTGATGTTGCCCGCACCACCAGCGCTCGCATTGCTGCTGCTGCCAGTGCCACCACTGCTGCACTGGCTGCAGGTGTACAAGGCAGTGGGTACTCTCTGCTGGTACTGTGCTGTCACAGTGCTGCTCTTGGCTTTTGGGGGAAGTTGCAAGGTGGCTCTCTGACCATCCATCAGCTGAGCCATTTTCAGGGCTGCCTCTCTGCTGTTCCTCCGCAGAGTAGCATGAATGATAGTGCTGTCCAGCCTCTGTGCCATGCTTCTGCCCTGGGACAGCTGGCTGGCAATGTCGGGGTAGGGCGGCGGGTCCCCAGTTGGAATGGAGTAACGGGGGACCGTGAGCCGGTTCAGGGTGGCACTGGCACAGGGCTGCTGCATCTTCTTCTCAGCAGCTGTGATGCGCAAGGTGGCGGAGCTGCCAGGACCCGGCAGGGTGTAGGTGTTCTGGGCACAGAGCACCCTGGTGCGAGGCCGGCACACCTCCTCCACATTCCCACTGCTGTCAAATGTTGTTATCCGCTCATACCCCAGGGGCATCTGGTAGTGCCCTGTTGGGTAGAGTGAGAACTCCCCCTTTTTGAGGCAGAGATCGAGGGGTGGCTGTGGGGGGCCGGGTGGGGGTGGCAGGGTCGGTGGGGCAGGGATGGTGCCGGGGTAGGGTGGCGGCGGGTTCATCTTGTTCAGCTGCAGCTCCTGAGTGGCCCCAAAGATGACGGCGTCCCCTTCTACCAGCTGTGGCCCCGGCCGTGGGGCCTTGGCCTTGGGCGGAGGCTCGTGGTCCCGGTCGGCATGGTCCCGCAGGCTGGCCAGGGCAATGGCAGGGGGCACAGGGGGAGGTGGAGCAAGCGGGGGAGGTGGCGGCGCTGGGCGGCCCAGCTCCCCCACTGCCAGTGTCCCCGCCCCAGGGCCGGGAAAGCGGCCTGGTGCCCCCGGGAAGGGTCCCGTCCCCTCACCCCCTGCTTCCGGCGGCGGGTTTGCCAGCACATCCAGCTGCACGTTCTGGTTGGCCAGCAGTGACTGGACCAGGCCGATGCTCTGCGTGGGCGACATGGCCTGTGCTGAGCTGTGGATGGGGGCGATGGGGATGTTGACGGTGCACGGTGGGCTGCTGGCAGGGGCGCCAGGGGCACCAGGCACTGCAAAGAACAACAAACCATGTCACTTCGGTCTCCTCTCCCCACCCCAGGGATCCCCCCCATGTGATGGCAAGGCCTTTGCTGTGGGGCTGCCCCAGTCATGGAGGGACTTTTTAAACTACTTGCTACCTTGGTGTACTCACACAGTCTGCTGCATTTGGATGGGCTGCTATGGGTTTCCAAAACCAATGGATCAGACCTCAGTTTGAATATGTAAGCCAGCCAGTCTCTCCCAACTCCCATTGCACAAGAACTACTTGTAATAGCTGGTGATCAGCTTTAAAGCCACTTCTTGGGAGTGACACTTCAGAGGTAAAATTCTGAGCTCTCCTTCAGCCTATACTACAATCCCCATGGACTTTCACGATCTGAATTACCACCCACTCATCATTGGGTTTTAACTACATCTACTCAAGTCAATACAAGTTCTGCTAAATCAGAACTCACTAGTTTTCAGGGAGGGTTTTTGATAGTTAAATACATCAACAAGCAATAGAAAAGAAGGAAGAAGGAAACAAAAAAAAGAAGTGGAGGTTAAGGAAAAGAAAGTTGAAGAACTGCACTAAAGGCACTATATAGTATCTAGTACAATGCTCCTAGACTCAGTGACCTTAGGAAAACTGGACAACACAGACAACAGTTGGGAAAAGGGAAGTACTATAATCTTGAGTATACTGGGTGATAAACCAACCAGTAACACAAAAAGAAGAAAGCTGAAACCAAGAGAAAAAGCAATATGATGGAATTAAATGCAGACACAATTTACACAAGTTTTTAAAAGAAGATTTGTAAGGAAAAGATGTGAGGAAATAGATAGGAAGCCAGGTAGGATATGTAAGGGGAAGATGTGAGGAAATAGACTGGAAGCCAAAAGATTCGAGGAGTGGGTGCTGTAGTTAGAGTGACTTCAGCATTAGTGTTTGGACACACTGCAATCAGAAATGTGAAAAGAAGCAAAAGCATATAGGAAAAATTTCCCACATGTGGTGGTGGTGAACAAGGGACAGTGAGGCAAGAAGCAATTCCCATTATTTTAAGCAGAAGCATGGGGCATGCTCAATTGCAATTCCTTTTGCAAAAAGTGGTGAGTGATTCCAACAGCAACTATCATGGAAAAGCTGGAGCAGGGTAATGAGGACACTGGACCTAAGTACAGGTGCAGAAGTCAAGATAAGAAAGAACAAAATAGAATTTATGAGGGGAAACAGTAAATACTATATTAGAACTCTCAAGAATATTGCAAGTTCTTTATTTTTTATTCATCTTCCTATAAAAACAAAACCCACAGAAAATGATAACTGAGTGTGTATCAGCAGGTTTGTGGAAGGAAAAGAGATGAGATCAAGGATCCTAGAGTCATATCCAGGATTCTTTAAGTATGCCAAATTCAGTAGAGACCTCAGATTTGCAAGAGCAAATCAGGCAAGAGATCCATTAAACAGGACTGCTGCCCAGTTCCTAATTAAATCCTAATTAAAATTCTAGCCATCCACCTATGCCCTATAATTCCATTTTTGATAGCATTAGGCTTTTATCAGCATCAGATCAGTCATGAATGTGGTAAGTGTACAGAGAGGACTGTGGCTATGCTGGCAAGTATTTACGGTAGTTCTGTTTGTTCCTTTAGCTAAACTTAACTGACTCTAAGGCAGTGTGGTTCTGTGTTTAGCTGGCAGGCCATGCTTTCATCCTGATGCTTGCAGGCTAGAAATTCAGCTGCCAGAGCTTGAGGTTTAATTGTTAGCTTGGCTTAAGCAATCATGAACATTGCTGCCATGCGTATTAAGTGCCTTATTAAAAACAAATCTCATTTGTTGCAGTGTTGCTTAATATTCCTAAGTGTCTAAACCCAATGTTTTCTTCATTTCTCAAATGTTTTTTGATTTGTTTGCAGACTTTGTAAGTTAAATCAATTCACTGTGCATTTATCTTGCCAAATATTTACTACATTAAAAAGCACCTGTCCCAAGTGTATCTCACTAGGAACATCGCACTGTCCAAGAGCAGCTTTCTATGTTTTTTTTAATCTTCCATGTAAAAATCATTATTTATACTGCAATATTTTTCCCATTAGTACATGGCAGTTTTTTCCTTTATATGCAGACTTTAAGAGAGGATATCCCCAAAAATGTGTTTGAAGATTGGAAAAATGACCATTTGCTAGGTCAGAAAAGAATTTTCAGAACAAACTAGAAAGGCAAAAGTGGACAAGAAGAGGAAGCTATTATGGAGGACAGGGTAGTATGATTCTTCTATTAGACTTCTCAAAAAGCTGTAACAAAACTTCTTATCTCTATGCAGGGTCTCTGCAATTCTGAGTACCATTTCATCTCTTTTAATAAGATAAATGGAATTTATATTGCAGATCCAATCCAATTTTCAGGAAGAGATGTGAAAACTTAATATAAAGTTTTTTCTATTCTATTTAGTTTTTATATTACTTTCTGTCAGCTTGGACCATGTTTCATAATGGAGAATGTTGAGTGCTTCCTATTAATAATACATATACAATCATCAATGTCTCTATTATTTCCTCAGAATCTACAGGTGAATATCATATAGATGGAAATTAGGCAAGCCAAGTCTCCCAAACTGTGAAAAAACAGGCTTAATTTTAAACATACAAGCACTTCTTCAGAAGTCCAGAGGGCTACTCTGAAGCTTGAGTCAGACACAGGTTTAGGTGCTTTCAGTAGTAGAAATCCTGGTCTGAAATAATAGGAATAATTTCCATTTATTTCAACAGATTGCAGCAAAAACCTTTAACTACTTTGCAGTGCTCACACTCCTTCCTCCTTAAAGGATACTGGCATGACAGCCACTTCCATAGTTTCAAGCACCTGTGCCCTGGCAAGAGGAATCCCTCACTGATATGAAAATTCTGAAAATGTATTAATTTTTCTTCTTGTCTATTATTTTTTGATTTTACTGGCTTTTTTTTTTTTTGCTTCCTGAATTCTTCCAGCCCTTTTACCTGCCACATCACATCAACTGCACTGCCTCAATCTTCTGCTGCCTTACATCTCAGTGAAATGAACCAGTCTTCCAGATCTCCCTTGTTTATCAACTACTTCTCTATTTTAGCCTCTTAGGATTGATAAAAATCCAAATGGGCATTTATCACTTCTCAAAGGGTGGCTAAGTATTATGGGAACTTGCCCTCCAATCCAAGCTACTGTCAGCAAGCTGTGCTTTGATCCCATCAGGTCTCAAGAACAATCTGTGTGGGCTTCCAACACACTACCATTCTGTCCTATCAAGATGCAAAATGCAAGGCTTCAGTTTATGGATAATTCTTAGCAAACTAAAATGAATTAACAGATGACTAATTTTCCAATGAACTTGAAATTTAGCAGCTCTATCTAGATCATATTATGGATATTTATTATTTTTTATATATATAATATATATTATTATATATACACATTATATATATCTATACATATTATAAATATTTTCCACATATTTTAGAAAACAACGCCCATAATACATATTATCCATATTCTGATTTGGTTCTAAAGGACCCCGTCAGATGAAGGGATTTTGATTTGTGTGTTTACCAGAGGGGATCATGACATAAATGATCAGTCCTCCATCTAGCTTAACCCATAACATGGCAGACCTCCAGCTCCTCCTTACCTGGTAAATCATCTTCATCTTCACTGAAAACATTTGGATTAAAGACAGGCATGTTAATGTAGTCCATTGAAATCTTCCGCACTTCTGGGAGATATATTGTCATTTGCCTAGGCTGAAGATGCAGCAAACTGGTTTTATATATTACTAGAGAAAAAGTATGAAAAGAAATAAAAAAAAATCTGTTACACAAAGAGCATCTAAATCAAAGAAAGAATCAATTCAAAGTAGATATAAGGGCTATGAATATTTTTATTTACTATATACATTTGCATGGGCGAGTCATTATTTGTCAAATCACTATGTAACACTTTAAATCAACCGGATAAAAGAAACTGTTACTTTCAGCTATTTCTCTTCAAATGGAAGCAGTATCTCTGTAGTTAAATAATATGTAGAAATAATTAACTGCTACATCTCGTATTCACATCTATTTTTATGGAAGGAAAATACTTTTTCCATTCTACTTTTGGAACTCTTCACCACAGGATGCTACCGACTTTAGGGGCAAACTGGAAAGCTTTCAGGAAGGAAATCTGTTGAAGATTACTACATACAAAGAAACCCCTCCTGGCTCAGGAAGTCCCTGGGACCCAAACCACTGGAGACTGGGAGAACATTTGAATGAAGTATCACTATACACTTACTCTACATTTAAACTCTTCCCTACCTATCTGTCACTGACAATGAGAGAACAAGAATGACCTCTGGTCATTCTACTACTGATAGTAGTCAATATCAGTAGTAGCCACAAAAGGTATCTATCTAATGCTGCATCCAGGGCATCACTATGTACTACTGACCTAACTATATAATGCAACAGAGGGAAAAAAAATTCCAAAGAGCTCATTAAACTGCTATATTTGCTTTAATATTTCAATTCAAAGCTCAGTCCTGCTAGGTGGTACCCTGCTCTTTGCTCAGCTTGCTTTCTTCCAACAGGACAATCTGGGAAGAACTGGCCTACCCAGAACAATGTTGAAAGACTAGACAACTGCTACTTTTAATGAAGGTTACCAGATGCTCCAGCAGGAGAACCATATGGTAAGGCTATGCACTGACTTGAAGAATCTTGAGCATGATGCTGTTAGCACTCTTTTAACATTATATTTGTATAATTTGTAGCTAAATGACAATAAAAATAAGACTTTTAAAAATATTTCTATCACAGTAACTTAAAACCTATTATTTTTATAGTCTTCTTGCAAAACTTTTTTGTGTGTGTTTTGTTCAAATAAACTGTAAAAAATAAAGTTCTGGGCTTGAATGTTAACTAATCAGTTTATTACAAGTTAGCTGGCTTGCATTTTATTGATCTTCTTATTATTTTATTTATAGATTTCGATCTCCTTTAGTTACAGTGAATTTCATAAAATCTAATTCCTACTGTCCACAGAAAAATAAGTGCTTTGTTAAAAAAGCCTTTGATCACTTAAAAAGAATCTCATGGCATAAGTCTGTTGTTCATTAGAAAGAATTTGACATGCAAAAAAATTAACAGAGTTTACTTTTACCTGCACCAAGGTTAGTTGGTAGAAAAGCAGCCAAACCCACAATTTTAAATTTGGTTCCCCAGATATTAGATGTGACCTGAGCAAGGTAGTTGTGCTGCAAAGCAAAAACAAGATAATTTTTACCCAATGAAAACTCTATCAAGCTCTAATAAAAAACTGCAGAGCAATCAAGCTATTGCAAGCAATAATGCAACTTCAGCTTCTCTTGTTTTTATTGTATAGAAACAGCCTAATATGCCTTTGTAGCAAATCTTTTACTCAGACATTAAGAAGACTCATTCTGATATCTAAACACCATCAGAAATTATGTATACAAGAGCCATAGAGTGATTAAAGCTGTGGAAGAACTGACCAACACAATGCCTGCTTAGTTTTCAGATGCTTGCTTCTCCTGCACAGCAAGAGCATGGCTATTCTGTACTGCCAAAAGTTGGTTCTATGCTTATGAATCACTTTATTGAACAATAAACTAGACAGAAATTAATCACTCATAACAACAAACATATTTTCCCCTAGAGCTCCTAAAGCAACTTGCCAAACCACTGCTGCCACGGTGAACATATTACAGATCTGAAAGACCAAGACATTTCCTCAAAAGCCAGGAGTTGCGACGACAGTATTAGGAGCAGGATACAAGCCACAGGTTCCCTGCCCTATTCAAGGGACTTTTGTAACTTTTGTAGCTCTGTGTAACTGATCTAGATTTTCTCATAAAAAGGAAAAAGTGAAATGAGAGAGGAGAAAAAACCCAACCCAAACCAAATTAAAAGAACACAGGCCATTATTAATAAAATATGCAATCCAGGTAGTTCTACGGCTTGCTAAGTTTTGTTTACCCAGAGGATATGAACACCACAAAGAGCACAATGTGCTAATTTCTTGCCTTCCTTCCAATTAAGACTGTTCCATGTTAATTATGAAACAGAGAACATGTGGTTCTCTGAAGCAAACACTTTATCTCGGCAATCTCTAGCAAAGCAGAGAATTATGGTGCTGTTAAGACAGCTCTGAGAAACCAATGAAGCATTTTCACACATGATTTTATAAAGCCTACAACACCACCTAGAATAAAACCTCTCACACTGACAAAAGTTAGTGGTGCTGTGATTTATCAAACAACACCTGATACTCCATTGATGCTTTTGAACATTAACATTGAACTGGAAGATGCAATTCCCTAGTTGTGCCATCTAACTACTGTAATTAAATGAAAATTTTTTATTGGTGATCACTGGATCTCTATCGCAACTTGCGGCCTCCTGAAGAAAATGCATTTGAATCAGGTATGGTAACAATATGCACAACACCTGGGTAATATCTTCTAAAGGAAACTCTCTTCGGGTCAGGCTTGGTGAACCAATAGAGGGTTTCCTTATTGGTAACCTCGGCGATCTCGATATCTCCTGCGCAGCTCGTGACATCTTTGGAGATTTGCGAGCTTCTATATTGATTCTGCAGATAAAGCAATAATTAGAATCATCAATGGGCATGCAGAAATGCACAAAATTGAGGTCTTTGAATGTGAAGATGTAATGAAGGCCACTGATATGGTGTACTCTAAGTGGCTAATAAAGACTGTAGAGTCTACAGGATGGAGAATTATGGGTCAAATTTAAAGATATATAAAACCTGACACACTTGCAGTAACTCACGCTGGGCGCTTTCTAATTAATCTAAGTTTACAGCAGTTCTGCCAGATAAAATATATCCTCCACTAATCCACAAAAAGGTGTAGGGCTGAGCAATTGCATCTATGCAGACTGTGAGCAAAGACTCAAGAAATGAAAACTTGACAACTCAGCTGACAGATCTCCACAGCAAACCAAGGCTCCACTGATGCCAATCAGTGCTTTTACTCTAAGCCAAAAGCCATTCCTAACTCTCACTAGGCAAAGGGGGTCAAGAATATGAGTTCAAGCATCTGAAGGAGCTCACTGGTAGAAAAAGTAAAAACAAAATTTACATTTCAAAAGTATGCTCTTAGAAAACCAAGGGTGCAAGATAGCTGTTTTTCCTGAGACACTTTAGTTTTAGTCTCAGGAATTGATGTTTCTTCTGTCAAGTACACTAAACTAAAACTTTGGTACTTCACACATTATGTTCACATATAAAAGGATGCATTTGCTCTGCCTCAGACTAGGGCAAGCTCATAATACAGTTTTTGGAAAAGTGTCAACTGCAGCTAGAAGGCATCAGGGCCTTAATCCCATAATATGAAGCTGGCAGATAGATGCCAGTGTCTATGAGAAACATCACAGACATCAGTGAGGCTCTGTGCAGGTTTGGGGATTCTGTCTATGCACATAATGAATATAATGAAGAGCTGTCAGGAAAACAACTGAACAAATTAATAGCTTAGAAGCTTGTTTTGCATATTGCTACAGAACCTCTTCAACACAGTGTTTAGGAGGATCTGTTTGTTAAGCCTCCCTTGCAAGGTCACCACAGCATCAGTGCCAGCTATGTCAGGATCTATCCCACCTATGCATGAACATATGATTTTGAAAATATCTCTGAGGAAATTAAGGTTTTAACTAGATTAGGGGCCCTAAGCACTGAGGGGGTAAAAACACAGTTTGTTGGAAGGATAAAATATATTCCATGGTGGCAAGAGTTCGCTCATATGTGGCAAAGATAGAGGTGGGAGAGTTTATAAAATCTTTCTTTGAGGCCTAGTGAGAAGTGTTGCCCTATTGCCAATTTTGCCCCAGAATCTTGCCCAAAGTCCAACTCTATACTAATCTTGGAGATTACCCCATAACTACACACTGTAGAGGACTCCAATCCTACAATTCCTATCTGCCCAAACGGAGTTTGCTTTTGATTTTACAAAGGATCAAGACAGTGAGAGATAGGGAGAGAGAAAGAAAGAGAGAGTGAACAGATGGGGAAGAAGCAGAAGAAATATCCAAGACATTATTACCTGGGGAGTTTAGGTGATTTGCTAGCTCGACTGATTTTTGGAGATTTTTTTGCTGCCCAGTCATCACTGAGTTCGATATCGCTGGAGTCAGAGCAGTTGCAGCTGTCAATCACAGTGGAAATCAAGCTGTTTCCATAGATTTCATCTATGAAGGCAGGTCCCAGAAAATTAAGAGCTGCTTCAGAAAACTGGTATAACTTACAACTCTCAGTTATCATCAGAAGCATAGACTCAATTCACAGGCAGCAGTGGAAATAAAACTACTCAGACTAAAATGAAATGTTCTTTACTCTGCCTAGTATAAACTCCAAATTTACAACAGTTTGAACTCAAGTGAACGTGATTCAGAGGAGTGGACAGCATCAAATTGACTTCAAAATTGAAACTAAAGAGTATTTTCTGCTAATTAGCAATCTATTTTCTATTACAAGAAATTCTCTTTTGTAAAACAGAAGGCAGCATGGTATAATTTCAGAGGCTTAAGTCTCGGTCCCGCTGAAGATTTTTTCACATCAGAAAAATTTGCAGACACCACCATTCATGTTGCATATATATATATTTAAACTCTTGAGGATTTAATATTGAAAGTATTTCTTAATCATTTTTTATACAGAGCAACAATTCAATTCTACCTGCTTTTCCATCTGTTTTAGGATCCATGATGACAAACTCTGGCCGCAACTTGCTGATACGCCGCCCTTTCAGGATAGGCACCAGTCCCCCAAGGTATTCCAAGTACAGGGTATAACATGGACCACCGACCTCTGGATCATCTTCTGTCCGCTTCATTGTGCAGTGAAGCCGTTCATTACCAGCTGTTGGGTAGCTGACGAAGTCTCTCATATTGTTTGGGTCTGGGATAGGAGGCTTAATTAAATGAAGGAAGAAAAGAGAAAGTTTCCTATAGGTTATTGGTTGGGGTTTTTCTATGGTGACTAAATTCCAACATAATTAACTGAATCTGAACCCAACTCTAATTTAGCAAGTGAAGATCAGTGCAGGTTACTCTGTGAGTTATGCAGGACCCATGTGCAAGACAGCGTGTCTGTGTATTATTTAGTTAGGTCAAAAGCAGTTGTACACAGAAAACTAAAACTAGTTACATCAAAAAGAAAGGTTGAACCTGTGGTCAGAACACTGAATTAGACAACAAACCTGTCTTCAAGCTCTGGCTCATATCACAAACTTCTTTTTGAGCTTGGGTAATGTGGTCAAGTGAAGTCTTGTCTCTTGCAGACTCCCCAAGTGAACCTGGTCCATTGCTGGTTAGTATTGGTACATGCTATGCCACTAAACTACAATGCTGTCACTTCTTAAAGAAGCTTGTATGTCTTATATCACTTCCAAGCACAGGTCCCATCTTTGCTGAGGGCCTATTTGTGAATAATGTGGAGAAATATGAGCACAAAGCTCAGGGTTACTTTGCCGTGCTTGCCAGCACACTGTATTAATGCATGAAAAACTCAGTACCAAAGCAGTAGGACTGCCTTTGTCTAGGACAATATAGCCTGTATGATAAAAATACTATGTATAAGTCAACACAGTTTCTTTCAAATTGAAAGTAAAATAAAGTTAAAAAAAAATACACTTCCTTAACCCGGCAAGATGGATATGGACTGAGGAGTGACCTATAATGTAGTCCATAAGGTGGAGGGGGAAGAGGAATGTGCACATGGAAGAGGTTGCCTTGCCAAGCACTGAAGGCATGGCTGACAACGTAGGTTGAGTGTGTGGCTGGGTGAGAGCCCCAGATAAGTATAAACAAGTGCTGAGGAGGCTGCAGAAACACCCATGAAAGAGCACAGGCATATGGCTTCTGGAAACCCTGCTTCAGTCTCCCAGCTATGCAGCCCCACAGCTGTTCCCCACCCTGGCATCTCTTCCAGGAGGTGACAGAAGGCTGTTGGCAACAGTGATGTTGTCAAAGATGCTGGCATACTGCCTCTGCCCCTCTCATTCCTGCCATGGCTCCCAGCCTTGCTACGGCCAACTGCTGTCTTCAGCCCATCCCATTCCTTTACCTTCCTTACCCTCCCCTCCCCTGCCTTCTCTAACAGCCAAGCAATTGTCACTAACTGATGCTCTAGAGCTGCAGGCGTGGCTCTGGAACAACATGGAAAGCATCCTGGGGAGAAGGAGGCATGCTAGAAAGAAGTGAAGACCACTGGCCTAATAGATACTCTGCGTTTTTGGAGATTGAAGAGTTATGGTTACAGCAAGGCATTTATTCTTCCCTGATAAACGAAATGTTTTACAGTTGCAAAAACTGCACTGTAGCACTACTCAAATGAAATCATGCTGACTTGTTATTTTGTAGGCATAATTTGTTCTCATTTGACCTGGGCCAGCCCCACTGATTTCAAACTAGTTGTTCTACCTCTGCATTGTTTTAACAAGGACCTGAAGCTGGCTCAAGAAAATGCTGCACCGCATACACAAAAAATCACAAAAATGTAGGTTTGAATGTTGACCATTTACCAGCTAATGTTCTGGTTTATAGTCTGTGATAAAGAATTTCAAAATCCCAAGATGTTACTGAGGGCAAAACCATGAAACAAAAGCATCATGCAGATGATTCTGCTCGTGGTACAGGAAAAGGTGTAATATCTGGTTCATTTTTCCACAGCACTGTTGGAGCAGTAAGGTTAGCAGAACTCACTGTTAGCAGAGATACTTGGGCAGCCCCAGGTCTTAAGTCTAACTTTTCTGGCAATACAGGCACTGGTGATGGGTAAGGAGGCAACAGTTTTACCACTGTGAACCCCCGCTATAACCATGACACAGTATTATCATCAGCATGAGCTTCTTCAGAAGTCTTTGTGAGTCACCAGCATATTTTACCCTTGCAATGTACTTGGAAAGGCCATCTCCATGGAATAATGCAGAGCAGCATGTATGAGCCTTCTTTTCAGATATTTAATAGGCACCAAATGCATCAGTGGGCTCTTGAAGAGGACAGGAATGACCTTTAATCAAGCTTCTAAAATGATAATTAGGATAATACCTTATAATTTAGCTATCATCACTTAGGAGCACCATGATCTAGTAAGCCTTTCCTGTTCCTCACAGCACAGACATTTCTTTCCTTTTACCTTGATTGTTGGTATAAAGGCAGTGGTGAGGTACGAGCAGAGCCGAGGGGGCAGGGTCAGTTTGCTGATATCCTTGTCATCCCGCAGACAGCCAGCGATGGTCTGCTGGCACAGCAGCTGCAGACTGGAGACCCTGTGCTCCACTCTGACCACATACAATGCAGGTCCGGAAGCCATCAGCAGGCGTGAATCCCTGTGACCCCAACAGATTGAGATGATGGGACGCTGCATGAAGAGCAAAATAACACACCTTTAAGAGAATTTTTTAAAAGATCTTTTGCCAAGATAGCTGCACAGCAAGTGGTCACATGAATTCAGCACCAATCATGTTACCCTAAGTCCTCCAGAAACTTAAAAGCACCTGCTATTGGCCACAAAAAGGGATAAGAATGTGAACATCCAAAATAGTCAATAACATCAGCTGATGTTTCTACAATGCTTTTTACTCAAAAGGCTTGAAGCTCTTCATCACACAAGGAATCATCTACCAAATTCAGTACCTAGATAGGATAAGTGACTTTAAAGTCACATGATGTTAAAAAGCGGGATCTTTTGGTGCCCTATTCAAATGATTTTTTTCAGTCATCTAATCAATCCTCATCCACTGGTAACATCTCACATTGTACAACTGAAAAGTTAAATTATGTGCCCAGAGACACTTAGAAAATGAGTGGAGAAAACCCAATCAGCTTTCTTGTCTTGCATCAGGTCTTCCATTGCACAGTGTCTCTTTTGAACTATTCCCAGAGGAACTGAACTGTGAAAGAGCACCAGGAACAAAACAGAGAACGGCCTTTTGTCTTCTGATTTTTTACACTCACAAATGTCTAAATCTTGACAGTAAAAATAGAAGGAGTGAGGGGCAACTGGTACTAGGTGTCGCAATGTGGAACAGAATAACAATAAACAACTGCAGCTTTGGACATTATTCCCTGCTTGCAAGGAGCTCTCTAAATCTTCCTCCCAAATCCCACATTTTATGTAAAGTATCAGTCTGTTGTGACCTCTTCTAGCCCTATCACCATTACTTTTGCCCTTCATAAGTGTTAGTTGCATCCAACTGTCATCTCTTCCTTTCTGTGTTACAAAGCAACTGTATTTGCATATATACAGACAGCCTGTGGTATTTCAATCCCTTATCTGCTATCTCTATACAAATAAACAACACAGAGTAAAGATGAAACTCTCACTCCATGGAGAATACTACAGCAGGCTGTGATCAGTGAACTACAAAAAGTTTACTCCTTCCTGCGAAGGGCTTCCTTATTTTCACAATCCATGACACTCAAAAGTTTAAGCAAACATATTTTCCATCTAAATTATTAGCAGTATTTACTGAAGGGTCAGGGTATCTTCAGAATATCTTTTCACATGATGCACCAAACAAGAAGATAGGGTAAAGGCACCACCAATAATAGCTTTTATCCACTCCCCTATTAGCAATATGGTATCCAGAGAGCAGGGTTGCATCAGTCCAGAAGTTACTAATCTAGTTTGGGAAAAAAGCTTTTCCTTCACTTACAAATTCATGACGGTTAAAAGCCAGAAACTGGCCAAATATGCTTTTATGTGAATGATATGAAGCAAAATGCAACTGCACAGCATGACATCAATGTCTATCATCAAGATAAAGTATTTGATGAAAAACTTTTTCACAGAAAAGATCTTCCCTACTATGTCATCTTATCCTGGATTTAAATTTCAAGGAATATATTGGTTTTAAAGTGGGAGAAATGAAGAAGCTTCATTTTACTTACATCTAGGCAATCCCCCCCCACACACACACTTCCATGAAAGCACAAATCTTCAGGCTGACTGATACGCAAATAGAAAACAGCAACGTGAACCTTGTGAATTTCACAGTAATTGCTAAAGGCATTTTGTAGTGGAGAACTTAAAAAGAATTGAGAAATCCTTTGTGTACCATCAATAATTACTACATGGCTTGTCATAACCATAATCTGTGGGATACAGCCTTAAATCTGAGGAGAGTTCACATAAAGTATCCCCTACTGATTGGTATTTTCATAATTTGTGAGTGTGGCTCAGCCCTCATACTGTCTGGCAGTAATGAGACAGTTCAAGCTGCTTGCAAAATAGATGCAATTGAAAAGGCACTGGCACAAGTTAGGTACTTGCCACATCTACTATACGACAGCCTAAGAATGGCACTAGTAGAAGTGATCCTGATTTTCCCCAAGGGCTGAATTCCAGCACAGACAGATCTACCTCACTACTACCATGGGATCCAAACTGCATTCTCCTGTTCACCCTGCATCATCTACTTATATAGCTTAACTAAAAATACAGTGAGGGAACAAACAAGTATGTGACTTGGCACACAAATGTTTATTTATTGGCTACATTTGAATGCCAAAAGAGAATTCTGATATCCCAGCTATTATAAGCCAATACAGACAGCCCTACCACTGTGTCTAGTACTGCAGCTATTACAACCCAATATATCACACCCAGATAGGACATTGTTCATCCAAATAGAGTCAAATGGAACCACTTCTTTTCTCAGGTTACTGATGCATGCAGCGAACAGAAGAGATCCAGATAGTACCAGTGCAAGAACCTTTGCAATCTTAAACATAGTTTCAAGGACAAGATTTTTCAGAAACTTTGAAGCACCATGTGGGACCTCCGGCAACACAGCACTCTGGAGCTCAGGAAGAGCACAAAGTCTGAAGTTGAAAGATGTTGCCTTCCTGCCTGACTTCACCACAGTTTTCCAACAGGCAACCACAGCTCAGTCACCTTCTGAACTTCTGAATGTATGATGCCCTTACACTCTGTTATGTGCTTTCATGCAAACAATATGCACAATAAGCAAGTGAGTGCTGTTTAAATAAACACACAATACCTACAAGTGTTGTACTGTTTGTAAATAATGACATTTCTACTCGTCCCTTTGTACAGTCAGTCTCCCCACATACCTTGTATGTTTTGGCATTTTCAGTTTCATCACAGAGCACTTTTACAACACTGGTTTGTCTTTGCTTACTGATTCACCAGATACACTTTGCCTTCCTTTTCTATGAAATGGGCAGACCCCTGGTACTTTTCAAGCCTAGTATTCAGTAGCACTTCACTTATGGTGAAAGGCTAAGATTTAAGAGGAGATTTGGGGAAAATTAGCTTCTCATTACGGTCTTGGAGAAAGAAAAGATCACCCAAATGCCAGATCTGACCTGACCTTTAAGTGTATTGCTCCAATAATATTTTTCAATATCTACGCTTCCCACTCTTTCTCTTGATGGACAAGAGATATGAATCAATTACTACAACAAGTCAGTTATGAGCTGGCTACAGCTTTCCTTTCAAAATCTACCAAGAGAAAACTATTGAACTCCAACATCCAACACAAAAGTATTGCTCCTCATAAAGCATCCACTTTTGCATTGTTTTAGCAGAAAAAAGAAGGACAAAAGTAGTTGTACCCAAATTGCACATTTTAGAAAATGAACAAGCAGACTCTAGCACAGAACAATTTTATTTTCCATGTTTGCATGGTTGATATTTTTTTTCTGCTAGCAACAAAGAAATCTAGCTACAAATATAACATGAGAATTTATAATCCCACTTTATATATAAAAATCCCATCAGGTTTTGAAAAATCTCAGCACAAACTGTAAATACCTGAATGAATTCCAGGGTATAAATACAAACATGTAGGAAAAAAAAAATAAAATGGAAAAACTCTTAAACTTGAAGACATAGGTAGAACTCAGCTCTATGACAACTACGTACCAGAAATAATTGGCTAAAAGACAAAAAAAAAAAAAGATGCTTTATCAGGAGAAATATTCATTGAAACTACATCTCAACAAGTGGCCAACAAGGAGCTCTTTTGCCATTTCTTTCAGAGTTGGCTTGAAAGTCAGTTACCTCTACTCAAATCTGTACCCCAGCTGGGATGTCGACTCCCCTTGGAAAAGCATGCAGGAATGGATATTCCTGCTCAAAGCTCTGTGGTTGCTTCTTGTAAGTCACTCATCTGCCTCTCTTACAGGACAGCACATAATTTATACACCTTCCATCACTTGTATGTAGTGCAGTCAATGAAAACACTGCTGATTCTTGCTGCCTGCCTCAAGCTCAGAAATTCTGAGCCACAGAGCCTTCCTGCTGCTTGAACAAATCCCTTGTTTGCTGGCACTGGGACTCCCACTGGTAATGAAACAAAAATGGTATTTTAGGGCAGAAAGCCCAGGAACTAGTAGGACTTTTCTCAGGAGAAAAAACACAACTGCAAAATCATATCTAGTGAGTGGCATGTGTAAGTACATTGCCTGCTTGCTTCTCACTTGAGACTGCTGACATGGAGATGTACCATTTTCCCTCTGTTTTTCTCAGAGACAAACTGAAAGTTGCAATGGCTGCAGTGCCCACCCAGCTCTTCTGAACTGTGTGTGCACATCTCTGTACTGCCACAGCATTCGTGGACGGCTGCTAGAAAGGAATGTAACTCCTTCATTCTTCTGTTCCTCATATTTACAGTGGGAAAAATATTAACTGTTAAGAACTGATGGTGATAAAAGCAATAAAGACTATGATGTGGTCAGAAATTATACTGCTGTGGACTTAAATCATATTTCACGTAATAAACTCTTACTGGATTTGCAAATGTTTCCTATATCCTTTCTATTTCTGATGTAATTTTTTTAAGAAGTCACTACAATGAGATTCCATTTTAGCAGAATGAGTCTTTGCTTAGACAAGTGTCTCCATTTTCCAGTCCTCATCACAATCCATTTCTGCAGCAGTCAGAGATGGTCTATATGAAAAATATCAAGGTCCTTATTGATATCCTAAGGCATGTTTCATCAGTTAGTTCTAAACCGTTGCTTTTGCTTCTTTAAGGAATCAAACTCTTCTCGAAGCTTTGTTGTCATCCAATAACAACTAAATAGGATTGATTTCACGCAATATAAATGAAAGGCAACATTAATTCAGAAGAAACAAACCTGAACATTCTGTGTGAAATAAATGAAGAAAAGTAAGTAAGGTCTGCTCAGCTGAGTAACATAAAAGGCAGCCTCATCTCTCAGCCTTTTGATCTGAATTTAACCTAAAATTGCACCTTCCTTCTCAGGCCTTAGTAAAATAGCTTTTACAGAACTACCGGGTTTCTGTGGGATCACATAATCTTCAATCTATTAATTTAGATGCTGGCACATTTCCAGCAGAGAAGCAGCCTGTGAAATGCTGACAGCAGTAGGTCTATAGCAAGTGGGTCTTCTCAAAGACTTCTGGATACTTCTCCTATAAAGATTTAGTGTTTGGTACACCACTTTGAATTAGAGTGTAAAAATATTACACTGATAAACACAGCTTTTCTGCACTAAATCTTGCTGTTTATACAACATGTGAGGCTTAGTTCACTCCCATACTCCTCCACTGCTCTTGAGGTTTAATCTATCCTTACACCAGTTACACGGTGATATAAAATCGTAGGCTAATGTAAATTTACTGTAGAATTAAAGGTGTATTGATGAGATCTGCATTTCTAAATCTGCATCCTTGTTCTGTTGGTCCTCTCTGGGGCATATAAAAAAAATATAAGTGAAGAAGGTCCTAGAATGTAAGCCACAACTTTGAACCATGAGACAGAAAAAAAATCACAAGTTTGTTAAAGTTGTCAGTGAGATAATTTTGAAGTGATCCTATAAGAGATTCCTTTTTAAAGTTCAAGATATGGAAAGATATGAAGTAGCTGTATCCACTCAGAAGCGATAGCAGCTACAGTTAGTTGATATAATAAAGCCATGTCTGCACATTAAATGAGAAATTCTGAAGTGACAGAACATGGTTGCAACATTTCCGGTAAACAGCTTTAGCAAGACTATAAAGCAGCCTTAAATGAGTTGATTATTGTCATCCCTGCTTGATGTCAGGGAAAGGTTGTGAGGACTTAACAAACAATGTAAGAAATTAACATTCTTCCAATAAAAAAATTATGATCAGCAGGGCAGCTTGGCTGTTGTAATCACATTTTCAAATTTTGAAAAAGGAAGACCATGAAAAAACTGCCAGCTTAAAGAACTGGTCATATTTTTGGTACATCAGGTTGGTGTTTGTGTATACAAGGACAAGTGTAGTAAGAGAAAAATTTTACAGAAATGGACAGTACATTTTTGAATCACCATCAGCTGATCAGCAGCCCTTAAGATATGCTCTTTGTATAAAACAAATAACCAGTATCAACTCTGGAGTCACAGTACAGACCCAGTTTGGTCTGGTGTGACATTCTTAAATTTCTTCTGAAATTTCTTCATCATTCTTTCAAGGTTCAAACCAGTTTGATTCTGTGCAGCAAAAATTCAATATTTGACAAACCCTTATTGATGTTTTTTCAGTTCTTTCCACTAGATTCTGCAATACATTCTAGCAGTATGTCAGGGTGGGACAGTGGAGCCCTGGAGCAGGGAATAGGAGAAACTGTTACACTATGCTCCCTCTACCACTCTGTTAATGAAATTTGCTTTTCATGAAAAGCTACTGCTTTCAATACTTCTAAACCAGTGTGATTTCTATGTTTGGGGTTTTATAATCAGCAAACTAGGTTTATGAACTATAAATTCCTACACCAAAGGTAAAAGCTTAAGAGAGTTAATCAAACGAGACAGAAAATTCCAAAACCATACTAAAGCTGGAGGAGAAGAGAGCATATAAAACATTTTGAAGGGATCCATGACAAGAGTCATCATCAAGATGAGTTACCTGCAGTTCCCAAATCTATTTTACATTTGGGGTTTGCAGTAACTTTCTGTTCAGTAACATTCCAGCCAAGTTGCATATTTCAGACTAAGTATTGTTGCAAACAATAAAATCTCCTGCTTCCTGAACATACTACTGAAGACAAGACAGACCGGCAGCAGAAACACAGTTCACTACATTTTACTGATAAAATTTTCAGACATCTGTTTTATCAAAGAACTGGGACAGACAACCACATGGAAAACCAGTTTTGCACCTGTAATCTACTATTTCTATGTTTATGGTTGTTTTACTTTTTTCTGGCCTTTATATTCAGAACAACAGTCATTTAGAATTAATGTGCTTTTCCAGTCACATATTTGCTTCTTCGGAAGAAAAAGTTTTAGCAGAAAAGTTCAAGATGAGGAAATTCTTTTATTTTCTTAGTTTTTTTCCTGCAATAACCAGTGATGAATTTTACGAAATCACATTACAAAGCTGACTGTCATGCTACAGAAAACTAATTAATTTACTCTGATGAATTTGTCATGAGACAAATTACTGGGACCACTGACTCACTCAGTCATCTTTGCATATATATCTTTGGAGCAGAGGCACAGCATAACAAAAGTTACTAGCAATTTTCTTTTGCAACAGTGGTTTTTGTCTGGCTTTGTTAGTAAACCAAATACTTAACAATGTTCTTCTAGCACACCCTGTCACTTAGCTGGTAATGCTGCTAGACCAGCATCCAAATACACAGAAGTGCCCATTAGCAGATACAGATGTCCTTCTGAAAGACCCCTCACTTCTTCCAGCAGCTGAGTAAATATCAATTTACATGCACCAAATAAAGAGAATAAACACTGACTAATAAGAGAAGAGGAGTGCCTCTAATTTTAGGTAGGTTTATACAGTTTTTTAATAAACATAAATATTTCAGTTTAAATTTTACTTTTATCCTGATTTTCAAAGGAAATGAGACTCCATGATTCTGTTATGAAGAGGTGGTTGCCACACCCCGACCCTCCCCATTCTTCACTTCCAACCTGGCTTACAACTTCTCAAGTGGTTGGCTTTTCGTCTGCAGTTGACAATGGGGGAAGAAATCTCCATTACATTAAAATACTGCCATTTCCATGAAAATTAGCAGCTGGAAGAGCAGATAGACTCACATTACTACTTCCACCATG
>WEIV01016617.1:61790-125350 GCA_013390005.1 Calyptomena viridis | reverse complement strand
GCTGACTGTCATGCTACAGAAAACTAATTAATTTACTCTGATGAATTTGTCATGAGACAAATTACTGGGACCACTGACTCACTCAGTCATCTTTGCATATATATCTTTGGAGCAGAGGCACAGCATAACAAAAGTTACTAGCAATTTTCTTTTGCAACAGTGGTTTTTGTCTGGCTTTGTTAGTAAACCAAATACTTAACAATGTTCTTCTAGCACACCCTGTCACTTAGCTGGTAATGCTGCTAGACCAGCATCCAAATACACAGAAGTGCCCATTAGCAGATACAGATGTCCTTCTGAAAGACCCCTCACTTCTTCCAGCAGCTGAGTAAATATCAATTTACATGCACCAAATAAAGAGAATAAACACTGACTAATAAGAGAAGAGGAGTGCCTCTAATTTTAGGTAGGTTTATACAGTTTTTTAATAAACATAAATATTTCAGTTTAAATTTTACTTTTATCCTGATTTTCAAAGGAAATGAGACTCCATGATTCTGTTATGAAGNGGTATTTAAATTAAGGAGAATTTGAGATTACTGGGAACAAAACAGTAAGAGACCTGTTCTGATTCTCCAACCACAATGTGATTTCACAGCTTGACACCAGAGTGTTACACTGGTTCAACACCTTATGTGGACATACTGTATTCTGGTAGCGAAGTAACAGAACGAGGTTTGCTTTTTACCTGGTCTGGGAAAAGCAACACTGATACAAACATGTTTTCTTCAGAATTGATCCAGGGAAGAAAGGGCTGTGCTACTTTGCTGCAGGGACTATGTTTGAGACAATAAAGCTATGTTTATGGACAAGTCCTTTAGGTACCTAAATCAGCATTAGATGTCACTGTACGTATTTAGGTCGGCTTTAAGAGACCATTATTTTCCACATTACACAACTAAAGAATTCTACCTAAATTAGAGTGATAAAGTTAGTAAGCACAGGTTAATAATGCTAAAAATAAGCAAACACATAGGCTTAGCAGCTGGTTTACTATGTCATCCTTTTGTATCCACCCCAGACACTGAAAAAAGGAAAACCAAAACATGGTATCGTCATTAAACATAATTAACATACCTCTGTAGCACCTTCCTTCACTTTTAGATTTCAAAGCTATTATAAAATTTCATTAGTAACAGTCAGAAATCAGAATGGAGTCATCCCTATTCTGCAGAAAATGAAATAGAGATACATTCAGCTGAGCTCTGAAATATCAGTGAAGATGTATCATGTTGTGCTCCTGAGCAGCACACAGGTAAATGTGTTGACATTTACCTGGCAAGTTACATGACCGAGGTTACAGTGAAAATCCGTACAGAAGGTGGGAACAGAAACAAGACTCTCTGATTCATCCTTTTTCATCTCATGCCATAAAAAGTAAAATACTGCAGCAAACCAGCTGATTATACATTAGAAAATTACATCAATAACAATGACTGAATAATTTCGTAGTTATGATACTGGACTTGGAATATTTTTGTCCAGCTCTTGGCTCTGCTAAAATATTAAACAAGTTATTTGGTCTTTTTTCTTCTCAGTCACTTATCCATAAAACAACAGAATTTTCTTTTTCTATCTCTTCATAGGAAGCAAACCACCTAGCACAGTGGTCCTTAGAATCAGAAGCAGTGTTGCAAGTTTACCTTAATGCAAACAATCATTATTTATAGTGCATTTTTATCTATACCGTATTTTAGATTGGGTTCAGGACATTTTGGAACAATTTTCCACATTGCAGGTCTATATCAATGAGCTAATGTGGGAAAAACATGTCAGCAAAGCATTGAGAACAGACTTAAAAAGTACCTCCTACCTGCACAGGTGTCTCCAGAGTGTAGATATGTTCCCCATGAACGTTGTAGAACTTGACAAGAGCGCTTTTCAACAGGGAACCATTGCTGAGGTCAACCAGCTGGTTTTGCTTTTCCATGCCTGCTACTGCAAGTAGGTCTCCTTGTGTGCACCACTGTACCACCACATCTGAAATCAGAAAGATGGTTTGCAATAATCACTGATTAGAATCAATAGGAACAGCATTTCCAGATGCTGCAAAATGACTGAAACAGATAAAACATGTTCTCTAAAGTTACTCAGGTACTTAGAAACCCAAATATTTTCATTAGAATAGTAGAAAATACACTACAGATGCATTTCTGAGAATGACTCTTTTTATTCTGTACATTGCAAAAAATGTGTAAAAACCATTCATTCTTCTCTCTTTATGGTGAGTCTATAATGTAATCAGTGGTTACTCCTAAATACCTACGGACGGGAATTTACTACAGATGTTAAAACTGATGTGGAAGATCCTGCCTACAGCTGTGGGATAAATAAGTGGAATCAAGTCAATATGTAGACAAATAATCCCATTAAGAGAGCAACAAAGAGTATCTGTCCAGAAAGGCCTATAGTGAAAAAAAAGCAGAATATCTGGCAATGCCTTATGTTCTCACTGGCTGTGAAGATTACTTTTAGCATAACTCAAACTAGAGTTATAACTGAGTATAACAGGAAATCAAAAAGACTTGGACTTTTGTCCATAAATATGTATGGTCTCCATGTCATATGTTTTCTCTTGCCATCATCATACAAAGATGATTAGGGGTTCTGGAGCACCTCTCTTATGAGGAGAGACTGTGGGAGCTGGGCCTGTTTAGAGAAGAGAAGACTGAGAGGGGATCTCATCAATGCGTATAAATATCTCAAAGATGGGTGCCAAGAGAAAGGTGACAGACTTTTTTCAGTGGTGCCCAGTGACAGGATGAGGAGCAGTGGCCATAAAATAAAACAAAAGTAAGTTCCATCTCAACATACGGAAGAATTTCTTTACATTGAGAGTGTCAGAGCACTGGAACAGGCTGTCCAAGGAGGTCGTGGAGTCTCTCTCTCTGCAGACATTCAAAAACCCCCTGGACACATTCCTGTGTAACCTGCCCTAAATGACCCTTCCTTGGCAGAGGGTTGGGCTGGATGATCCCCAGAAGTCCCTTCCACCCCTAACAATTCTGTGATTCTGACCTGTGAAAACCTACTCACCTGCTAATCAAGGGTTTGCTAGAGTCATACAAAGGACTGTTTAGTCTCTTATATACATGGATATGAATATACATAGTCAGTTACTTCTCTTACAGGCACCTCATGAAGAGGAACACCCACAATTTAATTTGGGGATGCTAATTTCAAACCCTTATATCCTCTCTTTGTCACACTTAAAGAGCAGCTCTAAAACAGTATTTTGCATTTCTGCCTGTGTTTCAGAGACAGATTTGCATGTGCAAAGAATACCGACTGAGCTAGTCTTTAAACCTTTTTTTACTCTTAAACCAGAGGTGAAACACAGCTATTTCATGCTGAGACAAAGTGAAGGTAAAGACAAAACTTCTGTGCTCTGGGATGCTCAATCTGCCAAGAACCTTTTGAAGACACTTGTGGGCGAGAAGCTGTCTTCAAATGAAGAAGCAGAAGAGAAATGAGAGCTGGCAGGAAGGATCTCAAAATTGTTTCAAGTTGTCAACTTGTCATTTTCAGGGACTTTCATGTGCAATTTAAAATGGTTTTGTAATATTTCAAATTTCTGATATTTCTCATGGGAATTATGCTTCTGTATATATCAGACACAAGATGCATGTTCCTCAAGATAATTTTTTCACAGCTAGGCGTGGTAAGCCTCTTGCTTTCTCTTAGTTTTCAGCCCTCTAAGTAACCTACAGTGGGATTTAATTCATCTTTCTCAGAGCATAAAACGATAGGCAGGTTAGAAATAAATGAGGTAAGGTGATCAACTCCACTTTTGGTGACTGGATTAACTACACAACTACCAAACCAAAAAACCGTTCTCGTTTGGATACATGTCTTCAGGTAGAACTTTCAGCTGATTCCCGTATCAAGAGGAAGAGGAGTGATTACTTTGTCCAGCAGTCTTCTCTCTCACAAACTCCTAGAATTAGGCTGCTGCAAAGGCAGCAAAGGTTTGGATGTGGGCTGCTGCATCCTTCCAGGACAGTGTGGCTCTATTGCATGCTTGCACTGCCAACAGGGTTTTCAACAACTATTGAACCTTTATACAAAATAGCTCAACTAATAACTAAGTTCTTGGCACAAGCACAGACATTAAAATTCAGATGGAGGTTTTGTCCAGGGTAATGGTCTGCAAGTGAATCAGTGGATCAGTCATCCCTCAAAACTACTTGCCAGCCACTACAGGCATGTGTATCAGCAAACCTTGAATAGAGAGCACTGTACATGTGCGATAGCTCTGCAGGCAGTAGTTGTATCTAACAAGTGCAACTAGTAGATGCAGTTCAGCAGTTCTGTAGGTAGCAGCGCGCTGAGAATCACCAAGTTAAAAAGCATAAAAACCAGAAAGGATCTGAAGAGTTCAGGTCCTCCACTAGGACTGACAAAACTACCAGGACTGTTCAAGCTAGATGAACTTTTATTTGCATGATCAAATTATCAAATTTTTCTCTATCAATTTCACAGAAATATGTCCAGTAAAACAAAGCTCTGCAAAGGTAGAAGAACAGCAATCATGTATTGTTACCGCTTGAAATAGTTTTATAGTTACCTGCTTTAAAAATACACTGAGTAGTCTTGCAGCAGTGCATAAATGCAAGGATATCTGCTGCAGAGACCACAAAGCAAGACCTAAGAGATTTTAAACACAACCACATGAACAAGAACTTGCAGAAAATTCTGATGACCGTCCACTCTCAGCAGAATACCAAACACCTGGAGAGGATGGAGACCCTGACCTGGATGGTTTTGCACATTCTTGCATGTGATAAAACCCAGTAAAATTACAGTCACTTGAAAAAAAATTGATATGAAGATACAGAAAATGCAGACACCTATATAAAACTATATGCAAACACCTTCCCCTGCACAGTGCTTCAAAACAGTAATATCCCAATCACCTTTCTCTGCCTCACACACACTCCCAATCCATCAAGATGCTGCACATTTTTTGTCTACTGATGAAAATGATGTAGTCCAGTTCATAACTCATAAAAATATTCCTACTCTAGCTTGCACATTAATATTTTACTACAGGAAGGTAACATAATTAAAATTTACCTCCTAATACTACTTCATGTAGTGGATCACTATGGGACTGGTGTTAGGGCAACTTTTCACCAAAAACATCCCACTGCTACAGAACAGCTAAGAGTCTGCTCAACAGCTTAGTTTTCTTTTCATCTGATTTAAAACTAATTCACCTATGAGATGGAAAAGCACTAGTGGAACATATATTTCAATAGGTGCCTGTGTGAATTAAAACGTCTCTGCAGGCAAAACATGTAAATTGTACTGAGAGTGCTGGCAAAGTAAGGGACTTTTTTAATCGGCAAGAACAGTAAAAATTTCAATGTGCATTGAAGATTTTACATGAAATACTAATTGAACAAACATTCATGCATCTCACTTAGCAAGATGTTTAGTAATTAATCAGTGGCGTTTTCCTTCTCTCAGAATAACTTGCCTCTTGATAATTAATATTTGTAACAAGTTTTCAATATTTGTGAGCATTACAATTCATATCAGGTTACCAAAAGCATGGAAGATCTTGTGAATTAAATATGCAAAGGAAGAGTTATGTAGCAGAAGCATTCACACCAAGAAGCATAAACACATTAGCACATTCAGCTGGAATCCACATACAAATCAATTGGTCTACAAAACTGCCATAAAAACACGAACTCAAAAACATCTTGAAACATTTTTTCAAACACCAAAACTCCATCAGCCAAGTACTGCTCTTCCTCCAGCAGGTGTCACTGCTGGAAACGGCAATAACCGTGGCCGAGTGCTTCGGTGTTAAGGAGAGACCACACATCACCAAAAATACAAGAAAAACAGAGCGTAGGAAGGAGGTGAAATGGCTTGGTTTTGTACCTTTCAACCCTGAGTGGATGATAGTAGGAGACAAGTCATCATAATTGTTCATTAAACTGATGTCTCCCGACGTGAAGCTGACAGTAAGTAGTGGCTTGGTGTTCTGCACCAGGACTGGATATGCAGCTGGTCCATCTGCAAAACAAGGCTCTGCAGTGAGCAAAAGGTAAACAACCCAAAGTAATTACATCCAGGCTGAAACACACTGTACTTCAGCCTACCAACATCAGGAGTGGTTCCTAGTCTCAAACTCTACCTGCTTAATTTCTGCAACATCTGTGGGCAAAAGCAAAGCAGGTGTAGCTAGTTAAGCTTGTCTGTTCCTGTGAAAGGCCAGGAACAGACCGGTTCTGGTCTGTGAAAGGCCAGTGTTTTTACTTTGTGAATTTTTACTGCAGCATATCCAAAGTGATTTATTGCATATACTATTATGTTATATAGTGGTGTTTTTCAGTCCTTCTCTATCATCTCCAAAGTGCCAAAACAATGAAAACCAGTGTCCTGGAAGGCTTCCTTGAAACAAAAGTTGAAAACCAGCCTGATGAACAATATAATAACATTAAAAGTGATTTGTTCTATATACTTTCTGCTTAGGGAAGTGCTGGAGACATACAGAGACATCATAAGAACTTCTAAGAGAACAATCTGACCTTTCACAAATTACTGAATTCTAAATGTTAAGAGCTAGGCAGCAGCATGAAAAGTTACCTGCCATTCTGCATAACAGGATCCAACTCACCCAAAAGTCTGACTGAGCCCAAATGGAGCATGTGGCTTAAAAACCAATTCTGCAAAGTCTCTGCTCCTCTGGGCTTGTTTTTCAGCATTCACTTAAATTCCCTTGTTCAATACTTCATTACCAATATCACCATCTGTAGCATTTGCTGTTTAATTCTTTTTGTTTACAGCTTCTGAGAGGAGATGCCACTGATCCCTGAGTAAGTGCCTCTCAAGGCCCAGACAACATCTTTTCAGTCTACAAAAATGGCAGAGCCAGTTAAGAGCAGTACTGCTTCCTGAACATGTAAAAAGAAGCGATCAGAAAGCACTTTGGAGAAAGATGTCTAGTAATTACCATCTCTGTATGTACATAATTTAATAAGAAAAGCCCAACAAACTTACAGTCCTTCCTACACATCTGTGTGAGTCAAAGGCATGTCACCTTTGAGAGGTTTACACTGCATCTGCTCTAAAGAAAACACATCATATCATCATGTTTGGGTAATCATTAAAATGGGCTTGTAGGCTTGTAATGAGTCCACCCACCCTCTGACTGACTCAGAAAAAGCTAGCACATTCAGATCATTTAAGTTCTCATCTGTGTACTCTGCAGCTTCACCATCCTCCAACTGGAACATCAGTATTTAAAAACAAAACCAGCTAAAACCCAATTTAATGCTGTTGTCTGTCTTGTGTTTTTTTTCTTCTAAGAAATCTCGCCCAGCACCAAAAGTGACACAAGAAAGCCAAAATGAAACTCAGCTTTAAAAGATGCACCATTTTACCAGATGATGAGACTATCTTCTTTCATTATTTGTTAAATACATAAGCTTATTACATAGGCATATATACACGTGATACTGGAAAAGGTAGATTTTTTTGACTGAATCCAAATTGTTAAAACTGCAGAAGTCCTCAATTCAGAGGCTTTGATCTGAGACACAAATTCAGAATTATTTCTAATTGTTATGTATTTAAAATTTTCACTGCACAATCACCATTATATTAACTTAGTACTTTATTTAGTTCAGACTTTATACGATGGAATACAGAAATATTTTAGCTAGTGCATATAAATCCATCAACCACATCAACAGGAAGTATTGGCATTACTTGAATGAGAAGGATGGGACTGACTGTGCATGGACTGTAATTGCAGGAAATATCTTCATTTTCCAGCCTTCTATGGTATTTATTGAACTCTTTATGTCATGACTATCAGGGATGGGACTCTAACAATGAACATTTCAGAAATTCTATGAAACAGAGATAAAATTATATATAGTACATTATACATATACATCATATAACACATACAATACTATATATATAATGTATATAACTATATAATTATATATACAGTACATTATACATATAGTATATTATATATTTAGTACTATGTTCAGCACTGGTGTCTTTTCACATGACTCTATATAATAACGCATTAAGTTCTGTGACTGCATTCTGACTACCTCTATACATATGAACCATTGCAATACTTCATATTTGCTCATCAGTGAAACCTGACATGTCTCTGTCTGGTGTCTTTCACTCAACCTCACTAAAAAACTTGGAGCTTCGTGTTATCTCATTTGTGAAGAGGCAGAGCAGTGCAGACCACAGACCTGCAGCAAGGCTTGTGGCAGAGCTGGGAACAAACCCATGCTCCCATACCACCTCTCTCCTCCATCAGAGCTTGAAACTGTGGTCATCCTGCTGGTTTTGTACAGCATGACAACCCCCTGCATTTGAGATGTCTTCATGAGCACTTGTAAACCTGAAACAGAAGGACATGCCCATAACACTACCTTGTGGTGGGGAATAGTCATCGGAGTCCGTGTCGCTCTCGCTGCTGTCCTCCACCAGGAAGCTGGGGTAGTTCCAGGACATGTTGAGGATGCCATCTGACTCGTGGAGAAGCACATGGGCCAGCATTCGGCCATGGCAGTCCATGACGATAACCTGTCCATCAGCAGTGCCAAACAGTACCTGAAAGTAACACAACAACCCTCAGTCTCACCAAATGTCAGCCGCTGGGCTGTCCTTCAAATGCATCTTGTAACTGACCAGCTACGCTGGAAATTAACTGAAAGCAAAGCAGTCAGGGATGGGAAATGACACCAGAACCAGACACTGCAACCAAAGAATGAAAGTTAAAGTATTTAAAGAATGAAGTTAAAGTAGCACAATCTAGAGGTAAGTTCTTAAAATCTGTGAGCAAGCAATGTCTCACAGTGGGTGCATTTTGTTCACTTTAATATAAGACACTGCACTTTATTTGAAGTTGGCCATTACTACAACTAAAGCGAGCTGGCAGAAGGGCTACGACAGTTTCTACAGCATTCTTGGATTATACAGAAACTTCTAAAATTGGTGGCAGAAAATGAGGCATGCATCAGTCATAATAATATCAAAAGAAAAGGCGGAGCTGACAAAAACGAGGGTTTAGCAGAGATTTCAAACAGCTTGTGAGAAATAGAAAGCTGAATTGAGAAGGGCAGGTTGATGAGCTGAGAGAAGGTGGGAGAATGTCTTCCAAAACCAGAGGCAAAAGTACTACGATCAGTCTTTATGATCAGTCTCAGGAAGTAGATTATTATAGCCCAAGAGGAAGGCAATGTGCTACCCATTCAGGAAGAGATGAAGAAGAGGTTCTACCCACCATTTCAAATACAAAATGGATAATCCAGGTTTTTTTCTCACCCCTAAACAACTTCATAGCCAATAAAGTTCAAACTGCCTTGAATCTTCAATTTATTTTTTTATACGCATTTTCTGTCTCGAGGCTTTAAGCAAGTTAAGATCCTGTACATTTGATGAATTTTAGAAAAAAAAGGAAATAAGGATTAATATATCTTAAAGCTATAAATGGATTAGCCAAGGCTGTTGCTGCTATCACGTAATTCCATAAGAGGCAAATATGTTTTAAAGGAAGTTTAAAGGCACTCATCAATTTGAAAACTAGCCAGCATTCTAAAAATGAAGCTAAAAGGAAGACCAAATCTTATACTTGCTCTTCAGTCTATCACCAATTTCAAGTACTTGTAAATTTAAGGTACTAACAATTATATGCCCAAATCAAAAATTCATTTAGCCTTCTATCTCACCTTTAAGAGTGGTCAAGTGTTTAGGGATGAGTAAAAAGAACAGGATGCACTGAACAGGCATCTCCCTTGTACACTTATGTAGCTTCCAGCAAAAAATATTCCCTCTTCTTTGATAATTGATAATTTCACTTGGTAACCTTTAGCTCTTAATACTAAAAGAAATACAGAATAATTGTTCCCTACTTACATTCTCAACATTGGTCACAGTTTTATCAACCTCTATTATCTAATCCCCTAGTCATCTCTTTTCCAAGCTGAAGAATCATAGCCTACTTAGGATCTCCCTGAACAGTTGTCGTTCAAAGCCTGCAATCATCCTCCCTGACCTCTGCTGTCAAGAGGTGTTTTCCATCTTCCTTCTGAGATGTAGTGTCAGACTTGCAGCATTCAAAGCGTGTATTGCATCAGACTTATACAACAGTACTCTCCTAGGAAGCAACTGTCATGGTTGCATTTTTGAATGTTTCAGAAAGAAAGTGGAGCTTCTCAAGTCTTAGTCAAAAAGAAACAAGCACTAAAATTTTTTCTATGATCAACACAGTGGTTAGACAACACTGAAAGTTGTAAACCAGAATGGCAATTTAACAAAAGAACTCCAGTGAAATCATTAAAATCTAAAGAAAAACAAAGGAGTTGTTCTGTATTATCTAAAGTATTGAAAAAATCAGTATGCCTTAACTGTAATCATTACATGTTATGAATATTTTTCTGTTAAATAGTTGCTGGGTTAAAACAGCAGCTAAGGTTTGCTATAAGCCTCAGGTATAGCCTCTTAGCTATAAAAGCAAGAACTTGACCTTTGTTCATCTCACACTACCCTTCCCTCATGATCCTTTATTCTATTCTCCCACTTGTATCATCCTTTCACACCGTTCATTATTTCAGCTGTTTTTACATGCATAACCAGTGCACAGCCACTTTCACTATTTACCTTCAAAACACAGCCACTCTGCCACAGATCTCTACAAAACAGACTTCAACAAAGGCAAAATCCTACCATTTGTCATTGCTAGCTTCTCACACCCCTTTCAGTCACCTCTATAGAATAATTTGCTACCAGTCTTACAGAACTTTTATGACTGCAAAAAAAAAAGGTGAAACTCTATATTGTCTCTGAGCAAGTGTAAGATTTTGCCTTCTAAAATCCTGTAGAAACATTTTCTAATTGAGTATGAATGCTCGCACTCATCACTCAGAGTTCAGTCTCATCTCACTCAAAAGCTAATTCTTTTGAGTAACATTGCCCCCAAATCATTTAAAATTATGAAGTCCTCAGCAATTTCCAGTTCAGATCAGAAGAGCTGCATGTCTTGCACTGGAACCTAAGAGAGCTCTTCAGCAACCTAGAAATGTCAGAGGGCACTCTGCATCTCTTTAGCCAGGTTGTAGGTTTCAAGGAGCAGCTTAAAAGTTTTGGGGTTATTGTACTAATACAACCTTTAAGATGAAAGCATTTATCAGGCTGATAGCCCTGCTGGCTAAACTCCTGCTGAAGCTGTAAAAATGTCTAATGGTGTTATCATCCATAACATTACTCAAGTTATAAATGCCACACTCAAGCTACTTATGTCAGATGAATAAAACTCTCTTGACCTTCAGATAAAAGGTTGAGCCACAGGGTATGCCTGAAGGATCTAATACAGAAATTTAAAAAGTTGCATTTTAGCTGCGTAAATGAATTTTTTTTAATATTTGCAGATCTAGGAGGTCAGAGGGAATGTTGGAAAAAGATAATGAACACATTATAGTGTTTTGTTAAAAAAGCTAAATGATAGTAATTAAAAACCCCAAACCCAAGTACTTATGTTGGGCCCCTGTTCTTTTCTTCTCGACTCATCTCCTCTTTTTTCAGCTTATTTCAGCTGATTTTACATGCATTACCACTTGTAGAATTGCATTTGTAAAATATGCATAATCTAATAACCAAATACCTAAAATCACCCAATACATTCAAAGTGTGAGTCAGTACCACAACATAAATACAGTATGTCTTTACAAAATATATCTAATATAACAAAGCCTGCACCACAGTGAAGCTGTAGCTGATTAAAGGTCACACAAATGCAGGGCTTCTGTAGTGCCTGGATGTTGCATGGTTTGAAGGGAAAACTGGGGTAAACAGCATTGGGATAACGCACACAGATTTCTAAGTCTACCAAGAGCTGAAAGTTGGGTTCAGTTGTGAAACACAAGTGTCTCGCTCCTCCATGAAACCCAAGCTTGGGGTGATTCCTATTTATTACAACAAGTCTGAATACCTGAGAAACAACCTTCTCTGAAGTCTGCTGACCTCTTAAATCTTTGTGGTTACTTGGGATGAGTTTCACAACCTAGTTTTAGTAAACGAAATGATTTTTCATCTAAAGATTTTTAAACTATCATTCATGAAACTTATCATTCCAGACTGCAAGCCCCTTAAATCCTCAAGATATTAAAGACTCTTCAGTTAACAGTCTGAAATACAATTTCTGAAAGACATACGGTAAGCAAAAGATGGGATATTCTGCTCTGAAGTATTCATCTCATGAGGAGATGAATATTATAACAGCTAACAAGCTACAAAATTAATTTTAAGAGGAACAACTTGAATCTGTTCCGTGACTACTACAGATTTGTTGTGCTGAACAACAGCTATTCCTGTAAGATCTGTCGTGATACTGTAATGCATCCAGACCAGACACAGTACTAGTAGAAAATGGTTTGGCATCACAGAGATCAACAATGCTACAATGGATTGGCCAAAGACCTAGTGCATTGAAGGTCCAGCTTAGGAGGCCCACCACTTTGTAAGAGAAGCATAATTTTCTAACAGCAGTGTTCTTTTTGCACAAAACACATCTTGTTGCTATTTAATATGGTTTAATATAAGTAAATGGAACTCATCAGTAAGGATACCCAAGGTTTATGTTAATTTGAATATACCAGTGCATTAGGAAAGGGAGAGATCCTGTCATCTCATCACATCTGCTTATACGCTGCAGCTGAGAAAACTAAGTTGTTATGATTTATATACTTATGCCAACGAAACTGTTCAGACTTATATCTGCAGGGTACCTACTCATGGTCCATTCCTGCATCTTTGCCTATCCTCATTGTCAAAGAAGCTTTCCAGAACTACAGTCACTTTGACTTTTATAATAAGCAATGGTAGTCCAATCCCAGCAATAATGTATTAAATGACTCGATATATATATGAGGGGTAAAAGACCGTCTCAGATTTTGGTAGTTCAAACTGAACAGTCAATACTGTTACAGAAAGATATTGATAAAATAAGATTACTCTCTTTATTATATTTAGTACTAACACTGAAGGTTTCTAATGTTGCTGGTTAAACAAAACTCCCAGGAAATCTGATCAATACATTTTCAGAACATGGACTGTCATTCTATATCAGGGAAATGACCAAGCTTTTGACTGAAGCTGAAATATTAGAAGCTGGATTTGCTATTACTACTGGAAGAAATATAAAACCATTGGAGGCTACTTTAGGGTAGCACTTTCAAAGTGAGGGACTCCAGTATCGTAATGCTGGAACACTGTAAAAGGAACATGCATTGGCTTTACTCGTGTTAGCCCAGGACTTCTAAAAGATTATCTCTGACTTTTTACAAAGATCATATATCTGGCAACTCAAGAAAGCAAAACAACTCACAGACTCATTAAAACAGCATTGAAAATTAATCTAGTAAACTCCATCCTAGTACAATTTGATTGTTTAAAAACCTACATTTTCACACAAAGACAGAACTTGCCTTGTAGGACCATGCAAGATGCAAGAACAGATTGCCTTTAAATTCCTGGATACAATGAAATGTTCTGAAAATGAATGTCATCTGTCATGAAATCTCAAGTACTCTAATCTTCCCTAAGATATGGCTAAGTTGTCAGTAACTCTACTGAGCAATTGCTCAAGTAATGGAACTATATGCCAAAGCATATACACAGGTATTTCTGTCAGGGAATCCTAAGGGGTGGGCTACTTGCATTGGACTGTGGTGACTTCTTCAGAACTAAATACATAATTTTGGCTATTTTCTTTCCCTAGAGATTTTTTTACTCACACATTCAAAGACTTCTGTGAGACTAGTGAATCATGATCTTCCTCTGGAAGAAACATCCTACCCAGGTCTTTTCAGACAACTTTACAGGTGTTTCATTATTCCATGTTGAATTTTTGCTTTACCCAGTTGTAAGGTGCAGATGTAAAATTTATTTGCACACTTCTTGAATGTTCCTAAACCCTTTTCTAAATGTATTGCAGCAAAATAGGGTTGTCTTTCAAGACTTAGGACATAAAGAAGATTATTTCTGCTAGCAGCTATGTTGTTCATATTCAAGATCTTTCACAATATTTGAATGTACCAGTCAGACAGAGGGACCTGCTGCATTTTAAACTAATCTGTTCTAGAATCCTCCTTTAATTTCCTCAGACTCAATTAGGAGTCTCTATAACAGTGAAATAGTAGTCCAGGGCAGAATTCTCATCAGCATCTCATGACTACCCATTTTGCAAACCTTGCTCTTTCAGGATTTAGTTTTACTTTCTGCCTTTGTGAGTGTGTGTATCTGTTTGGCTGCTGAAATCTTGGTGCCATCATACCAGGCAGTATGAATGCTGCCATTAACCAACTTACCCTGCACAGCTCTGCATTTGCAGCTCTGTGTTCAATGTTCAGCCTCGTTCAATGTTCTGCTTCACTGACATTCCCTTTTTCAAAATTTAGACCTGTCTTTATGCTTTTTTTCTTTAGCATTCTCCCCCATCGCCCCCACCCAGGAAAAGTAAGCACTGTACCTCAGAAATTACATTCTGCAAAAATGCTAATAAGGCCAACTGTGTTTGCACTGTCAGAAGATGCTGAGCAGTTCCAGGAAGCTTGATTATTTCTGTTTGCCCTGATTTAGTCATCTGGACAAACTTTGGTATTTATGATAGGAACAGCCTTCACCGTTGTCACCATAATGACATCATATTAATAGAGATAAATCTATTTTGGTGACTCAAAATTAAGTGAATTATAAAGTGATTAATATACAAAACTATTGGATCAACCTTCTATTTACGTAGGCAGTCTCAGTAACATAGGAAATACTTGGAAAATCATTGCCTTTAATTATTTTCATTCATTAGCCTAACGGAAGAATGCTGGTCTTGCAAAGGCTTAGTTACAGCATTTTGCAGTCCATTTAGTTGTGTTATTAGTATTTTACATTCCTTGGGCTCTTCCTGTTTACTGTTTCTCCATCACAAAGCATGAGAGTGTGCAGCAGTTACCTCTTAGGGTACATTACAAAGTGAAAGTTTGTTTTTCCTCACTGTGATATTTCTGACTTTCCTTTTTTTACCTCAAAATGCAGAGAGAAAGAAAGAAAAGCAGAGTGAGTGAGACGGCTGGTCTCCTGCCGCATACTTTTTATTTCCATTAAAAATTCAGTCGCTGTAAAACGGTTTCTTGAACTGACACAAAAAGAGACATCACCACAATTCACACACAAGCTCAGAGGAAAAGCACTAGGTTTGCTTTGACTGCCTTTATGTCCAAAAAAACGGAGAAGAGTTTTTGTTTCCTTTGGACATGAGAAGTTACCAGCCCCACACATGGATGGTACACCCATCATTCAGCGAACTGAAATTCTCATTTGAAGTCATTAATGCTTTCAAAAGCAGCAGTGGTTTAGTTACCTACATTCAGGCTTGTTCCTTCTCTATTTTACAGAGTCCATAGGGTCTAGATAACTATTACAAAGCCTTCAAATGAGAAGACAAAGTAAATCCACTGGAGATCTTGGCGACAAATCCATTTAATAAATACTGAAGTACTAAAACCTGGGGATTCAAACCGCATTGGCTTTATTTCTCTCTAGAAGAGTATATAACATAGCTAAATGACTGTAAACGAGATACAGCCTTGTATGTTGCTTCAGGGGTCAAAAATATAAGTAGTCTTAAAACCAGGATCTCAAACTATACAACTGCTCTGGGCATGAGGGGATAGAAGCAAATGTCCAGTCAGAGATAATGTTATTTGAAAGCATTCTGACAAATCACAGAAAGACTGATTATTACATGCCACTGTAATTATATCTGGGCCAATTCTGACTTATGTATTCCAGAAACACACATTTCTATATTCTTTCTTGACTCTTGAGATATTTTTCAACAAAGTATCCTATAGCAATTAGATATTTAAGTGAAAAGAGTTTCCCTTTACTGTGTTTACTGTACTAACAATACACCTCAGTTTACTTAAGACAAGCGTTGTATTTCTTTTAAAGGTGTGTCAGGTTTCAAATCAGATTCGAAGAAGCATTCAAAATGAACAAAAAGCCAACAGCTGAACACCTTCTACAGAAACATCTTCTGTGGCAATTTACTCAGACAGGACTCCAAGCCTAGGCCACTGAGCTCCCACAGCACAAGTACTCTGGAATTTTCTTCAAGCAGCACTATTTTCTGATTTCTCACTAAACTCTGCCAGGAAAGTGCAGACATGTCTATGAAAACACACATTCTTCACATATATCCAATTATATATAGCAACAAAAACAACATCTTGGGGAAAAATGCAATTCGTTTTACCAACAACCATTCAATGAGGCAAAGAAGTCTANATAATATAAAATATAATATAAAATGAAGCCTCTGGGTTAAACTATATGCTAATGGAAGTTAGTCCCTTAATTTCTGCACTCTACTTCTAGACCTTAGGTGCTGGCAGAGAGCTGTAACTCAGCATAGTCAGGAAATATGTAGAATGGGTGAGGTCAAGTATAACTGAGTCAGCATGGAATCAGGTTGAGTAATAAACTGTTACCGAAAGAGGCACTGAAGAAGAATGACTATTCTCCTAAAAGCAAGGAATGAAGGGAAGGATTAATCCCTTTTCAGCTGATGCAGTCACCAACAATCCCTCAGTGTCTGAACACTGACAAGAAATTGGCTCCTGGACAAAGCAGAGAGCTCAAGCTGAATCCACATAGGATGAAACACTGATGGGAAAGGTTTTGGAGAAGAAAGAGATACTGCACTCACCTTCCATTGGCATACTATCTCTTTCTGTCAAATCAAGGGAAAAACTATGTTATATCACATTCCAAAAATATCACCTTTCATCTCCCATTTACTAGGAAACTTGGCCTTGCTTTCCCAGACAAGACCTAGTGCAGAAATCTGCAGATATCTTCCTCCAGATTCAACCACTCTAATCCTCCTTTCTTGCACCAAGGTTTCAGACTATTTCCAGGCTTGAAGACATCTGACCCAAATTCAAGACCCCATTTGGCTTCTGGTCTTCTTACTGACTTCCAAAAAAATTGATGGATTAAGTACCAGTGATGATAAAGTTCAAATCAGCCATGTTGGCAGCTACGTTTCTTTTGAACTGAAAAGACCACAAAGCTCTGGATGAACCACGGATTCTGGGGCTGAAGCACTCTCAGCCAAGTGGCTTTGGAATAATGGACGATTTCTGAAATATTCTGTAAAACCTTCACAGTTTGAAGTGTTTTTCCTCTGTAAGAATTCCACTTCCACTCACACACCCTTTCCTAACCAGTTCAAAATCTGAACAAAGCAATGTTTTCCTACCTTACATATGACTTCTCCTTAGAAAGAGCAGCTTCCTGCAAAAGGTTCAATTTTTTCCCTGCAGTGCATTAAAAGAACATAGGTATATGATGCTCCCTTGCAGAGGTGCACTGCAAAACCTCATTCTTACTGCTTGCCCCACAGCTGAAGCATAGCACATGAGCTTTTAAAAAACACAAGTTCAGTAAGCACTCCCTGTCCCAAAGAACTAAAGACTTCAGGCTAAGCAAAATCTTTCTGTACAAGTGCCAGCAAGGTGAGAGGAGAGGCAAACAACTTTTTTCTTCCTGACACTTCCCACACAGAGACTGGTTGTGTTTCTATTTGTGCTCATCTTTAGTTTGCTGACTCAAACACCGATGTTTCAAAAATGTAAAACAGCACTGGGTAGAAAAATGCTAACTGGACACATTAACTGAATAGCACAACAAGTCTTCAGCTCTCCATCTCTGGTTTGTCACTGCCATAGAAATCCTTCCTTTCCTGAGGGAGGTGAAGACATGGACGAAACATGGACGAAAATGCAGCACTTAACAAACTCCAGTCAACTAAAATAGCAATATTGTGACCTAAGTGTCATATGGAAAGAGGCACAAGGTACACTGTTGAGGGTGATCTGTACAGCTTAGTACACTGTGCATTCAAAGGGATGTAGAAATCCACGCAGTCACTCGCTTTTTGCAGTAAAAAAAATCAAATACCCTGTCTGCAACAATGAGCAAAAGATAAAAACAGTCATATTACTCCTTTCAGACAGAGTCATTAAAGGAAAAATTTCTTTGCGAGACTCATCTGAAACAGTGTTGACATGAAACACTACAGGAGCTACTGAGAAAACATGAGCCGTGATGCCATCAGCCCATAAACATCCCCCATGTTACAGCCCTCATGACTAGAACAAATGGCACCATCTCGTTAGCTCTCTCAGTGCCTTGCCTCCACAGACTGGATGAAGAGCATCAAGGGAAAGATTAGGCAAGGCACAGATGAAGTGAGTGGGAAGAAGAAAGCACATTGAAGCATCACCTTATTGCTCTGTTCCTTCAATTACCCACTCAATAACTACGCAGTACAGGCTAGGTTTTCAAGCAGGAAAAATCTTGTCTGGAATAAACTCACAGAGAGATGCCACAGCTCCTGAAGCTGCACATGAGCCCTAGAGTCTCCACAGAGAACATCTTTGTTGTTTACCCTCACCAAAACTCAAGGCAAAGCCTATGAAATCCTACTCTGAGTATTGAAATCTGCAGTGTAGCTGCTCATTGCTGGTGAGAAAAGGACAGCGCAACTAGAAAAAGGCACATTGCACCAAGCTACCTAACTCTTCTTCTGCCTTCACTTTGGAAGCCGTATTCGCAGCAGAATGATGCATGAAAACCTACTTGACACAAAAAGGCAAAAGAAAGACAATGCTAATACACTGATACAAAAAAAAAGGCGGGGGAGGAAGAGAAATTTATTATTTAGGAAATAGCTGCATAATGCAGCTTGAAAACAATATAATAAAAAGAAATGGGAGATAGGCGAAATAGCTCTTCAAATTCATATTATTTTTCCCACAAAATCTGTCACTATTACGTATCATCATAAAAATCAAGTCCCCAAACAAAAGCAAAACCAAAGTGTTACTGCTTCCAGCATGAATAAACATATAAAGCAAGAATACAAAGTCTCCCCAAAAACATTTAAACATTTTAAGTATATGTAAAACTCCCACATTTTTGTCTATAAAGGGCTGCAATAGCATAGTAAATATTCACAGATTCCTTAGCACAAGCAAGCAGAAAACATTAATTGTAATAGCAAGTTTGCCACAAAGATTTGAAATGCTTCTAAAAACAGTCCAAAATATTAGACAGTTAAGCTGCGGTGGGTTTTATTTATCTATTTGTTTTATATAACAAATGGATTTTCTTGAAAGACAGCTGAAGTCTCCTTCCCTTGTCCTCCTTTTGCATTTTAATGCTGCTGCTCAATTATGCAGCATGCAATGTTAAAATCCTTATACACAATTTAACCATTGTCTGCAGTCCTTGTGGCTTGAATAAACTGCCTAGTTAATTAATGACACTTCTTCAATGCTACAAAAAGCCTCTAGCCATTTTTCCCACTAATCTGAGTAATTCATCCATCAACGAAAATAAGGCTTTCAGTTCTTCCTCAAAGGCTGTATCTTACAGTGCAATTCTAAGCAGTACTAGTCATTGTAAACATCTTTCTGAGGTCATTTGATAGTCTCTACATACAGAATTGATGGAAGAAAGATGCATCTTTGTATGTTAACACACAAAACCATAGTTATTCCCTGGCATTTTAAAGGCTCCTTTACGGGAACCTGTAAAAATCCTTAATAGGGACAAGAAAGTATTCAAATAAAGACCAAAATAATTGTTTATACTTTCAAATTTTACAGGCTGTAACCTTTTTCATTTTGTCCTTCCTTCTCTTCATTCATAATAATTCAGGTAAATAGCTATCTTCCCCATACTGCCCCTGTTGCCTGTTTGTAGCTCCCTCTCCTCATTCTGTCAAATAATTAGAAGGCTGTCTTCAAGATTTTTTTGCACACAGCTAGATGTAAGAGAATAATTAAACTTGATCAGTGTGACTACCACAATAGCAAGGGCTGCCTCAACTAGATGTGTCCTACAGCACCTGAATAAAATCAAAGCAGTAGGGTGAATGGAAACACAAACTCCTCGTTCCAGACCTGCAGGCAAAAGTAGCCATAGGTGAGAAGATGACAGCAGGGCCCAAACAGATGCAACATTTTCAAACACTTACAAGGTCCTTAGTTGTAAGCTGTTTCCTGGAAGCTGTTCAGAACACCATTTCCCTGAAAAGGTAGTAGCAACTGCAAGTTCACAGATGAATCCAAAAGCATGCTCTACTGAAGTGGACTAATTAGGTAAATTCCTGCCAGGGACTAAAGCCACACCAAAATGAAGAAGCCTGAGAGACAAGCTCATGAAACACCTCGTGCCATCGGTGTTAATTAGCTCCTACTTCTGTGAGAACTGTGGCTACCACATGGCAGCTGCTTGGCACAGTATGACACTGACCCTGTTTAGGGACGTGTAGGGCACCACTAGATGTACCAGCACACAGATCCCACCCAGCTACACTGCTGGACCCAGAAATAACACACATCCCCTTCTTCATTTGAAGCTCCATTCTGGGTCCTGACTCCATCCTGAAGCAGTGCAGGCAAGGGGAAAGAGCTGAAGTTTGCCCCTTCATCCCGCCTGTCACGGAAAACAGATGCTGAAGCATCTGTGGTTGCCATGGAGTAGGGATGGTAAGCACTGGGAGCAGGAGTAACAGCATAGAAACTGCTCTCTGTACAACTGCTGCAAACTACAGGAATTTCCTAAAAAAACAATGTACAGAGGTCCCGCACGCTGCGTTTTGAGACAAAGCAGTTCATCTGCTACTGGCCTCATTGTTTGCTTCCAGTAAACATTGTAAGGTCCTTCAGTGCACAGGGTATCTGTTCCTAATGCAGTGCTGCTTTTCTGTTTCACTGAGAGATAATTTTGTCTGATTAGACACAGAAGAGGGTGAATCTTGGGGCCTGTATTTACACATTCTTAGTACTAACGCTTGTTACAGCACAATGGGGCCACATACTACAGTTAATGTTGTACCCAGCAGGATGCAAATCAAATTAGCTAACTGCTTGTATACCTATTTTTAAAGCAAACAGGAGGAAGCATGCTGGCAAAGTTCACATATACCTGTAGTCTGTCATGTCCTAACCAAAGAAAATCCTGGCCAGTCCCTGAATTTCTACAAATAAAAGCTTAAAACAGGAAAAGGGGCAGGAGGAGAAATAGTTATAGACACTTAACAGCTGTTGGAAAAGTCTAATAATTTGTACTAGCAGAGATGCGAGGAACAAATATACATTGCTAGAACCTCTTGGGATTTCCAGGGATTAAAACAGATCGATTTTCATCAAAACTTCCCTCTACTGGAGACTGATTTCCTTCCGGTTTCCTTCTCACACACAGAAATAGCAATAGAAACAGCCAAGTCCAAGGAGTTACACTACATTGCTCTAAATAAAATGATAATCAGACCCCCCTACAGTTCTCATCCAGTTCTCTGACACTGTCTTTCTCCATCAGGAAGAGAGAGAATCTCTCTAACGGGTAAAATCTGGGAGAAGGAGAGGGAGAGGCTGGCCCAAAGGCAGAAAAAGGCAGCAGAAAAATGTCACTGGGAGCTAAGCAAACACAAAAGAAAGGAGATGAAGCACTAGAAAGATGTTTTATATAACTTGTGGGCTTAGGAAAAATCCCTAATTACTTATTGACATTGCTCTCATAATTATAAACAAACCCTTTGGCTAGACAAAAGTCAAGTTTTTCTCACTTATAAAGTCATTCAATCTGTTTGGTATGTACACTCGCTCTTTGCAAACAAGCATGGTACAACACCACAGAACTGTCTCAAGACAGGGTAGAGCACTTTCTGATATTTCAAATTTACCTTTCATTTCATTCATACCTGCCATCCCTACATCCCTACATGACCCTAGGTGAGCCTTCTCACCAGAAAAATACTCCACATGACTCCTACAGACTCCTGTAGCCCTGAAAAACCATTTAAAAATAATGAAAAGGAAGTGTCACTCTTAAGTAATTCTATCCATCCAAGTTTAATCAAAGCCTGGCACTCTGCTTGAGACATAGACAACATAGTCTTGTAAAGTCTTCTTTTTTTTATCCCCAAGATGCCAATGGGTTTCTGCCTTGGCCAGATCCGTGCTCTAGCTATAGTGTACAGGAGGAGGAAATGCCAAAATGAGGAGGACCACAGATACACACTGACTTCTAGTCCTCTACAATAAACATGCACAATCACAATCAAAAGGCCTATGTATTGAATTAGCTGAAGAAGGCCATAGCTCAAAGTCCAAACTCAAGATCTATGTGTGAACCAGTAGAAATCTGCTGACAACATTCATGAGAAGTTCATCTGAGATATATGATATTGCAGTCAACCACACAACTTACAGAAAGTTTGTCCTAAAAAGATAAGGAGAGCTCAAGAAATCCTGAAAAATAACAGAGCCACAAGAATGATACCACTCTCTTCCTAAAAGAAAATGCAAACCAGTTTCATCTAGTATTAATAAAATCAGACAATAACTTAATCAGAGCAGAGTACATACCAAACCAATTAAAAGATACAATTATATGCTCAATTTCAGCAGGACTGTACTCCATCCTGGCCACTTCTCTAGCTCTCATCCCATCTTTCTGCTCTCAAGAGACTTTGGCAAGCGTCAACTATGGAATTTCAACCACAGGTGACATTAGTCACTACCTCACTGGTGCTTTAAGCCTGTGTCAGTGCACAGCAAGGACACAAACCCAGAGGCCACACACACTCAGTCAAACAAGAAGACGGTAGGCAATACTGCAGCTCTAAGCACTTCTTGCCTCCAACAGAAAGATGGTGGTAGGAAATTACCCTCCTCTTGCAGAGCTGCCACAGAGCCACAGTGAGGAGTGACAGAGGTGACAGTCTACTGGTGCTGAATAGACAGATAGGAGAAAAGATGGAGGAGACAGGAGAAAACAGGAGGATGCATGCAGAAGGGAGTGAAGGAGGAAGCTAAGAGAACTGAAGACTGAGGTGAACAGACATACTATATTATTAAAATTTTAATCAGGACAATACAAAATTGATACTGAATGATACAATTGCCTTGGAAATTTAACTTTCAAAGATAGTTGTGTTAAGGTCCATGGTGTGTAACATTTTCCAGGAATACATTCACTAGCAACCTTCATGGTGCCAGAAGGGTGACAAAAAGAACAGCAGGAAAATATAAATTTATCTGTACTCACTGTAATGACAAGCAGATGACATTAAGCAATAGGGAAGATGTGGAAGCTACTCTAGACTAGTATAATATTTTGTTGTCATTTGCACAGATACAAATCAAGAGAGAAATTAGGTAAGGCAGTAAAAGCTAGTACGGGTATCCATTTCCATACGTACTTATTTCTGTGTAATATTTGCAATATCCTTCTCTGCTAGTTTGCTATTTTTAGTTTGAACTGATCATAGTCTCTTGCCTAGTACCTCTGTGATTCATATCTCCTTGTGCCTCCAGAGGCAAATATATCTAAATACATTTTAGAAATCACTTCTTTCCACCAGCTCTGGAGAACAGTAAAACGATCCATCGTCACTTAACACAAAAACCTCTGCAAACCACATAGTTAGGAGAACTCTGCAGAGCAACATCAAGCTCGTGGTTGGTTTGGGACTCTATTTCAGTGAGTTTGTCAGCAGCAGAGTCTGTAAGTCAATCAAGTGATTTTCACATAGCTGGAATTGGCCATTATGTTCGAAAGCATTTATCTGGACGCTAAACAAGTGTTTGTTTCCTGGAATAACCACTTATGGAGCATTCAGATTAGAAAGTACAAACATATTGGCTAAATTGAATTAAAGGCAGTCAGCCACTCCAAATTAAACACTCAAGTGAAGATATTTCCAAATACAGCAGCAACAACTGAGCATCACAGAAATGGGGCAGCCTCATGTTTAAAACACTGGACTGAGAGCTGTTAGATCTTAGTTTCCCCTTCTACTTCTGCTGCTTATCTCTTCCTCTTGATCTCAAGTAAATTATTTATTGTCAAGATTTACATTTCCCTAGATTCAAAAAGAGGCTGTTAGACTCCCTGGCTTTAGAAAGCAGTGCTGCAATAATTAATTCATTATTCTTCACAGAGCACTCTAAAATTATTAGAAGCTGTTGCAGAAATGCATATTATTAGTGCTATTATATTCCACTAGCAATTCCCAAAATAACTTTATCTTGGATGAATTAATAGTATTCTAAATTCAGTGGTACCTTGAGTCTTGAACCAGCATCTTTTCCTGGCAGTGTAAAATGAAGGAAGGAAAACTATCCAGCTGTAATCATAACAGAGTTTCTCTTTGCCCTAATCTATGCCCATCATTTCTTTCAGCACTGTATTATACACACATACACAACCATAATGACAGCAAGACCAATCCAGTAAGGTCAGTAGTGAATGGCAAGGGGCCACTGTAAATACTGCAGGTGAAACCAGTGGCCTACCTCAAGCCACTCTATAAATGGTGATGTGTCAAATATCATATAATTCTTCAGAAACATAGTAAAGAAGATTTCTTTTTTAACTTTTCCAAAGCCCAACAGGATTTGAACTCAATGGTTGGAAAAATGGCCTTTTAAATTATGTTGTTTGCATAAGGTTGAGACATCTTGCCAACACTCAATTACTTGAATACATTTGCTTATGTGAAAACATAACCTTATCTGCTGCTGGAACTGCTTTTGATGCAAGTGCGGACTGGACAGATGCACATAAAAATGACTAGTCAGATGTTTAATAGTCCAGGCTGTACCTCTGCTCAAATACGTTTTCAAGATAGCTGTACCAACAAATTAAAGGTACCATTATGGGTTCCTGTCTCAAGCAACTTACTGAATAAGACTGTGTGTGAATCAGGGTGAAAACTGATGACAGGTAACTGGGTACATTAGCATATTTATCTAATGAGAACAACAGGATGAATTAAATTTTCATTATCAGTGGGAGCAGCAGTTTTGAGTGAAACTGATCTTACCAAGTGACCATTTTACTTAACAAGTTTTTAAAAGGTGTATTCCATAGCATACCAATGTGACCCAACTGACACCTCTAAATGCCCCATTTATTACCTGTTGGTCATCTGGAGTCCATATTCCACAGGTGATCTGACTCTCCAAGTTAATTTCTGAAGACCAGTGCCTTTGTCCACTGACTGAACCGACCAGCACAAATCCATCTCTGTAGGAGATAAGTGCTTGAGTCCCATCATGGCTCCATGTAAAGTCGCTTACCTTAACATATCAGAGACAAGAAAACAGATATATGGGCCATGGATTTTTTTGTTGTTTTAATAAAAGGCAGCACCACACAGAACAAGACATTAACCCAGAATGAATTAACCCAGTTCTAGCTCTGATATCATACCGCTGGAGAAAGCAACTGTGTTTTTGTGACAATTTTTGCATATTCCTTTCAATACAGAAATGTTTCATTTTCTCCCGTGCTTTTTGAAATGTATAACGTTTCCCTCATTTTGCCTCTCAGGACCTGATCACTCTTAACTGCAGAGAAAACATGCATACCAACCTGTGCCCCACGATCATTCACAAGCTCCACAGACCATCTGCCTTCATATTGTATCCAAACAAATATTCCCCCATCTGCATCACAGGTTGCTAATTTCTGGAATGGTTCATTCCATCTCACCAGCACAACCTTAAAAGATGACAAACAAAAATGGCATTATCAAAACTGCATGTTGTGCTAACAGCTATTTAACAAGAACCAGTTAAACAATCCTGCCAAATAAACATCGTCACATTTAAATCCTAAAGATGTACAAAATAGCAATTTTCAGCACAGCATTAGGCGCCTCTCAAGAACAGCTGGAATCATTTTGTCATGGTTGTCAGGGAACACACAATCTCTCACCGTCAGGCCTTTTTGGAAGGCATTGCACGCTTTCAGTAAAATCATACTGTACACTGGAACACAGCACTCCGTTACAGGAGCAGCAAACAGGAGGCCCTGCACAAACCATCCAACCACTCCTTCAAATAGTTCCCCTCACCATAATCTCAGAGGCTGTCAGACCCTACGTCAAATCATCAACTCTTGCTGACTTCAAATGAGGCTGTATGCACCAATATCTGAGTAAATTTAAATACTCCTACTGAATACTTATATTCGAAAAAACCGTGAGAGTCTCAAATTATTAAAACATAGAAATTTCACAGGAAAGTTGCTGTGCTACCAAATGCAGAAGGAATACAAAGCAGCTTTAGGCTCTTCTCTCCACATTTGGGCTATCTGAGCTTTCCTGGGGAATCTAATCAAGTCTAAACCTACCAAATTGCTCTCTCATTTTTAATTAATACCAATTTAATAATAAATACAGTATCTCTTGAGACCTCAGTATAAAACTGAAAAAAGCGTGTCATCCTAGTGCCTGAAGCAAAAATTAGCAGTAAAACCATTTACTTTCTATTAGTGACTTTTTGTTAAAAACTTCTTTTTCCAAATTAGTTTTATTTCAAAAACATGCAGGTATATATGGGATGCTTACATTCATATACAAGTAAATTTTCCTCCAGCTATTTTACTGAAATATAGTGTATGCAAACATATATTAAATAGTCAATCAGTAGTGTTATTTTAACTATTTAATAAGCTCTGATGATTCTTTTTTGTAAAACTAAATAGATAAATTAATTGTCTAAAAGAGACAGGCAAAATTTCCCTGAAATATATTTTGCTGTTTACAGAGAGAGACTGACCCTCTTAAAGATTTCAGTCCTAAGATGAGTTCTAAGTAGAGAGACCCTTCACACTCCACAACAAAATCAGCAGTCACTTTCAGAATTAAGATATAAATATGTACACCTAAAACCTACAGTTGACAGCTGAAGGATGATCTTACACTTATTTTGTGAATGCTACACTTACAGGGTCAAGGATCAAAACTTCAGAAAGTGTCTATCAGTGAAGTTCACCAGCCTGAAGCATCAATCCTCGAATGATTACACAACCAAAAGAAAACCATTTCTTTGTTCATCTGTAAAGATTATGGGTAGAAGCAAGTATGACAAATCATCACCTTCTTGTTATGCAGCTTAGAAGAATTCCATTTGAGATTTTGTAGAAAAACATGTGCTTCTACTTGACTATAACCTTTCAACTGCACTCCAAGTCACCAGTACCATTTTCAGTTGGGCAGATTATACCATGCCCCTACACAGACTGTATCACACACAGCTTTTAAAAAAAATTCTTCTGTTGGAAGGGCAGTAAGTAAAATATTCCATCTAGCAATGAAAGCAGGTGTATTTGGTTGGAGGCTTCACTCTGTCCCTTCCATCTAAACAATAGCACAGATTCGTCAAAATTTTGTTTCCTTTTTGGTATCGGCTCTATGCAAAGAGCCATAATTTCATCCACCCTGGAGCAAAATGCAACAATGACATAACTGTACTTGATAGCAACGCCTAACAATATTACGAAAGAAGTGAAGAAAAACCCAAGGATAACACTGAAAAATCTTCATCATTAAAGGCTGGGAGCTGCTAAGGTTAACAATGACTCTTAATGAGTAGAAGGTATTTATCACTGCTAAAAACCAACCCATTAAATATTTAGGCACTGCTCACACTGGATATTTCACAGATCATACAGAATGAATTGCTAGACAAAATTTAGGAATAAAAAGAAAACTAATTGTGCAAATAACATGAATTTTTTAGCTAACACCATTAAAGATACTACTACCATTCTTAAAACTGCCAAACAGAACAAGGCAAAGACTTGAGATGAGCATACAATTTTACAGATTAGACATACTAGTTGATTTATTAATACGAATTACAGGAAAAGTGACAACAGTTATTTTGTTGCAGTTTGTTTTGTTTCTTTTCTATTTTTAAATAGGAATTTTGTTAAAACTTGAATTTTTTTTCCAATTCTGTACAACCCATCTTTTGTTTAGATTTGATTAAAAAGGGTATATTTGAACATACACAAGATTAACTAGAGTCTGCCTCCACTGCAATTAGATACAAATTAGTAACTTCTAAAATAAACTTAGTGCTTTATAATCAGAAATTAAATTGAGACAATGATTTTCTATGCCTTCTGATAACAGCCACATAAGGAAGCAAATTTGTAACTTGAAAATTCAACTCCTTTAAACACAGAGCAAACACTATCATTTTATGAGGTCATTTTAAAGATGCTGCCATAATTTACAATTAACATCTGACTACAGGTGCTGAGTCCACAACTGCTTTGAGCATTTCCAATTTCATTTTAGATACTTAACCCACTGAAGAAAAGCTAAAGAAAGGAAAGATTGCCCTAAGTATTAAGATGACTTTTGGCTTTTATGTTGGCTGAAATGTAAAGCATATGAAAACATGCCCCATTGATAGCACACTTAAATAACATATAAGTTTGAATTACCCCTCTGCAAAGAGGAATTTTATTGCTAACCCATAAATGCAAAGATATCGTTACTTTCACTAACAGCTTCAACTCGCAGAGGACCCATTTTTACTTCTGCCTTTATGGTTCTCTGCTTCCTACTTACCACCTTCACAAAGGTACTCAAGAACAGAACTGTTTTACTTAGTATTCAAAAGAGTAAAAATGTTGGTGCGCAAAGTTGTCTGTGGACAATTTGTGGTCCTTTGTATATTGTCTAATTATTTTTGTTTGTTTGTTGCTTGGCTGTGTTTTTTTTTAAATTCTATAAAAATTGCAAAAGGCTTTCATTCTACTCATGGAAAAAAATTTAACACAGATATTAATCTGCTTCTAAACTGCTATCTCATAGAGGATATGATCTCCCATGAATAAAACTTCAAGGAATTCCTGGCCTAATATATTAAGTACAAAGTAAAGGCAGACATACCACTCTCAAACAGGATGCTTTTCACAAAGTTCAATGAGCTTTTGAGTCAGTCTTATGTTTTCTTTGAGCTCCTTTGTATACACGGCATTGTGGTGAAAAATTTGTTTCAGCAGTGCAGCATTCAGGATCTTCAATAGCTCTGTTTGCCAACTTGATTTTCAGAAATTAAATTTAATTAATCCTAAAGATGGTAGATACTCTACCCAAGAACTAACTGCATACTTTGATGCTGCTAACAATGTTATTATCTATTAAGCTTTTAGACAAGAAATTTTGAGTAACTGAAATTTTTTGAGTAGCAAATATATGATTTATAGTAAACATCACCTCTTCCCAACAGAAGCCAGGTTTGGTAATCTAAATTTGTTACATGCTATTGAGACTTTCAGTAATTTTTTCACATTTTCTAACACAATACAAGACCACTAAAATCCAAAGCATTCCGAGAGCTTTTGTTATTCCTAATTTCATTATGTTTTTTGAAGGAAATGACTGCAAATACGATACCAATCTTTCTTCCAAGAGCAGAGTTCTTAATTTAGAATACCATACAATAGTCATTACTGAAATCTTATTTCTGTATATACAGTTCATAATTGCTATAAAAGCAGCGGACAAACATCTACAAAAAAATAAAATGGGTAAGTAACTAGGCAATTAATTCCTAGAGTTCCCCACTGAATTTAGGTAGTTTTTATTATGGATACACTGTAGCGAGTCACAATGACTCATTTTTTTAAATCTCTGATCCTCCATCCATTTTACTGGGGAGCAGGCATATGCTCTAAAGATAGAGGTCTTCTCCAGCATTCATTTTCACATACGCTATGGAGATGCCTGCAGATGGACTATCGCAGCAATAGAGTAGAGAATACTTGATGCCAATATTTGATTATCGCACAATTTGCTACACCTGGAGGGCCACATTTTCTTTATCTGGCACACACATTTCTGAAATTACATGTGAAGTAGACGTCTTTGCAGGGTGCACAGGATGTGATCCACTAAAACTCCACTGAGCATACAGAACTGCTGGCCTTTCCCCTCCAAATAAATCACACTGCATTTCTAGTGCTATTGAAAGTGCTGAAATAATTCCACCTTCCAAGCAGCAACAGCAAAAGACCTCGTGGTTCCTAGGACAGAATAATAAAGGAGATTAGTCTACTGCCTACACTGGCACAGTACAGAAATCGGTCTATCTGAAGGCTTCTTTCAATCCTGTGCTTTTAAGAAAGTACTTAAGCTTTTAAATGAAGACATAAAGGTTGAAGGAAAGCACTGGCAAAACGGACTGGACAATCTACCTAGAATCACTGAGCATCACCTATTTGCTTTATCAAGCAGTACTGTTACGCAATTCCCTAGTAAGTACATTGACCTTCACTTGTGGTTACATATATAGATAAATATAGTATGTGCAACACACTGGCAAATGTTACGGTTTATTACTGGCCAGAGCTAAATAAATGTTTAGGTATATCTATCAAAGAAAAAAGATGAGTGTGCAGTGGGGAACAGCAATGAAACATAGTAGCACAAGAACCACTTCCATGTGCCACTGCAGTTCAATGCCTCTCTCTCCATAATACAGAGATACAGACATATGTAGATATACATGTATAATGTTGTGCTGGTTTAAAAGTAAACCAGCAGGAGAAATTAACCCAATTTGGAAAGACCACAAGTCAGAGCTACAATTTTACTAAAAAGATCACAATACATACAATGACACAAGATGACAAAAACTGCTTTGACCCACAAGAACAAAGTACAACTCAGCCCCCCTGGGACAGAAACAGCACGGTGCTGGTGAGCCCCTGCCCCAGCACTGCGTGGTGCCCCTGGGTGCAGAGCAGAAGGAAAGGAAAACCTGGTAATCTGGATGATGGTCCTGTTGAAGACAGCAGTTCTGTTGGAGAAATGGTAGCAGTCTCCTCAAGAGTGGCAGCCACAGTCCTGCTGGAGTTCTGTTCTCCCTCTGGGTGGGGTGAGGAGGTTCCCCAGTCTCAAACCCCAAGGATTACATCTCCCCCTTACCTCTCCCAGGGCAGAGAGTACCACAATGGTTGTTTATCTCTGTGAGTCCTGGGATATTTTGGATCCTTTGATGATGTGGGCCGTTGTAAGTGCCTATTGTGTCAGTGCAGCCGGGCCCATTAGCAGGGAGGACCCCTCCAGCTGGGTGTGGAGGTGTTAATGTCTCCCCGAATCTCTTTCCTTTTCTATTGTGGCCTGGGGTGTGAAGTGTGCTCTGGGCAGCTGTTACCAATGATTTATCATTCACAGCACATCGGGAATGACATAGAGGGTATAGAACATACAGTTCTTGGTTATACCCTCATAGTGATAAACCAGTCCCAGCCCCAGTAACTGTGACAAATGTGTATATACATTACATACACATAACATGGTGTAGTGGGTTTTAGTGGCCAGGTTTTTCGGTAGCGGGGGGCTATGGGGAGGCTTCTTTGAGAAGCTGCTGGAAGTTTCTCCCTTTCCAGCAGAGCCAACGTCAGTCAGCTCCAGGCTGGACCCGTCGCTGGCCAAGGCCAGGCCAATGAGGAGTTATGGAAACACCTCTGTGATAACATATTTAAGAAGGAGAAAAAAAAGGCACAGGCAGGCAAACATGGCCACTTAGAGAAGAGCACAGTGAGAAGTTGTGATTAACACCAAGGTCAGTGGAAGAGGAGGGGAAGGAGATGCCTTGAGCACCAGAATGGGGCCACTGCAACCTGTGGTGCAGCCATGGTGGAGTGGGTTGTCTCCCCTGCAGCCCATGGGGGACCACAGGGAGCAGAGATCCATCTGCAGCCTGGAGGATTGGAGGACCCCGCGCTGGAGCAGATGGATGCTGGAAGGAGGCTGTGACCCCGTGGGATGCCCATGTCTGGAGCAGGGGCCTGACAGAGTCCTGTAGCCCCATGGGAAGAGGAGACCCATGCTGGAGCAGGATTTCCTGGTAGGACCTGTGGTAGGTGGGGACCCACAATGGAGCAGCTATACCTGAAGGACTGCAACCTATGGAGAGGTGACCTATGTGGCAACAGCATTTGAAGAGCTGTTGTCTGTGGGATGGACCCACAAAGCAGTTTTGTGATAGACTGTCTTTTGTGGAGGAGACCCCATGGGAAGCAGGGGTAGGACTCCCCCTCTCTGAGCAGCAGCAGAAACAACATCTGACCATAGCCCACACTCCTGTCTCCCTGGGGGAAGGAGGGAAATCTTTGAAAAAGGGAGGGATGGGAGGAGAAAGGTGTCTGTAAGATCTCTCAAGGTTCCCACTCTTAAGCATTGATTTTGATAATAATAAATCCTTAACATTTCAAGTTGGAGCCTGTTTTGCCTGCGAAATAGTTAATAAGGAGTTTCTTACTGTCCTTATCACAAAGCTTGTGAAAACCCTTTAGTTTTTCCTCTGTCTGTTTGCAGGGAGGGGAGTGAGAGAGTGTGGCTGTGTGTGTGATTCCTTGGCATTTAGCCAGGGTCAAACCACTACACATGGGTATGTGCATGAATACACAGCCCTACTAAATCCTTGAAGGAATTTGTGCCAACTTTGTACATTTTTTAGTTAACGAAGTGGATTTGTATAACTAAAATATAATTTGAAAGTTACAAGAGGCAGAATAAGCAGTAGGGTTGTAGTTAATGAGCTGTTGCTTCTCACTATACTTTATCTATAACCATAATTTGGTTCTAAATGGTTCTGCATATGTTTAGTTCAATTAAACATTTACCTGTCTCTTAAATATTACTATTTTTAAAAATAAAGTTTATCTAATTTTTCTCTCTGCTAATTTCTCACGCTGCAAACAGATTGATGGCAACTGTTCTTACTTTCACCTTCACTTAGAAACTTTATTTCTTGCCCTGACAGTAACGTCAGGATAATTTTCTCCAGTCAAACTAATTGAATCACACAAAAAGCATCACATAAATATTTTTCCTCCTACTAACACTAGACAAAAAAGAAGCAGATGTAGTTGACAGCTAGTTGACATCACCCAACTTTCCTATCCTCCTTGTCTTATATTGCATTCTCTAATGATACACTCCCTATCTCCCACACACCTGCAGAGCTTTGACCTTTTGTTTCCAGTGACATTACACCTGGGTGGAAGCATTTCGTTTGCATACAGAGTTGTCACTTTCCAAGGTATTCCAAGGTATAATTCCATCGAGGAATTATTCATAAGAAGAAACTACTACTATTAATAACAAACATTGTGCTGCAGCTAAAGAATGGCAAATCCGTAACAGAGTACACATTTCTCGAGAAAAAATGCCAACTCACAATAGGAGCTGCAGGTTACATAGTGGGTAAATGAATGGCAAATGAGTTTTGGGAGACAGAAAACATTGTCCAAATTCTTTGTTTCTTTAGCTTGAATAATAAAAAAATGAGCTCTCCTCCTAGAAGGACTGGAGTAGCCTCCAGATATCTCAGGGATGGATGTCATTTAATATCCCTTACCCCTGCCACAGGAGAAGCCGCAGTCAGTGGTGATGTGCACCGAGGGCACGGCAGCTGCTCGCAGCCCCTGGGGGTTCATCTGTTGCCACCCACAGAGCTTTACACTGCCACTCATACATTAGAGCCTTGACACTTTATCCCAGGATTACTCTGCCAGCTGCCATCATCTTGCTTGTTCTGCTCTTTGAAAAGGAGTTTCAGTTTTTGCAAATAATATTTAAACAAATATAACAACATTCTTGTATTTAAAAAATCAAGAAATATGAAAAAATGAAAAAACCCCAACATTCAAGGACCAAATTTGAACAACGTTTTGTTTTGGTTTAGGGTTTTTTTGTTTGTTTTTTTTTTAACTGACAATCTGATTTCATGTTATAACATTATCAATAAGATAAGCACATCAGCGCGGACCTCACCTTGTGCTAACTGAAATCAGATGTAAGGCTGGATCAGCAGTAATGACCTTAAGGAACATGAAAGGTCCAGCTTCAATTCTGTACCTTCTTTTGATCACAGATTTCTCTGTGGCCTTCGAGTGGAAACCTACTCTGAAGCAAATACATTCCTAACTCAAACACCTCAGATAAGGCTCTGAAGTTAAATACAGCGCAGGGACACTCTGTGTCATTTTGTTGAATATGCATGCTGTAATATTTTTCCCCTTTCTCCTTGGTGCTTGTTCTCATAATGCTCGGAGCACACATCAGGCTGAAAGGCTCAGATCACTTGTGCAGATGCAGAAAGAAATGGCCGGGTAGAAGTAGTGTAGTTCACCAGCAATAACTCTGAGTAAGCATAAGGGGAGGTATCCATTCACCCAGTGCTCATTCATTCTGCATGTGAGTGGCTGGTACCCTCTGCAAGTAATGTGGTTGCTCACCCACTGGGAAGAATGTTTATGCTCCTCAGCAAGTTTTGTTTATTTGCTTTGCAGATGAGTGCCACACATGCCTATTTTTAAAAGGTATCTTGGGGTTGGCATCCAACCCACCAAATATACCTATTTTTGAAAGGTATCACATGGTTGGCATCCAATCCCCAGTGGAAGACAGTTTGACCTTTAAAGGCTCAAGGCAATGATTTTGGCAAATAGGCAATGCAAAAAAGTTTGTTTTGATAGCTACTTTGAGGAATGCCTTTAATGTGAATAAGATGTTGTCCTAAAAATACCTAGACTGTCAACATCTCACTGAATACATTTAGGTGCCTTTATAGTAAAGTGCCAAAATAAGGACTCAGAAAGGCTATAAAGCTTTATGCAACTCCTTACATTCTGTAAATCTTACACTTCATTTTAAGAAATACAGCCTCAAAGTCTATTTTTAATCCCAGGGATTTGCCACATAACCGTTTTATACATTCACAGAACACAAAACATGCTATCTTATCACCTACTTTAGAGGAAAGCACCCTCAGAACCCCTCACAGGTACCAAACAAGAAATAAAATGTTCCTTTTTGGAAGTGGCTCACAGAGCCAGTTCTGAAGAATTACTCTTTTCATTTGGATTCACCATGTTTAACTGTGGCTTCAAAGAATCACAGTTGTGGGGGACATTTAAAAAAAAAGCCAAACAAAAAAACCCAAAACCAAAACCAACCAACCAACCACAACAATAACAACCACCAAATACAAAACCCCCAAGCAAACAAATCCAAACAACCAAACCACACAAATCACCAAAAAAACCACAGAAACAAAAAAAAGCACTCCAACCACCAATAGGAATTAGCTGTATTAAAAGTATATCCAATAAATATGTCTGGGCAGCAGAAGATTTGGCAGGTCACTTGTGAGAATGGAACGATGCATGTGAGAAAGAAATAACAGGTGATATAAACCTATGACAATATGTATCTGGCTACCAGTTCTCATTTGAGTAAGTTTCTTAATTATTCCTTCAAGGGCTGTTAAAGAAAATAGTTGATTATAATCTGAAGGAAAACAATTAAGGCATGAAAAAAAGTGAAGACTTGAACTCAATCACCCATATGCACAAGACATCTGCACACTACTATGTTCTTGTAAGGGAAATGGGTGGATGTCTGCTCATCTCCCATCTTGCAGACAACACAGAGACAGTGACAAGGTCTATGGAGCGCTTTTCACTACCTTCCCCTCACAAGGATTCTCAAGTCCTAAAACCTTTTTCACAGGAAAGAAAGCAGCTTCCACAGAAAAATAATTTTGAAGTTATGCCAAGCTCACCTCCAGTGAGGGGAAACTCCTTTACAGCATGCACATTACTACCACAGTCTCTTATCAATGGTCAACCTGTACTCACACATTCCCATAAGATTGCCCATACATACATACTACAAATGCAGAGGCAAGTCCAACCTAAATAAAAATAAATCAAACATGAATGTTGGTAAGGATGAGCAAAGGATAAAATAGTACTTTCATCATCTTCCCTTGTAAGAAGAAAGATTTCACTTTGTTCTAGTTTCCATACAGATTAAAGATCATAATAAAGAAAGGACAGAAAACTATTCTAGCTAAAGATGAACAACCACTTTGCTTTAAGATCAAAATACTAAGAACAATATAGTTCCCCCTTTTTCTAGCAAATCACTGATGAGACCCATTAGGAAAGGTCCATTCCCATCAAAACATGCAATAAAGGTGCAGAGCTGGTAGTTCCTTAGGTTTGAGCATCTATGATCAAATATTTTTCCACACTAGATTTAAAATTCTCTAGTAGTTAGCCTACATTAAATTAAAAGCATTAAAGCCTACATTAAATTAAAATGAGCCTAATGCTCATTTCATTAACATCTGACAAAATTACATTACAGATGGTATAAATCAGGACCACTTCAAAAACGTCCACATTTACATTCACTTTGGGGTTGTGTATGAGAAGATCATTGTAAATGAACTTCTTGCTTTAACAACAAAAATAACACTCCCTGACATCCACCTGTGCATCATCAGCACTATATGGATTCAGAGACCATTCACATCTTTGCTAGAAGTTTCAAGGGGATAAAAAGACCCAACCAAAATACCCCAAATGTAAAACAGATTTAAAATACTTTCTTTTTTTCACAGCTAAAAATACAGAAAAATATTGAATGCAGAGATACAGAAACCCTGTAACAGAGCTGACAACTTTTCTTGTCTCTCTTATTTTTAAAAATATGCAATGATAAAATAGTTTGTAACCATGTCTTATGTCCAAAATTATGTAATACAAAATAACTACATTAAAGTAAAAAAAGCAACACCCCTCCTACCACCTCCAAATTCCAAAAAAACAACAAAAGAAAACAGAGGAGACAGGATAACAATAAACAGTATTTAAAACCATTCCTACTCAAAATGAACTAGCTCTACTCTGGTTTTTCAGCAGCAGCTACTTAGGAATTCCTATACTATTTTTCCACCTTGTAAATACTATCTTGTTTAGGAATAAATGGGTAATAAATTGCTGGACAAAGCCAGTGAAGTGACACATTCTCCTCATACTCAATCTTCCCAATTCGGTGGCTAAAAATTCCCAATCAGGTGTTCATATAGTACTTAATTTTAAAATTTTACGTGTATATATTCATGCATGAAAATGTTCAAGAAAAAAAAAAAACACATTTCCAGTATTACAAAACTTTAAAGAAAACTCTTAAAAATGTAATATAAATGCTGTTATATAAAACTGTGCTAGTTAACAAGAGGAAGGAGGCAACAAAAGTTCTTCACTTTCTGGAATCTGTTCTGAGAAGTACTAGAAAAATAGTGGTGTCTCACAACCACATACAGAGGATCTCCCCATATCAAATATACCAAGTCTGTCTTTATCAAATATACTAAAGTGACAGATAATTTTTTGCTTGTCAGATATTCAAACTCGTACAGCACAGCAATTAAGTAACAGTATTCCAGGTTTCTGAACATCATCATAAGCACTTGTGGTGGAGATTTTATAATTGGAAGCCAGTCAATTACTCTCTTGATGATTTTACCAGTTAGACTATAATTTAGCTGGCACTTGCTTAGCTGAAATCACTGTAACAGTCCACCAAACAAATCTTATGTGGGACCTTCCTACAGCACAAGCTCTGTGAAAGCCCTCTCCAAGGAAATGAGCTTCCTCCTTAAAGAACTACGGTAAAAACTTGATTTTTGTCAGCAATGTAAACAGGAAAGACCTTAAAATTCATAAGGAAAGTATCAAAAAGTGTTGTCCAAGTGTGATTATTTATTTACATACAATTGCGGAACATTTCTGGACATCTGAGGAATACTGGTGACCTTAAATTAGTCACAGATACTGAGAAAAGAAAGAATTTGTATAATCTTTACTAGACTGCCTGGAGCGTCTTTGTGTGACTCATGAAGACTCTGCATCACGAATTCTTCAGTGAGACTGATGAAACTCCACCCTATTACTTTGCAAAGGTAGGATACCTACTTTAATTTCCACCACAAGGCCATCACCTGAACCTCCCACCTGCTGGCTGCCCCTGAGTGGGGTCATTTATATGACGTTCAGCTAGTGGCATTTGAGACAGCTATTGAGGTGACTGCGTAATTGCTGAGATGTACATAGAAAACAATGTGGAAAATTAAACAGAGTCTACTTTCAAGGAGAACAACGCACGGGAGGGAGCAGGCAGTAAAACGGGCAATGAAGGAAGGGCAGAACAGCCACTCAGCATCCGCATTTCTCAGGACAGAAAGGCACAAAAAGGAGAAATGAAATTAACAATAGACATAACTAAACCTCACAATATTTACATGCAAAACATTCAACTTAGCCTATGAGAATAAATAAAACAACAGATACCTACAAAGAATTACTTTGTGCTTACATATATATGAATACGTATATATATAAATAACCTCCATGAAGGCTCTGATTCAGGCTTGAAACACGCTTGCCCATTGCAAAAATGCCACCCCTGCTTTGGCTGGCCTGCAATTCTGCACAGGCTATGTTCAGAGCAAACCCCCGTAAGAAGTTTTATCTGCATTTGTTATTTCTTTATGAAATAAAAACTACCATGATGCAAGTGGCCAAGTGACCAATAATTTTACTTGTTTGACTTCTCAGAGAACATAAGGGAGCTATAAATACAGAGTTCAATCAGTTACTTGGACAAATGGATTGCAACAGGCAAAGTGAACAACCCTAGAAAGCACAAATCTGTGCTATTCATTTTTACTGCTGTGGCATCAAGAAGTCTCAACTAGAATTGACCCTAATAGTTCCTAACTGGAACTGCACAGTTCATGAACAAGTACAGTCACTAGAGTTTTTAGCCTTAAATTAGACAAAGCAAAAAGCAGGCCAGGGAAGCTCTGCAGGGAAGGTTAACTCTACAGAACTATAAAATGTCTGTATTCGCTCAACACACCCAAGAGGTCTGAACTATAGGTTGGGAATGCAATGCCTGGGCACCTCAAGGGGATATAAGGGTAACTGTGAGACTATCAGTTTGTTGGCCATAGGAGTGAGAGGTAACACACATCTAACTAAGGACAATACTTGACCTCATCTAAAGCAAATATGAACAAATATGTTGATTACCTGAGATGCAGAAAGCGGTTTTCAAGGAAGCGAGCTAAAACTGACTTGCTTCTCAGACCAAAGAGCAACAATATTCAAGCTTTAACAATCCAGCCAGTATATGAACCACAGACTAGAGACGGAAGTTGTCTGATCTGTATCCAAACGCACGAGTCAGCTAGCTTATAAGCACTATATCACTGGAAAGTATTTTTTATAGTCTAGTTTATTCTTTGCTTCACTCAACAAAACCAGAGAAAAAACAGCAATAAGAAGTACACACACACTTCTTTTTTCCCCCAGTAAAATTCTTTAGAAAGTTTCACCAGGCAAAATGAGCAGATGTTTTCTATCCCAAGTCACTGGCTTGCTGACGAGCATCTGGAATATTTAATGTTCAAAACATTAAAAATACATTGTGAGAGTCATAATCAGTGGCACAGGGTCTAGTTGGAGGCCTGTCACTAGTGCTGTCCCCCATGTTTCAATACTGGGCCCAGCATTGTTCATCAATGATTTGGGTGAAGGGACAGATGCTGCCTCAGCAAGTTCACTGATGACACAAAGCTGGAAGAAGTGGCCGACACCCCAGAAGGACCTCAAAAAGTTGGAGAGATGGGCAGAGAACTGTCTGAAGTTCAACAAAGGCCAATGAAGGGTCCTGCACCTGGGGAAGAAAAACCCCAGGCACCAGTACAGGCTGGGGGCTGACCTGCTGGAAAGCAGAACTGCAGGGAAGGACCATGAGCCAGCAGTGTGCCCTTGTGACCAAGCAGACCAATGACATCCTGAGGAGCACTAGGAAGAGCACTGCCAGCAGGTCTTTGACTGCCACAGTTCAATGAAGTCCAAATTCAAAAGCAGAACATACTTATCAAGCATCCATTGCATACTGGCAAAGTGGAGTCATGCAAAGGGTCAGCAAGTACTGAAATGACATGAAAAACCAAGGAAGGTAAGATATTATTAAATGCTACTGTAAGTAATAGGATGATACTCAGGAAACTGTATTTTAGGTTAAACACGCAATAAATCTTTCACCAATGAAAGAAATAGTTGAACAGTCTTCTAAAAGAAAAGGTGGAATGAAGCCAACCTTTGGAAACACTTCATACAAATTTTCGTGTAGTGTAAGAAGGTATATTGCAGGGACCTAATTTTTTTGTGTTAACTGATTACACATTGTTACTGTATTTCAGTGGTTCTCTTATTAAAACATTTTCTTATTATCTGAGATTTAAGAAAAACAATTGTGTTTTATTAATAAACACAATAAATTATTCTAATTTTCTAAAGTTCTTATAGAACAGTATCACTTTAAAGCTCATTTGAGAGTTGAAGTAGTTTGCTTATATGGAACAAAGACATTATTTCAGGATGTGATAAAAAGAAAGTCCTACTCTATACAGAACAGTCCTATTCTCTGTAGGAGGATGAAGGGGAATGATCTGTGTCTTTATGTAGCTATGATTAAATCACAGTTTTTGTGTCTGTCCATAGCCTGGGGGTATAGGTGATGGCTGTCTAGATTATCTGTCAGCTATTTTAATTTCTGCAAGCAATCAGTAATTCCAGTAAGTTTTGCTCAGTGTGTACTCTTCTTACACTTTGAAATGTTAGTTTGCTAGCACTTCCAGAGTACATTTCCTAAAGAACAATGATGTGAAGCAGTCCAGAAAATATGTACTTTTTCAGAAACCTTTAGTAATAAAGCAGTGACATCACTAGCATGATGATCAAATGGTTCAATTTGGAAATTGTTCACATTAAGCAGCAAGTGGTCTTGGGAAGGAGGCTAATTGTATGAGCGGTTTTGAGCATATCATATAACACAGAAATCAGAGGGTTTCCCTCTCTCCAAAAAAAGGGAGATAGAGCATTAGGACCACAGATCAAAGGCATGGAATCAAAAATGGGACCTTAGATCCAACAGAGTGTGATTTTCACCACAGTCCTCTATGCAGTACCAAAGAGTACTCTGTGTTGGACTCAAGGATACTACAAGAACCATCACGCACTGCAATGTTTAGATGCAGGAGTGAAGGAGCCCCAGTAAGCTGAGTCGTGACCAAGCTCAGCTAGAATAGGGCAAGAGATGAAGCTGCGCTGAGAAGGCTCCAACTAAGCATCCCCAAACAGTGGAGCACAGGGATCCCACAGCCACAGCTCTCGGTCACTAGCTTCCTCCATCCCACATTGTCCCAGAGCTTCAGCTGGAAGGTGGATATGCAGCTCATGGCAGTCACTGCCCCCTTCTGCTCCACCATCTCAGCTGATGAGCCAGAAGTACTTCAGCAAACCACCATGTCAGCACCAACCACATCCTTGTGGTTATATCCCATTTTGCTACCATTACCATATGGTAATTCCGTCACAGTACACTTCTGTAGAAAATACCAGCAAAAATGTTGTGCCTGGGTATCCATGATGTCCACACCCGGCCACTGCTTTATATGATCCATGGCAGGGCATCCTGCCTGGCCTGCAACTGTGCTCCCAACCCTCCTGAAGCTGCCTGTATCACCAAATCTCAAACTCAGTATCAGTAGAAGGATTTTGCTCCTAACACACCATTTGCCAAAGCTGACACATTTATCGAGGGGATGAGCATGAGTCAGGGAGCCCTGGGCAGTGTGTCCCAGCAGAGAGTGAGGGAGTGCAGAAGAGGCAGCTACTCAGCAACCCTAGTGCCCAGCTTCACATGATCTTGAAATATTAGATTTATCAGTACTAAAAATAAAACCATGTGATGCAGACTCATGCACTGGAGAGTCTGTTGTTATGCAGTGAAACCACAATAGTTGAGATACTGTAACCATGAGCCAGTCATCTAGAGTTAGTAGTTTTATTTGCATTGATGATCCAGTTAGCAGAATTTTAACAGAAATCATGCTAACATTCTTAATTTTTCTAAAATTCTGTTATTATTTCTACATAGGCATATGCACAATTTACTATGCACCGATTTCCCCAAACTCTCAAGTAGGGTGGTTTTTTTCCGTAGCATTTTACTGATTCCAAGGCCAAATATCAGCAATTTACATTAACATTTTGGAACTACCTTACCTTCTGGCAATTAAGCAGAAGTTAGGAAAGCTGTATATGAAAAAAAAGAAGCTTTCCTGAGTGGATTTAATTTCCAAAGAGTTCTCAGATATCTATCTCATACCTTTAAAATCTGTATACAACACCATTAATTATTGTTTGGAATTTTTTGAATTATCCTAAAATATCATGTCACCTATAAAGAGGCACAACTCAGAGAATAGTTACACCAGCACTGACATGAATGTAAGACTGAAAGTACAATTCCTGAGGAGGCTACTATCAGGTAAAATGGCATGACTACATGAACTGAGTGACTGATATCTGGCAAGTATCAAATTCATATACAGACAAATAGAAATTAATACAACCAAAATCTTGACAAAAATGACAAATTGCTCATTATCATGTACTCACATGCATATTCATGAGAAACCATGCATACTGGAACTGCACAAAGGAGATCTGATTTTGTAGGCAAACAATCATTTTCTTAGTTTAGGTTTACTTATTTACTTTACTTTAACAGTTTAACTGAAGACTTCAGGTAAAGACAGCAGGTGCTTACATCATGCTTTCCAGTCATTGTAGGTGAAATGAACTCCAGAACACAAGTGCAGAAAGCTCTCCTGCTTTAAGGGCATTTTTAAGAGATGGAAATCTTTTACTCATACACATAATGCACATATGACCCAAAAAAAGGCAACTTAACACCTTCTACCCAAATTTGCAAATCACACCAGATCCTGATCTCATTACATTTCTGGAATCCTGTACCTGCACACTTCTGTTTAGCCACAGATCCTGATGACTTCAAGACATTGGGAAAGACCCTTACCTGGGATACTCTGTTCAGCCAGTGCCTGAAAACAGTCCATGCCACTCCGAATTCAGGCACCACCACACAGGGGTGCTCTTTAGCATGTTACTGAGATCAGAACTAACATCACACATTGTATGCAAATATTATATGAATTACATCACTAACCTAACACTTTAGGTTAAGAAGGAAGAACAACCAGCAACAGAAGAGAAAGATATCCCTGGTAGGTTAGAGTCTTAGTCTTAAAAACTCAAGTTTAATATTCCCTTCAAAATTGGTAAACATGAATTAAGGAAGCTGTAAATATTTCTGATATCTATTAAAATAACCTTTTTAAAAGCTTGCTAAATCATTCAATACAAAAACCTACTGCTGTAATTATTTTCAAAACTTAATCATTGATCTGAACAAGAATTTCCTTTTATCAGTTTTGGAATTTGCAACCTTCTGATTCCTTTGAACATTCACTTACTTTAATGCTTTAAGACAAGGCAAACAGAAACTACCCCAATCTACCTTCTCCATTACCATTTGCTAGTTTATACAGTTTTAGCACGCCTCTTCTCTGACTCATCTGCTTTCTAAGGTAAACAGCCACAATTTTCTTTAGTTACTCTCCACAAGAGATTTCCTCAATTCTTCAGCTTCCTCTTGTGTTCCCAGAACTCCCACAAACTCTTGGATGCTATTTTGAGGTAAGACAAGGGTGTTCTTGATATATTGGCTTTTACTTCTGCTAAAGTTCTCCATGCTGTTCTTTAATACCTTTTCTATTCTTAATGGTATGTTTTCAAAATTACTGTGATTTTTTCTATAACTACTGTATTTTTCAAGTAAGCCGCACACTGAAGAAGAGCTTGCTATTCTCAGGTTCAGGTCTTTCCTAAATGGAGGTCTCCACGGAGGAGTGTAGGACTGACAGCCTCATAGCTCTCCATGCTTAGGGATCAGACAGCATTTAGAAAATTCCCAATTCTGCCTTTCAGCTGGGCTAATGGAGCAGGCAAAATCACATAACAGTGCTGCTTCATGTCTCTAAGAACAGAACAGTCCCCACCCCTTTAAAGTGGGAATTTACCAATATGCCACCGTTAGAAGGTCTAAGTGTTTAATGTGCCTTTTGTTTCTATCTTCAGTACAGGTCTTGAGTCATGCCAGCAAACTGACTCTAATCTCAGTAGTACCATGTTTCTTAACAACCACCTGTGAAGGACAACAAAACTTTCTAAAAGCTTTCATCAGTTGAATCAAATGATTTTCCATACGCCAAAACACCTTCTTCCCCTTCAGTTTGGTATCATGTTCTTCTGTGCAATCTTGATGGCTCCAACCTATGAATTGTAACCTGTCAGTAACTATTATTTCAGCTAATTTGCCAGCTACCAGTATAAGCCTACTGGGCTTTAGTTCTACAGATACTTTCTTGAGCCTTCTAACACATTTAGTTCCACATTCTTATCACATTATTTCTAACAAAACTGCATATATTTTGTCCAACACCTCAGCCTCCTCGTACTTGAGCTCTCTCAGTAAATTTAAACACATACCTGCAGTGAAGACTGGTACTAATAAATAATTTAACATATCTGCAATATTCTCCTCTTTGGAATTGCTCCCTTTGTGCATGGCAATCTACCCAGCAGGCCCATTAGTTGTCTCACCAACTTCCAGCTTCTCATTCATTCAAAGCACTCTCTGTTATTTGTTTCTTTTTTCCTTCAGCTGTGTGCTCCACAGCCAGCATTTCAGTCTTCTGGGGTCCATTTTTATCTGTTGTAGTATGACCTTATGTGTTTACTTTTCTTTGAGAGTCCTAGAGCTCAGCACCTTCTGAACACAGTGCTTATCTTCTCTCCATGCTATGTGCACACAAAAAACCATCCAGTTACTGGATCCCACCTGCAGTATCTCAGGGTAGAAGCATTGCTCAGGATCTGCTGTGGATGGAAGAACAGAGTCTCCCTTCCCCGCTTCTATCACTTGCAAGACAATAGGGGAAAAATGCTCTTGGTGTGTAAGCTTGTGGAAGGGATCACTTTTATTGTAATTTTGTCCCTGTTTGTTAGATATTAACACATACACACCATAAGGTTACAAAGTAATCTCATTTATTCTTCCACACACAAAAAAATTCAAGTATTTTAATGTGGTCATCAGGAGTAGAACAACAAATATTAACAGCTCAACAGACTAAAAGCTGAAAAAGTTTAATATTTTTAAGGTAAATTTTTAAATTTTGTGTCTGAGACAAGACTTTTGAATGCCTGTGTAAATGAACACTACAGACATTAACTAAGAAACTTAAGACAATTAATGAGATGACCTCCTACAGACCTTACCTCTTATCCCGTAGACCTAGTTTCTTACCTTTTCTTATGAGATAAGGAGAGTTAAAAACTCCACAACAGATTCAGAATCACTGTGTCTTACTCCTTGCCCTACTCATCATGTTTATACAGTGTCTATATCCATGGTATTCCAAACATGAATTGTGTACCCTCACAGCCTCTACCAGCCACAGAAGAAGTACAAGTATGTTAAAAGCACAATATGTACGAAAAAAAAAGGCTCATTTGTTTGATCCTTTTATTCTTCTCAAGCATAACATGCCTTCACATTGTGTTTTACCTAGGCTGAACTGTAACCAGGCTCAAAATAAATAACATTTGACTTGCTTTAAAAATACAGGGTTATTGCCTTCCTAAGTAACCTCAGTTGAAAGTTGCAGTGTGCAATACTCCTGTTTTCTAAACAACAAGGCTGTGACTCTTCAAGTAATTCTTACCGTAGCACTAAACAGAATGAACACAGTTCAGCTGTAAGTGAAACAAGAAATGTGTGAAATGGTATGACTTGATGCACGCTTTCAACAAAAAGTTGGCACAGTTGAATATTGCCAGTGCAGTGCTTAGGATTTACACAAACCCTCTCAGTTTGGTTGAGATAGCTATTCCAAGTGTCGTTCTTTGTGGGAGACTCATGAAGATATGCTGTATAAATTTTCTTCAGTGGGCAAGCTCCCATCTCAGCTGCTTGTTCCCACGCCTGGTTCCCATCTTACCGTTCCTTCATTTGTGCCAATGCAATTGTGTGAGTGGCCACACAGTACATCAGATCATAGAAAATCTCTCACAACTACTAAGCTGTTGCTGAACTATGGTGCAGGAAAATAAACGTCTTGAATAAGCTGTAATACCACAAGGCTGTCTATGAAACTGCATTCAAGCTCCTTTGGTACCAGGGCAGTAAGAGAAGACAGGCTGGCTGTACAGTAGGCATATTCATCTGATGGCAGTGGCCTATTGTGTCCAACACACTTCATCTTCAACACTGAGTTTCATCTGTCTTGTTAAACCCCAGAACCATGGAAAGGCTACAGTCCTAGAGAGCTCCAAAACCTGGGTGCCTTCCAGAGGAGCTTTCAGCCGGATGATGATGTGTGGTCCATGGCTTGGAGCACCAAAACCCCAGATGCTGGTCTGTTTTTACAGCCTGGTAACATTGACAACACCTAAACACAGAGGTCATCTCAGGTAATTAAAGGCTATTCAAAGCAACAGGAAGACATTTATGAGTTAGAAGAGGATGATCTGCTCTTCTCATCATGAGGCCGACACATGCCTCAAGACTGTGCTTTGCTTCCTCACCGTAATTTGAGAATATAGTCAGATCATGAGTGAGACTGGTGAATTTTGGGGGATTTTAGCACTTCTATTTTGGGTGCAAAATTATTGGCATCTTGCCCCAAACTGGCATCACAGTCAAAAACAGAACTCATGATTGAAAGGTTTCTTTTTATTTCTTCCACAGTACTCTTTCCATCTCCCACACTCACTATAAATAATGCACAAGTCTCATGTGAAGTGAATTAAAAGAGGTTGAAGGACAGAAATATATGCTTCACCGATGGGTCCTAAAAAAACCTTTCTTTTTGGGCAGCTATGTGTTCCAGGCTAACTCACTTACCCACTCACCATGTATCCAAATCTAGATGATATGATAATTCATCCACAGTAAAGAGATTTTCTTCCAAATTGATTTTTTGGGAGCTAAATCCACACTGTACTAAGACTCCAGCTGTGCATACTCTCACTATTCAACAAAGCTCTCATTTGAGACTCAGCTTATAGAGCCCAAGCATTTGATGTCTACATCATACTTTTGACCATTTCTGGTGATTCTCAGAGTGCAAAACCTGTCTGGATGTGGGATATAAGTAATTTTCATTTTTATCCTTACCCGGCAAAATGAGAACCAAGTTCTAGAAATAAGGGTAAAATTAACAAAAGCCACTTTTAAAAAGAGCTGCTGTTTAATATATAGTCACTATGCTAAGGAGACAGCAATTCTATTCTTAAGAACAGGAAGGAAGATTAAAAGGCTCCCACAGACCACAGACTAAGATTACTTCATTAACCTTCTTGATTTTTTCATCATCTTGCTAAAACAAACCCAATCCAGTTAAATCATCTTTTCTAATTACATTCTCTATTTGTGAAGCATACACCAACTACATTTTGGTGTCCATTTTATAACACCACTACATGATATTATCCACAATTCACAGCACTGTATTTAGTTCATGAGTCAAGGTATCTCATGACTGATAATGGCAGATATTGGAGGTAATTATTCTAGGGCAGAAGTTCTCAACTTAGGAGTCATGAATAACATTCAGGAATTATAGCTATACTCTTTTCTGAAAAGAGATGAGAGGAGGTGATCCAAAGAAAACGTTTTTGTAATGAGAGGTCAGTGAACAAAGAAGATTGTTCCACAGTACTAGACAGAACAATTTGGAGTGGCTTAGGGACTATTTTCAATCTGCAATGCATCAAGGCAAATATTATGATAACAGATAGGTATGACAAAAGCACATCAACTTGCCAGGGAATTTTTAAAGACTCTTAAACATAACTGCAGGCACATTGTAAAAAATGGGTTCAGTCACAGAGCCAGGCTTGTAAGGAAGAACTGTGTCATACAGCACAAAGGCAATAGCTCTCTCTAGGTAATGCTATGCTACATGGAAATGCAATATAAAATGTATATTTACTTAATATATTTCCAATATAATGTTTTGTCAACATTTCTTTTTCTTGAAAAAGAAAATTCTGCATCTATACCATTTTAACCCAAATTTGAGACAAAAGAATGGAAAAATACTTTGATCCAAGTCTTGGTTTGTGTTACTTCACGAGGACAGGTTACAGAAGAGGAGCCAGGACAGAAACAACTAAAGAAAGAGGTTGAAAGGAATACTGATGTTGAGAAAGATATCAGCCTCTAAAGTTCACAAGCATTTGGTTCTTCGAAAACAGCTGAATTGGGCTTGTTCCCAAAAAGAACATTTAAGCACTTTAATCTGCTCTCATACCAACTTCCCAGCAGGGTTTGGAGGGTTGGTTGAGGACCACAGTTGCAAGTGCTTCTGGCAGTAAAGCAGCAGCACAGATTCTGGGCTGCAGAGCCAGTCTGTAGCCCGCTGGCTTCCAGCTAGGCTCACTCTCACGAACATAAAATCAAAGAATCTTAGAATGGTTTAGGGGTTGGAAGGAATCTTGAAGATCATCTAGTTCCAATTCCTCTACCATAGGCAGGAACACCTTCCACCAGACCAGGTGGCTCAGAGTCCCATCCAACCTGGCCTTGAACACTTCCAGGGCTGAGGCATCCACAACTTCTCTGGGCAACCTGCTCCCATACCTCATCACCTCATAGTAAAGAACTTCTTCCTATTATCTTAGCTAAACTAGCCTCTTTCAGCTTAAAGCCATTCCCCCTTGTCCCATCACTATATCCCCTTGTAAAAAGTCATTAAACCTCAAGAACAAAAACAACAATAAAAAAAGAGCAGGAAAGAAGGAAAGATTCTAATTTAATAGAAGTGGTGTTACTGCAAGAGCTTAAAAGAATTAACTTTGCACTTTCCTCAGCCAACTGCCTTTTGAGCCTTACTCCTATGGATGAGGCAATGCACTGACTGCTACTTCAAAAACTAGTGGGAAATGAGACATTTTCTTGATCTCTATGCCATATATGATAGCATCTTCTCCTCTAACAACAGGACACACCTAAACTTTCTGACCTAAGTGTGTTCCTCAATGACAATTTTGACAGAATGACAAGGGTCAGAGATACTCATAACAACTGTACTAAATATGACACATAAACAACTAAAATGCAATTGCTTCTCAGTGCTAGATACCTATGAATGACACAAATTCTCATTTGAATTCAAATCCAAATTCACATACAGATAAACACTCTAAATCAGCATCTAAATCATCTACAGCACCACACTGAGGCACTTTCTCTGCTCAAAGAGAGCTGTAAGTTGTAAGAAGAGCAAGAATAAACATGAAATAAAAAAGCCACCTCATCCAAAGGAAGGGCAGCTGCATAAAGTTCTTAAAACATTCACGTAACAATGTATGACAATAAACATGCTATTCTGCAGTTTCCCCCTTCCTAGTCTGTCGCTCATCCTGCTGTGTTCCTGTGGTGCTGCCTGATCCTGCAGCCTGCAAGATCACAGCACAAATGGCACTATCACAGCAGCTACAAAATGAGTACTCGGCACTGGGGTCCAAGTTGCTCACAATTACTTAATAAACCAGATTCTTCAAAATTATTTCATACAAACTGAGTGTCATTATGGAGGCCTATGTATCTTTGAAATGCCTCCCTACAACGTTTGAGTCAGTCCAGCCTGCAGACACAAACACATCCAGTTTGGCCAAGTAGTGAATCTGGATAACAAGGCAGAAGGCTGTCCCTGTTACACCACACCTATTATCCCCAGCAGTCTCTTCCTTTCTTCTCAATTTCTGTCCTACCACAGTCACACAATGGCCCAAAGAGAAAAGGGAAACAGCCACCAGTTGTATAGAAAGAAACTGTCATTAATAACACAAACCAGCATTTCTCAGCTCTTCCGTGAACTGTGGCGTTCATGGAGTCCAATGGCCTCTAGAGAGGGTGGTTAGAAAGCATTATCCACAAATTATTGACAGGGAAAATAAAGCACATTAAGGTGAATTAACTAGTCTAAGATCATACAGCCTGTGCTTGGGATTAAACCTGTGCATCTGGAGTCCCAAACCATTAGCACTCTAATAGAGTTCCTACCTTAGAATGGTAGGAACGGTAGGCGGGTTCCTACCTGAACTCTACAGTGAGAATAAGGAAGATCTGACACTGCTGAAGAGTAACAGAGGACAAATGCTGATCCTTAAATAGCATCAAGTGGATAAAGTGGTCATAATTCTCCTGATAATTTTAGGTTCTTCTATGTCTCACTGGGTCAAAAGGATCACCTAAATTCTTTCATTTTGTAACACAATGTTAGCAGCCTGCTGTCCCCCTACATCCCCACCTCCATACCGTGCTGGAAGATTTTACTGGTGCATTTCACAGATATTTGCAGACAACAGAGACTCATAATTGTAGGGTTTATTACAGCAACGGCAGGCCATGGTGTTTAAAAATGTTTTTCTTCCTTCTCACACCACGCTTAAATTTTCTTAGTCCTTTTCCATGCAAACTGTCCTTAGGTCCCATCCTATTTCTTCCCCACCACCAAATCCTTGTCCAGTCTCATTCTAGTCTCCCTTCCTCTGCTTCCTTACAATCTTATGAAGAACCATTCCGCAACCATTTCCTTTCTTTCCCTCTTGACTGCTCCCACTTCCAGTCTCCTCAGTCGGCTTTCCATTTCAAAACTCCCTTCAGCTATGATTTCCCTCACCTTCCAGTCTCCTTTCCCAGACACACTCACTTCTCTACCCCCACCACAGCTCTTCCTCATGAACTCTGCTCTCTCTTCCCACCCATTCCTACCTTCATGTTGCAAAATCACTTTCACCTCATCTGCGCTCTGTTTTTCCTATTCCCACTGCCACCCACTGTCACTGTTGTCTCAGTGCAGAAGTGGCCAAAGCAGAAACTGTCCAATCTCATCTCTGGAGCATCAGGTATCATCACATTGAGCCACTTCGTGCTATGGATGCATGTGTAATTTGACTAGCACAAGGAAAGATTTTAACTGCTAAAATTTAAATCGCTTGTCTCAGATTTCAAGCAGTTATAAATTCATCTAAAAGCAGACCTGGGGACCATGGAGACAGAAACGCCCGTTCCTCAATACAGAGATAACAGAAGCATTCAAAGAAAAAAGAAGTATCATCTTGAAGCTAGACAAACAAATAATAACAATTTCCGCCCAAGTGGTTCCAGCTGACAAACTTGCAGGCACTATAAAACACAGCCTCCCAACAAGAGATGTTAGATCAACCTGGTAACAGGCAAGCCTTCCACCTGAGAGAGTATCTTGCTGCATTACCCAGGCCGCAAAGATAAAACTCCCCTCCCATCAATATCTATGCTGTTAACTCAACCTGTACTTAGAGCAGTAGAGGACATGTTTGCTGCACCTGCACCTCTCTGTGATTCACACACTATACCTAACAACATCATGTATCCTTTGCTCCTGAAATACATCCTCTGCACAGAAAATTCAGGCGAGGGATTTTCTAAGCTAAGCGCAACTGTATCAAAGCAGATCTCTCTGTACTACATTCAGTGAAATTTGCATAGTGGTATCAGTATCTGGTTTACACACTATTACGGTCCATCTCTTGGTCTTTAAATAGATTAATTTTAAAACCATCTAATAATGAATCCTTCTCAAATTCAAATTACTTAGCTTTGCTTTCCAGACAGGTTAACAACCACACCTTGAGAGGAAGAGGCAAAACCCCTTGTTTGCTGGCGAGAAAGAAACACTTTTGAAAAATCAGTATAATGATTCCAATGCAGGTTAAGTATTCTGTGCAGCTACATCACCTATGGTGTTCTTTGTCTAGGCTGTGTTCCTGCCGAGGACCAAGGAATCAGAGGCTTTGAATCCTGCTTACATTATTCCCCAGCAGTTCCTCTCTAGTAAGCAGCCAATGTAAAAACACCATACACCAAAATAATTCAAGAAAATTTTGTTCCCAAGTGAGAACTCAGTAACTACAAAAATGACAAAAACTACCTTGCAAGCAGTCCTATTCCTGTCATATTCCTGCTGTAAATGAGATAAAAATAATAAAGATGAAAAAAAAGTATTGCTTGGATTTGTACATACATATGCAAAGATGTTTACTTCCACTTCATTTAAAGTTTTTTCCATTATGAATAATCCATTTAACTAATCAACATCTGAATTACTCTAAGGAACACTTCATCCAGTGTTATATTAAGTATAAAAAGAGAGCAAAAAATAATTAAAGGAGAACATTATTAAGCTGTTGATTTATTCTTTGCTTTTTGCTAGCATAACTATTAAGTACGTTCCAGCATTTTCTGATTGTAGATCAGAAATTAAAGCTATGCCAAACAATATTAAGAGTTCTTAATTTACCAGTTCAGTGAAAGTGAATTACTTTCAAAGACAATATTTCAGAAGGGTCTTCCTGGTGTAACATTATAGGCTGTTTTGCCCTCAGAAACTCTCAAAGTATGTTTAAAAGAAAAAAAAAAAAAAAGACACTTATGAAGTTAGTAGAAGGGCTTGGGATTTAAACCATGCAAATAAAACCAATGTTGGATTCTGCCTTTCCAAAACTAAGCAAATAACCATAGAGTTTTTTTTTGCTGAGCTTCTGAGGCACTGGCAGTCACTCATTCAACAGTATGCCTAAAAAAATAAACAAACAAATCCAGCAATCATTCAAGTGAGGAGTTGTTTTTTCAGAAACCAAAAATACACTCAGCAATACTGCCTTGACTAATAAAACAATGCACAGAGGTTACTACAGGGCAGCCCACAATCAAGTTCAAAGAGGAGAAACCTTGCTGACCTGCAGAAGTCCTGCTTGACCTCCACCACTGCTGTTAGAAACACAGAATACCTCCTAAGGGAACAGCAGGAACAGCAGCTGCTTTCCTTCATTGACGTCCACTCTCTCCACATCGATTTTGAGCAAAAGAGCAGAGACACATTCAGCAAAGGTGCATAACTACAAGGCATGCTCATGTTTTCTTTCAAGCTAGTACCAAATGACAAGACAAAGACAGGGACCATATCAAAACACAACCACATAATGTAGTCATTCAAACATGTAAAAAACACCAGGAGGTGGACTTCTCTAGAATTTGCTAAAGATATCCATAGGTGTAAAAATAAATCTGGTATTATGAATTTAGCATTTCAGTCAGAACAGTTACGACAAACACTATCTTATATTTAAATTTATTTTAAAATCTCACCATCTTAAGTTTAAAGACCTGTCCACACTGCAGTTTAACTGAATGATCCCATCAAAGGTTAGTCTTATCCCCAAAGGATTACAGAGTTATGCATGACACTTCACATTTCCATAGTGTGTTTATAGCTCAGGGTGACAATACAATTTGCAGATTTCTTTTTCTTCCAATTATTACAATGGTTCCTTGTAAAGAAGGAATTATAATTAGCTCTACAAAAGTTAAGACGATGGCAAATCAAAGGATTAAAAATAGTAATATGAGGATTATTCCCTTCAAAGTGCAAACCTACTGAATTCAATCGTGCATCTATGCAAAGACACCAGATTTTTCATACAACGTCTCCTACAAGGCCCCTGGAAACCATCTCTGGAGTTCTAACAGTCTTCAGTCCGTAAGTTAAAACCTGCTATCCTTAATTACAAAAGTTTACCATATACAAGTGCATCACCTGCTACTCTGGCCTTATGTTAATACAGTCAGAAATTACTCATCGTTATATTAGAAAAGCTCCAACAGCACAGACTGAGAAACTAAGCCTTCAATTGCAGCTTTTTATTGCCATCATGTGAGAAGCAACAGGCTCAGATCCATGACTTTCAGGAAAACAAACAAGGAAAAAAGGGTAAACATTTCAAAAGAAAATAAAAAAGACAATCACACCAACCCTTTTTTCACCCTGAAGATGTCTATGGAGAGACACATCTAGATTAATCCAAGAGTTAGCAATGCATATTTCAGTCTTGGTTTATGCATCTGTATGAAGCTGCTGAACTGAATGCTCATGAGGTCCAGAGCACAAAAAAGGCACTAACTAGAGATTTTTGTGTTTCCTTAGCAGGTGAGAACCAGTTTTCCTCTTCATTAAATTAAATGTTTTGGTAACAGTTTAATCAAGTAAAGAAAATAATCTACCAAAAAGGCAGCCTTACAGGAAATCTAGCCAAAGGGATCCTAGTATTTCCAAAAAGTGACACTACTTAATAGATCAGATGGCATCTATATGTTTAAAAGATATGGATAAGTAATTATTACATAATTGTAAGAATGAGGGAGACGGAAAAGAGATTTAACTACAAATGAAGCCCAAGCAAGCAGCAAAAAATGGCTGGGGTATAACAGCTTATATTTACCCTTAACCCTCTTGCACTGCTACAATCTAAGATCAGAGACTTCCTTGTGAAATGACTCCTCGGCCATGGGGACACCAATTTCTAGCAAACTGAGCTTGCTCACATTTTTTGTGTCTAAGGTATGCACTATATATTGTATTGTAAAACGAGAATTTTATAAATAAAACCACATTAAATAAAACCACATTAACATGACTTTACGAGAATTTCAAGGCAATTTAAAGGAACACATGGGAAAGGAGGTAGCAGGCAATATCCCAACACATTTTCCATGGTATTCCAGGAATAGAATGAGCCATTGCAAACCTCCTCACTGGCAACCATGAATAGGGAAGTACCATGGCATTCAAAACACTTGGGAAAACACCTTCATTTCCAAAGGGTGTAACACACAACACATCCTTTTATTAACAATAACAGCATATAAATTCAGAGGAAGAGTGAGTCATTCCTCACTCCATTACTTGCAGACCAAACAGATTAGTCTGGATTTACGATAGAGTTCATGTTCCAGCTATAAAGTATAACCCTGACATTACAATATAAACCAATATTAATTTAAAATTTACAGCATGTGTATTTTCCTCACTTTTGTTCCCCTACTTCACACCCGTGACACCTCATCTCTGTATGTCTCTACCAATTCTGTACTCCTGCCTCTCCTCCCTGTATATTTTCCTTCTTGCAATGATTTCAGTGGTTTACTTGCTTTTCAGCACCATATGATTAACTACAAAATAATTTCTCTTTGTTATCTGTGCCCGTTTGAAAGCTCCAAAATAGTAACCCTAGTCAAAGCTGATGAATGGACCAGATGGATGGCAGTCCCTCTCTCAGGCTCCGGCCCAGTAACCGATAGGGCATGAATCCATGGCAGGATGCAGATGGGGGGCTCTGCTGAGCTCAGCTCAGGAGGACAACCTCACAGCCATAAAGCTCTCTGGAATCAGTTGCTCACAAACACACTTTTAGGAAGTTTAAAATAAAAATAAAACCTGCAGTCCTTTTGTTTTCACTATAATATTTTATTCCATTGCTCAAAAGTAATCACCCTCAGGCTCCAGCCCCATCTCTACACATTGGAGGGTGCATTTTTCTGTATCTTCTACACACACGATATAGTGTACTGTTCATATTGATTATCTGGCTTTCTGGTTGGTAAGCACAGAAGAAAAATACATGAGAGAGAACTAAAGCCCTTACAGAGTATGGAAAGGATGAACAAAGTGAGCGCACATCTGGCTACAGGACAGGCTTTGCTCTCTGCAGTTGGTCTCCTACAGTTTTCAAAAGAAATCCTGAACATGAGATCCTGGAAATACTACTTGCAATACCACTGGAAAACTAAGTGAGGCTTGTGTGCTGAGGACAAGTGGAAGAGCAGAGTTCTGCAGTTGAAAGAAGGGCTCTTCTATTCTTCATACTTTTGTTTCCTGCTTCAAACCAAGGCCACTTCTGTCTTTGATTGCTAAAGGCTAGGAAGGCTTGTGTTCAAACTTAAGTTAGTGCAAAACTGTAACAAATTTAAAAGGTAAATCTTACTGACATTGAAATCAAAAAATATCTCTGCATCTATAATATTTTCTTTCTGTAAATTCTGATATTATGTCATTAAAATAAAATGTGAATTGCCCATGATAACTAATAAACAACAGTTTTCTACATACTCCTCTCTTCCAACAGCTGCCAAAACACTCAGCTGGGTCAATGAAAAGCTACCTTTAGCATCCAGATTTTGCAAACTCAAGCACTTCAAAAAATATACATTTTTCTTAGCCCTTGAAAAATGTGGATTTCAAATAACAATCACAACGTCAACTGTAAAGATACTGAAATTCACACAGTTTTCTTTTATAAGCATATTACAGTTGGGGACACATTCAAGGAAGGTATTCTGTCAAGTCTGATTGCAAGTCTGAGTCAACTTTCTTAATCAACTGGCACTTGAGGATTATTTATTATTATCTAACTGGCCAAGTACTAAAAATCGAAAGAGATTAAAAGAGTGAAGAAACAGATGAAAAGCCATTGGTGAACTGGAGGAAATGTATACTGAATTGCATCCAGGAAAAAAAGCCTTCCTATACTGGAAATTAGCTTAGAGGTGTAAAGTGGAAGAGTGACAGACAATAAACACACAAGATAGAACGTAACCTTTACAGAGCTGTAAAATTACTCCATTTCAGAGATTTTTTTTCATCATTTTTAAACCATGGAGCCAGAATGGAGAGCTAATTGAACTCTGAAGAATTAGCCAATTAGAAGAACAAACTTATCAAGCAGACAATTCAATTGGGTTACCAATATTATAGTTACAAGAGATAAAATTACACCCTTTACTTTCAAGTTAAAAGTACAGTTAATGAGGTGAATGGAAGATGACTTTTCACACACTACACAGGTTTGAATGTCATGCACCATCGGATTCACTGTCAAGAAACACTGACACACACTTCAGCATCTCTTTCAACTAACAACCTAGGGGCAATCCTAATCCAAAAAGTCTTTCCATGGAAAAGCACAGTTTATAGCCATTAAGTGCAGCATAACAACAGCAGTATTTGTATAATGTGTCTAATCTTACACACATGGGCACTGTGTAGGCATTGATAAAGTACACTTTCCAGTTAGAGCTCTGTCCATGAGGAATCACAGTCAGTAGGTCCTTGTGGCCCTCTCAGTACATCACATGCTGAAGTTGACTGCAGAGTTAGAAACAAGTCTCAGGTTTATCCTCCAAATTCAGTAACTGCAGTGGAATTTCAAAACATATTTTTTAAAAAAACCTGTCCTTTAATTTCAATTAAAAATAACATCTAGTCACACATTCCTGCTCAGGAAGGGACATTGTTAAACCCGATAAATATTACATGTTAGTTACTCTGGTATCCCAGTTCTGAAGTTCAGTGTCACAGGGGTATACATATTTTTTTTTTTTAACTGTTCGTAAAACCTTGAAGGAAACAGTGAACCACCTCTACATAAACAGGGCGTGGTGAATTCTTTCCATTTCAGTGGGAAATTTTCCATATGATATTGAAGAGGCAACCAGCCAGGGAATACAGCACCATTTGTTACGCTATTTATGCTATTTAGAGGTTCTCAATAAACTGCTCTTTTTAACCAAAGTCCTGGCCACAAGGCCATTTGATTTCATTAGGAATAAATGGAATGCTATATATAAACTGCTTCATCTGTTTTTCTAAAGAGGTCTGCCTGTGGCTGCCCTGGAAGCGGACACATGAATGCCATCAGCAAAAGAGATTAAGTATCCCACATGACAGCTTCAGAAGCAGGGCTTTGAAAAAATAATTTAAGGATGACAAGATTATTGCACAGGCCTGCACAGCCTTGTTACTCTTTCTAAGGCTTTATGTAACGGGTTTATGGCATAAAAAAAATATTACTGCATACATTATAAGTAAATGACACCCCTTCATATGCAAGCATTATAAATTCCTACAGTTCTATGTAGTATTATAGTAATAAAATGAAAACATACTCCTAGTCACTAGTAATAAAACTGACCAAAGCCCATAGGGTTACATAGTTGTACCTGGATCCCAAGTGTAGCCCTTCCCATTAGCATTAGAAAAACAAAAGGGCATCCAGGAAGACAGCAGAACTGGCAATTGTCCATCTGATTTCTGTGATTAAATACTAACCAGGTTTAACATCTGTAAGGAATAACAAAGGCACTATTACATGAAAATAAATATTACTAATTACTTCAGCTCAGTACGGCACTTAAACAAAAGTTGTGTTTACTGTAATAAGACTGAAGTATATACTTTAATGCTTCCACGGGGTGTGGACCATAAAACTTGGCTCTTCATCTCACTTCAGGTCCCATATTCCATATTTTATACCACATACTGTGCTATTTGGACTCAGCGAAGTTGTGGAGTTACAATTCTAGGAGACGCTCAAAATCCAACTGGACACAGTACTGGTCTGCCCCAGCTGACATTGCTTTGGGCACGGGGGTTGGACAAGACAATCTGCAGAGGTCCCTTTAAACTAGATTATTCTCTGACTCTGTATAGTTACAGATTTGGGTAAACTCAGGAGAACGAGACTTTGTCCCATTCAAATATTAGTGTTAGAGTGGAAGAGTTTTTTTAAGAAACGTAATTAGACACTAAGAAAACCACTACGGCCACTCTGTCCCACTGTAAACCTACACATAACTACACGTTTCATGTTCATGCCCACAAATATGAATGGGTTTGACTCGCTTTTTTTTTGTTTGGTTAGTTGGTTGGTTTGGGGGTTTTTTGGGGGGGAAGGAGGTGGGAGGTGGTGGTGTTCATTGTCAAAATACCCCATGCACTTTTACATCAGAACTGCCAAGCCTTCTGCACTACTATAAAAGATATATCCACCTAAGAGCACCAGACGCTGAACAGATTTGAAAAGGGAAGATAATTTTTTCTTTCAGTGTATAAACTCTTCATTATTTATTTCTGACAAGTGGCAGTCAAACACAGGCTGAGCAATAATATTCCAGAGAAAATCCTTCTTTGTTAAATGTTTTATGCAATTTCTATTTTTCACAAAGGTTTGAAAGAGCACCAATAACCCGGTTCTCTAATGCAATCGATAGGTAAAGGGTGGACAAATGACAAAATGTATCTCTAAAAATATTCTTAAATATGGAGTACTTCAGAACATACATGAAAAAAATAGCAATAATATGCTTTCTTCTCTCCTACATTATCTTCAAAAGTAAGGTCCAACTCAGGTCAATAGCTTGCTCAGAAAAAGTCTAGTTACACAACAGTGTTAATGTGACAATGTTATTAAACCCCCTAATGTAACTGTGTCTGTAGAAGCACACTATAATTTTAACCAAACACTTCGTGAAACAGAATGACAAAGCCCCATAGCACTTTTCCTCTTTTTTCTTCCAATTCCTGATGTATAAGATCAGGAAGCCAAAGAGGCAAAAAGACATTTCTGACCTCGTGCTGCCCTAACCTTTTCTCCTCTCATCATGTACACGTCAGTCACATAACACCAGTGCATCAAACACCTATACCCATCACATGTATTATTCAGGAAGTGTTATCAACTCATGTGCGTGCCAATGTCAATCCTGTAACTTCAGTGGCCATGCATTTTCCACACTAACAATGTACTCCTACAGCAATGCCCTAATATAGTGATATTCTGTATTCTTAATATAATTCTAAAGCCAAGTCTTCTAAATCTAAACAGAAGTCTTAGAAAACATAGATTTTTTAAACCTCTGCTACAAAATGAAATCTTTAACAATATTGTTCCTAGTCAGATCCTTAGTTCCTAGGGTTCACTATGTCCCTGAATGACCGAGCCCATCTAACTGTGAGCTAATCCTAAAAGGAACTGTTCCTGTCCAACCTTTTCTCCTAGCACTCACATAACCTCTATTTCAGGGGCTAAGTTGGCAGGAGAGTGAAAAATAAATAAAAAAAAGAGAAAATAATTGGAGGAGGAAGAGGAGCCTACTTTTTGCCAGTGACCAGACATTAACTTGGCATGGTATTGGAGACCATATTTTGTCTTACAGTCACGATTGTCATCATCACTCTTGACTACATCTCTTTTATCAGGCCTTGGAATTACACGACTGAGAATAAAAATACTAAAGGCTTATAGAACTATGTATCTATCTCTTAAACTTAATTTTCCTGGAAGTATTTTCTAACCCATTACTTAATCATAAATGTAGTTTTTATTTTGTCATACTTTGTCCTCAAGCTTTTTATTTCAACATTCACATACACTAGCAAAGATCCATCACCAGCTAAATTCTGCAAGAAAATCAGTAGGAGGAGATGATAATTATGGACTAAACTCCAGCTCATCTATCAAGGTCCTAATAACAGATAATCCATGTCTAAACTCATTAATACAGTAATTGAAAGATGCTCCAAGGCCTAGATTACAGAAGATATGACTGAATGTTTACAGTGATCCTTTCTAACCTCAAAGGCCTGTGCACCTCTGGCCAACAAACAATCCAAAAGCAAATACAACCTCAAAGTCACAGTTCCTGCCCGATGACTTCATAACCCTACAGAAGGAAAGGAGAAGTTGTGTTGAAGACAGAACTGGCACAACTCATGTTCCCAGCCAGCTGATGGAACCATCTCTACCACCAGCAAATCTTTACCATCAGCTGCCCTGCAGATCTGGCTTTCCTGATCACTCTGTTGCTGAGAGGGAACTGTCAGGGGAACATAAGGTATTAGCCAAAAGGTACTGCTTCCGCTGCCACCTTGCCTCTGCCTCTCAGGCTTTCCAGAAGGGAAAAGGAAAGAAAAAGAATTAAAAAAACCCCTCAACCTTTGATCATTAAGGCAATGCTAAAACAACCATTGTGATCACCTTTCACCTGGATGAAACCTCGTATGAGGAAAATTCCAGCCACAGTCAATCTGGCAACAATTCCTTATTTTCAAAATGCTAAAGTAGCTGCTGATTTACTCAATGAATTTCCCTATTATACCTGGTTTGTACTACACCTAAGATGATCACTATTATTGATAATATCCTTGTCACATCCATTTCCTAGCTAGTTTTGGGCTCCTCATTCCACCTTTTGATTACTTCCTCGCAGTACTATTTCTACAGTTGTTCTGGAACCATTTTGAAAAAAACATCTATGGCCATGATCGACCAACATTTTCTAAGCTACCTTTATATAAGCCCAGCTCCCCTTTCAGTCACAATCTGTGTATGTTCCAACACTTCTAGTACTTCTTATTAAAAGCTATCCCATCACAGAACTGAGGTGGAAGGGGATCTCTGGAGATTACCTTGTCCAATTCCCTGCTCAGAGCAAGGTCAGTTTCAGCCCCTGCTCCAGCTCAGGGCTGTGTCCAGTCAGGTTTCGAGTCTCTGCAAGAATGGTGACTACACAGCTTCTCTGGGCACCATCACCCAAGTGACAACGGCAACACAACATTGTGCTGCAGTATCCAGAGGGCTAACTTAATAGGAGGAACAGTAGGTACTGATGGCAGTTATTAAACAGCAGTAGGTGGATATGTTCATTAAAAATTTTATTCCTAGCCTTGATGGACTCTAAATACTCTGCATGCACTGTGTTCCTTTTTATGTGTCAGGCATTTCATCCTGCAGATAATTCAGCATATTTCAGTTTTGAGCCTCTAAAATCTCACAGAAATAAAAGCTACACATAAAAGTGTTTCCAGGAGCTAATTATCCTCCCACTTATCTTTTTCTTGTCAGCATCATTCCTAAATTATTTTACAAAAATCTTTACGTACTACAGAAAAGCATAATACAGGAAAACATTGAAGTATATGCAGCATTTTTACTCAAACCATGTTTTATTTCTTACCTTTCTGAATAATAGACATTCACTAGTTTCTATTTTCAGGTCTAAATTTGGAAGGGAGGAAAGAACATAAATATATTTGTTTTTACCTTTCCTGCTGCTCATCGTTATGCTGAGGCATATTGCTATTTGCCAGGAGATAAAAGGAAAGATGAAATTAAGTGGGAAACAAGTCACATAAATGGAAGAGATAACAGACTGTGAAGTGCACTAGCTGAAAAAACAACTACATACATAGCATGCTTACTTCCTCCAAGACAATTATTTTCAGATGACCTTTCTCAGATTTATACCAAGTGCTACAGATCAATAATCATTTAACTTAAAGAGACTAGCAAAATATAGGGGCTATGCAAAAAGCATGTCCAGAGATTGACTACTGCAAGTACTGCATGGAAAGCTATAAAAAATTCTATTCATTAAACAGATTAAGTGTGGTTAAGAGCAAAAAAAGGTTGACTGCAAGTTTAAGCTAATGTATAAAAATGCAAGTATTAAGAGATGCCAACCCCTTAGAAGTTCTTGGCATTTGCCTAATTACATATTTTTATGTGCCATAAAATAGTCCAATGCATTCAAAAATCACTGCAAGTAATCTCTCTCTCAACATTTCATTTCAGAAAGTCAGATTCAACTTATAAAAGTTACATAAATTCAGAAAAAAATTGCTAAAATGAAAGAATGTAACATTTCCTGTCTATGGAAAAATGTGCCTTTGGAACTGCAGGACTGAGTGTGTGTGCACCTTCTCCTGGTTGCTCTGCCTACAGGCACTAAAGCATTTCTGCCCAACATGGCATAAAGCATCTGGAGGCATGGCCACTGGGCCCATTGAAGTCAGGAAATGTCTTAACTTTTCTCTCTTAGCCTGTACTGCTCAAATTGTGTCCTGCTGAAGGCAAAGGACCCAAAGAACAAAACCTATGGAAAGTACTATCTACATAATCAGATATCCATACTACATAGGAAGAAGACAATGTGAGGAAGAATAACAGCCCTAATTCTAACATGACCTCTCAGTCTCTTGATTTCATATCCTCACTTTCTTTTCTAATAAGCAGTCCTGTTTTCCTTCATTTTTGTTTCCTCATGTTTTCTTGCTACAGAAAAACAGAGCTGTTCTTCTTTCACGACATGATGAGCAACCAGGACAGCAGACCTTAGTCCATATAATTATAGGTATGGACAGAATGCAATGTAAAACCCACACAGCTGGGATGTGTAAATTTCCTCAGGTACATTTCCATGACACTAAGCTTCTAAATGACAGCTCCAGTATGAACTGAAATTGCATGGCATTGGAACTCAGCTGACAGAGCCTAAGCTTCAGAAAACTGAACAGAGCAGTACAGCTACCACAAGATTGAAATATGCAAATAACTATTTGCAGGTTTGGCCAAAATCTTAGTCTCCAAGACAGGTTCTTTTCTTCCTTTTCCTTTTTTCCCCCCCTCAACTTCCTGCAGAAAAAAACCCTGGACCTGAGTTAGGAAAAAAAAAATCTTGCCACAAAATATTACCATTCATTTGGATAATGCTTATTCACAGGTACACGGCAACGTTTAGCACCAAAAAATGCAGGCATCCGCCACTAGATTTTCTTGGCACTGAAATTTTCTAGCAAATGTACGTTTTTACATGATTAAAGTCATAAAGGACCATTACCCTCAACAATGGTAGATGCAATGCTTTGTTCTCACAAGGCATTCAGGTTGGTTTTTGAAAGTGTAGACTTTTTTTCAGGTAACCCCCAGCATGTACATCATGATTCAGCCACACAGCACTAACCTGTGTGAATCTGTCTGGATCAGTTCCAAGAATGCTTTTCACCGCTTACTCTCCCACATTCACAGATCTTAAGGATCAAATTCAGGAACAAAGACAGGCCATTTACATACAAATGAGCAGTATTCTAATCCAGTAGCTTCATTCTCTGACTCTTCTGGATAATTCAGATGCTATTTTTATTTCTGCAGTAGATTATCTCTGTCTTTCAAATAAGTAGATATATTGAAAGTCTGCCCAGGTGCTTCCCGAACAGATTTTATCTGCCAGACAACTTATATTTTAGCTCAGCTGGAGATTGTGTCTTTAAAAGTAAGAAATGAGGCTGGTAATGAAGTGAGGCAAAATCTGAATTGCAAAT
>WEIV01016617.1:38305-61771 GCA_013390005.1 Calyptomena viridis | reverse complement strand
ATTTATGAATTGAGATTATAAAAAGGGCTAATAATCAGAAAAATGAAGTATTTACTAACGTGTTTTGTCTCAGCAGGCACTAACCATAGTCAGTATTTCAAGATTTGTCTATAACAATACAGTTACAGGGGGGAGGGAAGAGAGGATCTATATCTATCTTCAAAATCAAATTTCAAGTTTTGATTTTTCTGATATTGCAGAAACATCAACCACCATTTTTATACATTGCAAGACTTTCCAAGTAAACCAAGATCCAAAGACAGTCACATATGAATAATACTGTATATACCAACATCAGTAAGTGCAATACTTGCACAAAATGAAGAACTCAGAGGTAAGCCTAGATATAAATTAAACTAAAAGCAGGTTACTAAAATGCTGAAAATCTTGCTCTAAATCATTCCTGTTTCCCAAGGGATCTTCGTGTAAGGCTCTCACACATACTGTAAAAGCTTCCTGAAATCTCATGCATCATTCAAAAATTCTGCCTATTTATCTGTTTAAGGATTAATGTCCATGTCATCTTCCTCCACTCTTTCTAAATTAACGAGGACTGATGACTTTTGCTCTGTAGCAGAAAATTCCATTAAGAACCATACAGCAAAGGGATGGCCACATCCCAGGGCACTTGAAGGAAGAGTGATGCAATCTGGCTTCAGGAAAGATAACAGCCCCTTCCTTTCAAAACGATCATCATTCTCTGTAAGGGAAAAAATACACCACATGGAAAGGCTTTGCTAATCAACCTGTAAGGCTTTCTTTTTGTTCTGTGGCTATAAACTAGGCAGGGACAATTGACAGAAAATACAGATTTCTACGTGTTTTAATTAATCAGCTGAACTGGAATACAACACTATTATTCACAGACAGAACTTTCTGATGACTAAAGCGCATCACAGAAGATTGACTAGTAGTTCATGTTGTAGTTTTAACTATGTATTTCTGAGCTTAGAAGAATGGCAAATACATGAAATTTAACACTAACTCCAGAACTTTTCATGTTTAGGGGTTTCTCTCCTTAATGTCAAGCTGTATTGTTCCCAGTTTTTACAACATTTTTATAAACTCACGTAAATCACTGGGAATATACAGCTGAAAAATTGATTTCCTCTTTTTTTCTGTTAAGTTCATATGATAACAATTTCCTGACTAAAGCCTTCAGCTCTCTGTGGGGTCTTATGCTAAGTACCGACCTAAAGAGCTCCCTTACTTGTCATATGGGTTTGGGATCAATAGGGAATGGAGTTTATTATTTCTGCCACTACTTACGATAGTGCTCTAAGGCTTCAGCTAAGACAAGTATCCCACAGTGCTAGATTTTGTGCAAATACGCTGCCATAAAGAGTCCCCAGAGTTTAAAAGGAACAAAAGGGAGCTACAATGGAACTAATATTAGTCATGTTTTATAAAGGGGAAATCAATCCAGAAAAATATTAAATGACTGGCCAAAACTGTCACAAAAGACTGTACAGTCAGAGCTGGCACCAAATCACCATCTATTGCTTACTAAAAGACTGTCATCCTCCTTTGCAAGCTTTTATAGTTAATGTTGAGGAACACCAGCAGTACTGAGAACATATGGTCACCTGCTACATGGGAAGAAGCATTTTTGGCCGTAAAGGAACTTTGAAAGTGCCTAAAACAACGCAAACCTTTTATGCACACCTGTGAATCCACCTACCTGTGAATGAAAAGAGAAGAAAAAACTCACTGCAAGGAAATGACTGAGACAATGTCTCATACCAGAAACATTGAGACTGGAAAAACTGAAGTCTCTCCATTCCCTCTATAAGGCAAATCTGCTCAGTTGAACTGACACCAAAGATACAGCTCAGGTGAGAGCACCTAAATCAACAAAAGTTTATTCTGAACCTTATGTTTACCACAGCCATCAAATAATCAATACATAACATGTTTATTATTTTGGTTTTAGAAGAGCTCCTCAGCCAGCTATTTTGTGGTCACATCTCAGAAAAAATGCCACTGGTCCTAAAACAACTCTAGTGCATGGAAGCCCCATCTATCCTATTATTAGATCAGTTTAACAGTTCTACTATCTCCCTTAGCAATTTAGTTTACTGGCTAACTGCTCTTGCATTTTTAATCCAGGCACCTATAAAGTTCATTTTTCTAGGTTGCAGCAACAGAAATTAATTATTTCTTTTACCCTGAATAGCCAGAGTGAGCAAGACCCCAACTTCTAGAAAACCGCTTTCCCCACACAACCTTCCTTCAGTTCCTTTCCTACTTCTCTTTCTTTTTTTCTCTTTCCTCCTCAAATGGCATTCATAACTAAACATAGGCTGTGTTAAAACCCAATCATTGCCACATAAAGCCCACATGATGAGCTTTTCAGCTTAATCTTTATAGTGCACAAGACTGAAGTGCCCACAGACTGCTAAACTCAACCCAAAGAGAGAAAGAAAACAGTGAACAGCTCATATACACAATAATCCTAATAAGTAAAATGGACAGCAACCTCAGAAAAGGAAGAAATGGCACTAATTCCTCTACAGAATTTTTTTTGTGGGGTCTCAGCCAGCTCAGTTGACTCTCCCTGGAGCTGCTAAGCACTAGGTCTGATGCAGAGAAACTGGTGAGAGCACAAGTGCCTTCTTGTCCCTTAAGATCATCTCAGCTTTAATGTCCAAAATCAATACCCAAGATCCAATGACTTCAGTAACTAAGTTCAATGAGCCAACACAAATTATCTAGTATTTGCTGCAGGCTAAGATCACGCACACAGAAAATGACTGTAAATCGCACAGCAACTCTTTATTTTCCCTAATCTGCTCGTGTCAAAGCCTGTGCAAACACTCATCACATTGCATTATTACTGGCCCCAGCCCAGTAACTGTATAATAAAGAGTAGAAAACACTATTTTTTTATTTTTCAGCACCTTTCAGTTCGATATATGAAATGGGCATGGTTCTTTATACTACAAATCTTCTGACATAAATTTCTGTGCTTATGTGTTACAACTCTACTAGCTTCTAAACCTTGTTAACAAACTCCTTACTGCATGCCAATCAGGGATTTAAACACTAATTTTTAAACAGCTTGCCAGGAATCCTACAATATCGTAGGCAACCAGTAGTGACTTTAACATTTAACATAGGTTGGTACTTCTCCTGCACAGATTTTTTGAGGTCTTTTTACTTTTGAGCACCACCTGTTATCACAAATGATAATGCCAAGCTGGTTTTGGAGGCTTCCAGAGTAAATGCAAGCAAACCACATATTCTGCTCTGTGGAAGAGAGGAAATCCCACTATACGGTTGTGTAATTAAAGACTTGTTCATGAAGCCTGTGCATAAAGCAGAGAACTTGTGTCACATAGCCAGGAATTTTGTGACATTCAGGCACCCAGTGTTTCATGTGCCATAGTGTTCTTTCACACTTTTTAAAATATATTGTACCCACTCATTTCAGCACTACAACAGGTGCAACACATCAAGCAATAGCCTCGTACAATCCCATTTTAGATAAAATGAAAGCATTTAATGAGTGAGAAGCAGGCTTACCAGCACAGATGCTTTCAACTTCAATACACCAAACCATGTGGGCATTGGACTTTCCTCTCAGTTAGAATAAAAGATAACCAAGACACAAAAGAGAAGCTCATTCCAGAGCTGCTTCTTCAGTAGTAATACAACTAGTAACAACTGCCATCTGTCATTAATATGCTGTATGCAGTGTTTCTTTTATTACTAGCTCATCTTCCTGAAGAAAAATCACAATAAACAACAATTATTACACTTAATAATTTTTAAAGCTATGCATCTTGTCACAAATTATAGTAAAGCTAAAACCATGACTGATTCTATTGTAATCTAAAGGGAATTTTAATTGTTTTCAGTGGGCATCTGGAAGGCTGACATACTTTTTGTGCTTCTGAAGCCAATTCTTGTGTCTTGCTTGGACTCTATGTCAAGAAAGAACTGCACTATTTTTCTACCTTTCTCTTATCCATGGCAACTGTCACTGCACTGGCTGTGCAGAAGTGGCCAGATTAGCACGGCCCAAACGGAGCCATGGACAGTTAACTTGATTTACAGAACTACTAAGCAGCCTGCAATCCAAGTGGCTTCACTGATGTGGCTGTTTTCCTGAGAGCAAAATTTGGCTCTCTTTCTCAGAATCTGCCTGCCCAGGACCGCAGCAGCTGGAACTGCTACAGAGCTGCATTGTCACTGTTCTGCTTGAATATGAACCAATGGTGACAGGCTCTGAAGTAAGTCCCAGCCCAGTACTAGACTGAGAAGGAAAAGAATACCACAAACAATCCATAAGAGAACAGTAACAGAAATGCATAGAAATTCTGTCAAGCTAACACTCCAAAATTAATAACTTATTTCACACTATTAAAATGCATGGTAGTACTGCTCCCCTACAGGCAGAATACAAATCAAGTTTAAGAAGGATGACCAAAACAAAATAGATTTTCACTAAGCTCCTCACAAATGAGTTCTTTGCTTAGATTTAATTATTTATTTTCTTCCTTTAGAAAGTGCCTTAAAGCCTAAAAATATTGAAGGTGACAGTCTCTGTACCTGTTTTGAGCTAAAAAAAAAATAGGCAACATACAAAACAAATCAACCAACCAATTCTCACAAGTGTATACTTCCAAGCACAGCCATTATACAGATGAAATTCTTCTTTTTTGTAATCCAACCTGAATGCACTAGTTTCCTAGGAACTTAAGATAACTTCAGTGATTTTCATACTATATGTTTAGAAGTTGTATTGTACTCGTATTTTGATCTCTCCGCAGACCACATAAAACTCGAAAAAGACAGCATGTGTTGAGATGTCTTCTCGCATAAAGGATTGATTTGGGGTTCTTTTGGTAGCAATTCAGCAATTGCATGAAGCACTACTTCAATTTCCCTTTGCCCAAAGGAAAAAACTGGAATAATTGATTTTGTGAAATATCTGCAGTCTTTCATTAGAACAATGACAGACACTTAAAAATACTTCTGACAGTATGAGGAAGACAATACTGGGAGAGGAGCATCTGGTTATCTTTGTGCACAGCTACAAGCAGATCGCCTTCAGGTCCCATTAACTCCTTCCAATTAATCTGTCTCAAGCAGCCCTCTGCACTTCTCTTGACAGCTACTTGTGAGAGGGTTAGTATTTCAGGAGTACTTTGAAGCAATTACAAATTATCGATGATGTTGCCACTAGATATCTACTTAGAGGCAAGAGAAAATATCACAAGGACTTAAAATTTTTATTTTCTTAATGAAATAGAAACTTGCAACATCAGAAAAAAGGAATTGACATTTTTCAACTCCAAGAGAAAATTTTTATCTGGTACAAGTTGTGAGACCAATTTTCAACTTACAGATTTCTGCAGTGAGCTTGGTATTACAGTTTGCAACCTACTGGTGGCCAAACTAGATGATGCACTAGTCCCCTGTTTCCTTGGGATCCTACAGATTTGAAGAGCTAAATTCTTATAATTCACCATGTAAACACTGAGTCATTATTACTGTTAACACTGAGATGCTAATAGCTGGAAATAAATACTAGTACCGAATTAATTTTGGTTCGATGTAAATGACAACCTGCAGAGTACATCTACATTCTTTCTCCAGGAGATCACATAAGTCCATTGACTTCTGTTGCTTTCAATCTTTCTTTGCTTTTTTTCCAACAATTTCTCTAATGTTTGCTCAAAAACAGAGATGTTTATTTGTTTGTTTCCTACTGGACTCCTAGAAAAAATCATTCAAAACCAACATTCTAAAAATATAGTGACAGAATTGAACAGTGCAGGACATCACAGATCTTCCAAGAAAATTAAAATCATCTAGTGCTAAACCTACTAACCACCAAACAGCTAGAAGTTATTGCAGCTTCAAGTCATCAACCAATTTAAAAAATGATTTAAAAACAAGGCCCTAAACATTTGAAACAACTGAACAGAAATTTGCAAAGACATGGAAAATGTATCAAAAGACACCTCATATAAAAAACAAACTACTTTTCTCCAGTGAACTAAAACAAACATAAAGCATTATAAATAGGTCATAACAAAAATAGTATCTGCCTATAAAAAAAAATACTCAGTCGTGAGCAGCTCTATTTACTCACTACTGGAAATTCCTGGAAAACATCTGCTAAAAAGAAAGGCCAATCCTTTCTCTGGTTCAATCACTACTTGTCAACACCGTCAAGTAAGAGGAGGGACAAAGAAAACACTCAGCAAGACCCCTGTTCTCTCTCATTGTTATTACAGTGCTTTGATCTCTTTTCTTCCTCTCCACCTCATTTCTTCCACCACACTCAGAACACTGCTGCAAATGCACAGCAGCCAGAGACAGCATCCTGTATGATCCCCTAGCAAGTCAAAGCATTTACCTACATGGTGCTTGCTACCAGACTTCTTAAGTGAAGCTCCTGCTGTTAACAGCTTCTGATAATGGACTTTACTATTATAATTTTTTTTTCCCAAGCAAACATATGTTAGACTCCCCAGAAACACTTCCTTTTTTCCACTCACTGAAGCAATGTAATCCCAACTGACTAGTTTCACTTTCAGTTAACTTTTTGAATCTTTTTCATTTATGAACCAGTACAGAATCCATAATTGGATGGCTTCACTTTCAAAAACTGTAGACAACATCTTTTCCCATACATGTTGGAATCCAAAAAGGCCAACTAAATAGTAACCAAGATCTTGCTTAATCCAATCGAAAGCTAAATGTTTTTCACTTGTTTTGTTTTGTTTACAAATACTAAATCACCTTCAGATTCCATGACATTTTCTTTCTTTCAAAGAGACTACAAAGGCAAAACCTGGTTTCTTGGACAGCAAAAAGCAATATTCTTTTCATAAGCTTACACATTCTTTCTTATTAAAGTATATTTCAAGTTGATCCATAAAAATCAAATTTATCCTGTAGCATGCAGCAAGACAGTCTGCTGAACTGCAGATGGATTTGCATTCATCAGTGATACTGAGAGGTAGCATAAGAAGCAAAATTCAGTATCTTGAAAAACAGTAACTTCTATATCAAAGCAAGGATGCAATCTAAATTTTATTAAGCTTCACAGTCACAGAAGACTCAAGTGCTATGTAAATCCTGATACAGAGAATGAGATACAAAGTATCTGATTACTGCTGTATCACATACCAGGGAACTAAGACAGCATTTCATATTAGGTGTGTGTTTTGTTTTTTTAAAGTAATAAAAAGATACTCTGGGCAATTCAATAAAGAAATATTAACATTCAGATTTAGACACTGGGAAACAATTTGAAGGTTTGAACACTCCTAGAAAAGGAAAAAACTAAAAAAATATAAATGCATCCCTTAACAAAACCAGGAAAACAAAGAGTCATTAAACGATTCTGAGAAAAATGATGAAAAATTCAGCTTTATTCTCACCTCAGCCATCTATCCCAAGTAACATAAGCTATAGATATGGAGAGAAAGGGAAATCATAGGGAGAGTGGAGCACAAATTCATGCAAATAAATAAATAAATAAAGAGCAGTGGTCCAAAGACATAACAATGCATTGCACTTATGTAGCTTCTTTCACATTCAAAACACTGAAAACATGAAATAACTAAAATAAATACCGTGCCATTAAAAAGTTCTAATTCAGCTCAAGCTACTTTGATAATTACAAATGCAAATCACAGAATGATGTTCGAAGAAGCAGACACAAAATTTCCTTCAACTGGAAGTTACTTCTCTGTTTTTCAAGCCAAACCTCATAGAACATGTGGTAAGATCAGCCAATTAGCTCGTATCTGTCTTGGATCATACAGATTGTTGTTCTGTGTCTTTGAAGTAGGCTTTTCCTCTACAGTCCTCTCCAAAGTGCTTTACCTTGCCTAACTTTGCATGCCTGCAACATTTCTGTCCCTCAGTGAACCTTCAATCAATATTCTTTCATATCCCTTATCAAAAGCAAATAACACACCCCTCAGCCTGCAGCTCAAACTGAAGAACTGATTTTAAAACAGTATTTCTTTCTAAAGTGAGTCATCTTAAAATGCCAGTGCTTCATATTTTAGTATCAATGGCATCACAATTTTAGACCAAAAACTGGTGCCAATGGATTTACACATGAAGCCCTGCCAAATAATCAGATTTGGATGGCGATTAATGTCTTATTAATTTTGCCCTTCTACTTAAAAAAAAATTCTTGAACAAAAGGTTTTACTTTAGATCTCGCCCAAGAACACATTAGTAAGCATTCCTGTGAGTCTTACACACCAAATACCCAGTGCTGCTAACAAGGCCCCATCAAGGTTGTTTCTATACATTATCCTCCATAATGAGATGTTTAATTAACAGTGCTATGCAAAACCTCCATTTTGCAGCTAGAGGAGATAGAGTCCCCAGTTCACACTGTGGTCTGAAGCTTCCCTTTTGTCCTCTCTTATCACTGAAATGTAACAGTTTTAAACATTTATTTGGTTGGAAAGCTCATTTTAACATATGAAAGTGAATGTATCTTTTTACAAGTGTCCACTATGTTGGCTGAGCTGTTTACATCATGCAAATGACAATAAAATATTCCCTTTTTTTAAATTAAAATACTTTTTTGCTGAATCACAGCACAGTTGAGGTTGGAAGGGACCTCTGAAGGTCATCTGGCCCAAGCCCATGCAGTTGGCTGCCCAGGACCAAATTCAGGTGGCTTTTGAGTATTTTCAAGGGAGATGACTCCACCTGGGCAACCTGTCTCAGAGCTCAGTCACCCTCCCAGTGAAAAAGTGTTTCTTAGTGTTCAGAGGGAACCTCCTGTCTTTCAGTTTGTGCCCATCACCTCTGGACTTGTCACTGGGCACAACTCAGTTCTCTACCCAGACAAAAAACAAAAATAAAAAAATTGGAATTTACAAGGACTTAAGGGACAGTGAACATTTAAGTAATAATTAATGCTGTGAGAACTTCACTTATGTTAATGTTTGCATTCCCATTTCCCAATACAATGAGTTCATTATAGACTTTAGCCCTTTAACTACCATTGTGTCCTAGCTTTTTTCCCTGTTCTTTCCAAATTTCATCTTATGGCAATTTTGTTCTTTTGTACATTTTCTCCAGTTTCTAAGTGCCTGTGTCCTTCACTTACTCTTTGCATTTTAATATCTTCTGAAGGGAACATGCTCATTAAGTTGCATCATTTCCATATATTTGTTTTACTGCATTCAACAATACAGGTATTAGATATTTAATATCTTCCTCACTAGAATTTTCAAAAACCTTTATAATATGTTCACCATTTTCAAGGTGGACAAACGTTACTGAATTAAGTGATTTGCTAGCTGAAATCAAGAGTATGCACTACATGCAGCGTGGTCAAAGCTGGGAAGGTGGACACCTCTAACAAGACCAATGTATGAGATCCTTCTGAGAAAAGGCAATCACAAGAACTAGTTGCCAGAAAACAGATCAATATTTCAGTACATTAGTATTACCACAGACCAAGCCTAGCAAAACAATACATACTTACTACCTGGTAAGGAGAGACAAATCAAGTATACTGCCTGCATAAAAAAATTTTTAAATTATCACATTTTAAAACAAACAAAGATGATCTTATTTCTCAAGACAAAAGTACAAGATATGGCTAACTGATTACATAACAACTTTAAATACATAAAGGCTAGAGAAACCAAAAAGAAGAATCTCTCAACATTTCGAACACACTTATTTCCATTAACTCAGTAGGTGAACAGCTGCTTTGAATTGGCAACTGTACAACAACAAACCCCCCTCCGATATTCTAGACAACCAGTAAATATTCTTTAGCTTCAAGGCTTGATGTCTTTAATAAGATTTCTCCAAGGTATGTAGGATGGGCTTCCTGAGCACAGGCACACATCTCCTCATCACAAAATCCAGTCAGAATTCAGGTCCCTGGGAGGGCTCCTTCTGGAGGAACAAGGGTTCACAGCCTTTGTCCTGCTCACTTTGTCCTCCACTGTTCTAACTTCTTTACATGGAAAATGGGGCTCTGTTCCTCTTCTGGCTTCCCTGCAGACCTTTCACAGCATGAGCAAAAGTACAACTGTGACAGCGGCTCTCCTGCCTGCTCACCCCTCACGTGAAGCCCCCATGCAGTGAATGGCTTAGGAGGATGCCAGGAGCAGGGCCAGGGCTGCACAGGCGGCTGGTGCCCCAGAGAGGCCATAGTGCATGAGGGCTGCCCACCTCCAGAAGGGAAACATGGCTTGCAGAAATCAAAAAAGAAAAATTAAAAAAAGATATTTACAGCAAGCCTCTTACAAGGCGTGTGAAGATGTGGTCTCAGCCAAGCAAGCCAGCTGCTCTCTGCGGTAGGCTTGTCAAATCAAGCTCCCTTCACCCCCATGAGCAAACAGATCTCACTCTCAGGTCCCATCTGTACATACAGGGCTCCAGGTCTGCCAATGTGATTTTGACAGACTGACTGACAGAGCTTTTGAAGCTGTTCAACTCCTTTTATCTGCATGTGTGCATGCTGAATGCAGCCATCCTTCATGCTGAAAAAAAATAAATACATATCATCACTCATCGCCACTGTTTTGACAAATATTATGTGGAACAAAGAAGCAGGAATTGTACTGGGAGCCTATGTCAAGTCCTCTATCCATCACAAGCTAAAATGTTCCCCACTAGACTTTCTTTCAAAGAAACACATCAGCCCCAACTGTAACAAGTGGCAATTGTCATTACCACGATGGCCTCCATTTGCAACTGTAAGGAGGTGGGGGAGAAAGGGAAAACAGAGACCAGCAATATGGCACAGTATGTGTTTTCATTTTTATTACATGTAGTTCTTGCTCCTCTAGTCTCAAAGTACATATAAGGCAACTTCAAAACACTCAGAACAGAGAAAAAAACCAGACGATTCGGATGTGTGAGTAGATTAGATTCTGCACAAGAAACAAGCTAGCACTACTCAAAGCAGGAAAATAAATTACTACAAAGGAATATCATATGGGTCTATTAAATCAGGAGTGGCATGGAATAAATACATCACAACTGTTACTGCTGTTTACAGTGCAGAAAAGTCATTGAAGGGAATCAGAAGTATGGATATTCAAACAACAAAAGAACATTCTATTTCCATGTAACCCATAAGTAAATTGTACAATTCACTATACAGGATAGGCCAAAATTTTACACACATGCAAAAAGCAATTGAGCAAATTCACAGAAGGAAGTTATAAGGACACAAATCCACAGAAGTCATAAGGACACAAAGCCCATGTACCTGGCCCAGGACGCTCCTGAGCTGCAGATTCCTGGATTTGTATCAGAAAAATGCTTAAACTCTTTCTTGTGTGTTGATTACCAGTAACTGCCAGAGACAGAACACTGCGCCATCTGCACATTTGATTTGATACTCTATGTGTTAAGAAACACTTAACTACTGTGGATCATGCCTTTAACATGTAAAACTAGTCACAAGTTAATTCTAAAAATTGCCAGTGCCAGCATTAACCTTTTTTCTCATTCTCCACCCCTGGTAAAATATGCTCTGTATTTCTTTTTCACTCCTCGAAAGGTCAATATTTGAAGTTTTAAGTGGTTTTTTGGTTTTTCCTCATCACATCAAAATGTTCAATTGTAAAATTGTTACAATCCTGACAAAGGACACTTCAAGAACTCTGAGGAGTAGATCTATAAGAAAGCTAATATGACAATACAGGCAGCTTAACAACATCTGTTTCTACAGCACATGTCAGCACACACCCTCAGCAGACCAAGTGCCTCAAATCAGAGTTGCAATGAACACCTGAAGACCTTGCAGGACTCCTCAAATTGTTTTACCACCATAAAATCCAGACAGAAATCTCTGGCCCAAACAATTGAGCAATGGGAACCAAATAGGCACGACAGAAAGCAGGACTGAGACATTTCAGAAATACAGATGGGGTTTGGATGTCACTAAGACAAAGATCCAAATGAGCCAGGCAAAGCAACGCTAAGAACAGCTAAGGCTGAAGAGTTTCATTTAAAAATGTAAAAGAAAAATACTAGGAATCCAGAAAAGCAGAATTCAAGTATGGTTAATGACAGATTTAAAAAAAAAAAAATTCATTTTCAAACAGCACCTTCTCAGAAAGCTTTGAAGACTGAAGTATGTTTTATCCCAACCATAAAACCAGTACTACAGTAATAGCTTCCAGAAATCTCACAGTATACTACCAGTGAAGACCAGGAATTGAGAAATGCAAAACAGCAGATGATGTATAAGGGTGTAAAACAGACTACTCTTGCATCACTCTCCTTTTACCTGCACTCCTCCGTATCTTGGCACAGCATCCATCTGAGGGTCCATTCAAAGCTACAATGAAGAAGATACGGCTTTGCACAGGTACAAGAAGTTTGGACTCAAAGACAACTGCAGTGTCCAAGAAAGCTTCAACAGAGTCAGAGCTCTACTTGATGTGACACAATTATTACAATTTTATCTATTTCAATTAATGCATGTGTTAAATGAAAATAGCCATTCTATTTTTAACTTACAAATACCAAACACATGTCAGTAAGGAGGAATTGAAATTGGCAATGTCCCACTACTTTTGAAACCTCCAGCCATACTGTACATAAAATCCCTTGGATACTGGACATAAACCAGCAGGGTTAAAATTCTCCAACTTTTACGAGACTAGGTAGGTAAGAATTTGTGGCATTTTCCTAGTCACCTGCAGACTGTCTTTGGTTACACTTTTAAGATAAGACAGTAATAAGTGAAATCTTCCACTTAGAAGACAATTACACATGTGCTCCTGATCCAGATGTGTAGGGAATTCCACACAGGAGCCTTCCCAGCATCAGCACTGGGGACTGCACCAGGACTGCTGGCAATAGGTGAGCATAAACCTTAAAGACTGAAAGAATTCTTACAGCTGTTGCATTTTCCTATACCCAGGCTGACTGGTATCTCTCTGAATATCCTCCAGAATACTCAACTTGTAGCTTTCTTCACATAAAGAGATTCAAAAGGAATAAAGGGCAAAATATTATTAATAATATCAATATTATTAATAAAAACATCATTATTATTATTATAATACTATAATACAATATATAGTATACACAATATAATATATATTATATGTTTTGTTATTATAATATCATTAACTTAATAATAATATTTATTATTAAGTTAATTTTATGCAAAAGGATGAGACTGCAAGGGGGCAGGGAGAGAAAACTACAGGAATGTTACTTGAGAAAAAGCATTAGTAAAATTAAGATTTTTTTTTTTTAATTATTTGTACAATTTAAACAAAGACCTAAATGGGCTGGGTAGAAAAAATAACCATCAGTAAGAATTCCATGAAGTGTCAGCTATGCAAAGCCAAAACCAACTACAGGTTGCCAAAAGGTATAATAAAAGAGCACCATCATGTTCAGGGTGTGTTTGTTTTGAAATTCAGAACTAAGGGCATGGGTGGACCCTACCAAAGTACCAAGTCACACTACAGACATTTCTCCTGCTCTCAATAATTTAACCTCTTTGCAAACAACAATTTGGCACAGCTAAAAGACTACAACTCAGATAACAAACATGGCAGCAACAGAGATTTCATTCAAATGATCTTATAAGAAGTAAGGTCCATTTATGGAGAAATGTATCAAGAAGGGATGTTTTATATAAGCCCTTGGAGTCTATCTCCATTTGCCTATAGCATTCTAATGGCTACAAAACGTGGGAAAGATGAGAAGAAAACACCCAGGCCAGTAACATCCAAACCTCAAAAGAATGCATCTTTTTCAAACTTCTAGGCTTCATCCTACAAAACACTGTAGTAACTTGGGTCTTCTGTGCTTAATGGGTGGATAAGGGCTCTAATATTGCAATTACAACCAAAGAAAACAAACTTGTGCTTCAGAAAAGCAGCTTTCTTACTTCTATCAGCATTGCCATCTACTTTCTTGCAGCTGGCTATCCATGAGCAGATTGAAAAGGCCAGGCAAAACGTGCCTGTAGTCTGCATGTCAGCAAAGCCTTCTGCCTGCTCTGGGTCAGATCCTGGCTCAGGATCCTCCATTGCACCATGGCTTCCACTCCTGTATAACAACTCACATTTTTGTGTTAGAAGTTTCAGCATGCACTTCTTTTCTTGCCCTTTTCTGGCTGGCTTTACTGCAAGACTTGTTTATTTCAACTGAGCTATTTTTATCTATTTTGGGTCCCCTTCCTTTGCTCTTTTATCTGCTACCCATGTTTTTTCCATTCCTTTGAGTAACAGGGAACAAATCCCTTTGTGGGTGGTTTCCAAGAGGTCTGTTGGGCTTGTCCTTGTGCCTTATTATTTATTTATGATCTTGCCTGGCTATGTATTTTCTTTGGCCGTTTTATGCAGAGATTTGGTTTTAGTGTTTTTATCTGTTTTAATTCAGGCCACAGAGGCCTCACAATAGGAAACTTAATAAATGAGCTAAAAAAAAGAAGGATGATATTCAAATGGATTCGCGCCACACACGGCCAAGAACAGAGTTCTTGCAATAAAGCATTTCAGTGATAAATGAATTCACAGGCTCAGACAAAAGGTAAACATCTAAAGGCGCCATTATCTAATGCCTTTCATCTGAAAGTATCCTGAAGCACTTTATTATATAGCTTTCTTTATAAAAGGGAGATAATAAAATAGATTCATAATTTTAAAAGATCCAGCACGCTATTTGTACTAGGGTTTATCATATACTTGTAAGTTTTAACAGCTTTTTGATGTCAGATGGTTTGGCATGCTTGTGACTGAGAGATCCTGTCTCTGTCTTTTCTGCTCTGTAGCTTAACTTGGTCACTTACTGCTGGGACCTTCACTGACAAAAATCCTGCAGAATGGGGGAAGCAAACGGAGAGTTTCTGCTGCAATTCAGGTTGAGGAATAGCCAGTTTCCAGGAACAGATCAACTCCAGCTATCTACAACACAGAGTGCTACCACTATAGACATGCAGTGGCTCCTACAGCTGTGTAAGGCATAACAATTTATCAGTGCTGGTGGTAACAACACAAAGGAGACAGGCAGGTAGATCTCATTCCTTAGCATGGCCGTGACAAAGCACCTGGGCTCCACATAGGCACCACTCTGACCAAAGCATGGTAACAAGCATATTCAACAGCTGCTGCTCAGGTAACTTCCACTGGAGGGACAAATATAATCCACTGGTGCAAGTTATCTTTTTATTTTTATTGGTTCTGGAAAGTATGCGACAGTAGTGACCCTCACAAAGTCCAGTTGTGTGGCACAGGAGGAGCCAAAGTATTCAATTTTCTCTTACACTTGAGTAAGATCTTAGTTCATCTGGGTAGAAATGCTGACCATCACTGGTCTAGATACATTGCATTTCTCATCACTACCTCTGAGAAATGTGGTATGAAATGCCAGGATGATCCCCTGGAAAGACACCCACTGCTTCCAGCGACAATGACAAGAAGTGGCAGGAAATTTCGGAACAGCATCTAGAGCTATTAGCTTGCTAATAACCACCCAAAAGTGAATACAAATTGGTGAGCAGCCCTCCATCAAATGATTACGTGATTATCATGATTGGAGATGTTCCAAAAATTTTCAGCTGATCAAAAATCCTCAAAAACAAGCCTCTTACTTTCAATTTAGACTACTGCTGGATCACGGAAATAGAAAATCTGTGTCTTCAATTTTATCTGAAGTATTTTCGAGGTTTCCCCTTCCTACTTATCCCAAGTAGTGAATGAAGAAAGCAGCAAAACAAAGATGAAGAGTGAGCAAAATGGCTTTTGAAAACTGTATTTTAAGTTCAAATACTTTAAATGTGTAAAAAAAAAAAAGAAAATTGTCATTATAAACAATCTAGATTAATATCTAACACAATCTAACATGTTCCACTAAATCAGTGCCCTCCTCATGAATATTTAAAAAATAATAACCCATCTTTCTCTATTAACAAAAATTTCAATTTCAAAAAAAGTCACTAAATCTATACTGACAGAAGTTACCCATGAGTGCCACAGCACAGTATGATGGAATTGTCATTACTGAAGAACACTTGTAAAAACAATTTGGAAAATTAGCCATCAACACATTGGACAGTGAACACAAAAAAGCATTCTCGGCAATCACCTAGAAGTACAAACATTATTTAAATAAGATATTTTATCCCCTTTTTAAAGTCTTCTGTACAGTTCACACACCTTCTGTAAAATATTTTATGGGCCTCTGTCTCATTCTGGACACATAAGGGCTTTAAAATGCAGTCCTAAGGGTGATTTATTTAACAATAGCAACTGTTTACTCAATAAATTTGCTCCCCATGTGTATTCAAAACTCACTTCCACTGACATTCAAGATAAAAACTTAACACCTCAGAGTTATCACAGTAAAGAGAAAAGATAACTTTTTTTTTGCTTTCACAACAAAAGGAATATCTTTACTTATAAATGCAACATTTGTTTCACTAAACTCACTTAAACCTGCTGGAAATACCATATTAGATGACAGAGAACAACAAACCTACATTAACCTACAAGACCATGATTACTGGTGAGGATTAAAAGCTCAACTTGATTTTTCAGACTGTGGTGATCCTCAGAGTACTGGTGAGGATACAGTAAGTTGGCTGATAAACTGCATTTCTCAAGTGATTCTGGAGTTAATTGACAATAAGAAACTTCACTCCATTTACTATCTGACTTTCTTCCAGCTTTCATGTCTACCCAAGGGAGTCCCACTACCATGTTTCAGATTCAATTAAATGGCTGTGATTCTCAGTCTTAATAATTGCTACAGCATACAAGTACATCACAGAATTTTTTTTAGAGCACTTTAAAAGTCAAGCTCAACAGGACAAGTTAAATCTGACATCTCTAATGTTATCATCAACAACACTGAGCTCAATTATTAAAGCCTCCCATTAACAGGAATTATGTTATACATCCTCTGGGCACAATCTGCATCATTACAATTGTTCTGAAGCTCTGAACAGGTGATTTCTAAGCCGATGAATCGACTGAATCACAGAGAGCTGGATGTAGAACACAGCTAAAAATCCCCTTACTCTAACTGCTATACACCTAAGTTTTGAGCTTCGAAGGCAGCTATGCTGTCCATCAAGGAATCCCTCAAGACAGCCAGATATGTATCAAAAAACCCCACTGTACTGGTGCCTACGTGCTGTAGGGTCAAATATTACTCANGCATTCAGTCCCAGACTCCCACCCTACCCACCCCTCCAGGCTCATTCCCACTACTACCTAAATTCTGAGCTCCTTCCCTGTTCTTATAAAGGCTGCTATCACTTAACATGCAATTAATTACATATTAAATGCCTACATCAAATTTGTAAAACTCTCTGCTTGCCAGTAAAAATAATAATGGATGCTCACCATGTAAAACTATCTATTTTTCAACAGCACAACAGTAATATTAGAAAGCTTACCATTTCTAGAGAGTGAGTAGAAATAATGCTAACAATTCAGGNAGGATACAGTAAGTTGGCTGATAAACTGCATTTCTCAAGTGATTCTGGAGTTAATTGACAATAAGAAACTTCACTCCATTTACTATCTGACTTTCTTCCAGCTTTCATGTCTACCCAAGGGAGTCCCACTACCATGTTTCAGATTCAATTAAATGGCTGTGATTCTCAGTCTTAATAATTGCTACAGCATACAAGTACATCACAGAATTTTTTTTAGAGCACTTTAAAAGTCAAGCTCAACAGGACAAGTTAAATCTGACATCTCTAATGTTATCATCAACAACACTGAGCTCAATTATTAAAGCCTCCCATTAACAGGAATTATGTTATACATCCTCTGGGCACAATCTGCATCATTACAATTGTTCTGAAGCTCTGAACAGGTGATTTCTAAGCCGATGAATCGACTGAATCACAGAGAGCTGGATGTAGAACACAGCCAAAAATCCCCTTACTCTAACTGCTATACACCTAAGTTTTGAGCTTCGAAGGCAGCTATGCTGTCCATCAAGGAATCCCTCAAGACAGCCAGATATGTATCAAAAAACCCCACTGTACTGGTGCCTACGTGCTGTAGGGTCAAATATTACTCATGATCAAACTCCGAAGATGAGTAATGAAAATTTATTTTTAAACTGGCTTGTGAAAACAGATCCCCAGAAGAACATCAAGATTAGACTGACAAGGGCAAAGGCCAAGAAATGCTGGCTATTTGTGTAAATTATAGTATCTGATCATTTAAGGAAAATTAATTGATTCATCTTCACAGTTCCAAAGACAGTCAAATGATAACTACCATTATTCAGCAAATGAGAAAAACACCCTTGTTACAGTGAAAAGTTATGTTAAAAAAAAAAATCCTCCACAGTAACATTCAGCTGCCCAACCATGAGATTTTACTTTTCTTCATGCAATTCACTGCATACTTATTGCTTTCCAAAACAAGTAATACAGAATTTATTTGGGCAACTTTGCCTCATTTACAGGCACTGTACAGGCATTGAAGAGATGAGGATTTCAAGGAGTTAGAAAAAAAAAAAGTATGCATTCAGGTAATTGAAAACTGAATCAGAATATCTATGCACCGACACATTCAAAGAAATGAACCAACACGGTAAATCGACTGCAGCTAATGCTGACATTTCATAACTTTTAATAGTTTAATCTTTCTCTCTGATACACAATGGCTGCCTGACAAATTGCTCAAGTTTTACAAAAGAAATATGAAAAACCTGCATGTTGCTCCTGACATCCACCATCAATCCACAAAACAATGAACAGGACAGATATCTACCATCTACATTTAACTAAGAGCTATTAAAGTTGTCATCTCTGGTTTGGATCACTCCAGAGCATAAAGGTATTTGACTACAACTGATAGCTGTTTATGAATTCAGGACATCAGAACCATAGGTCCAATCTCAAGCCCTGGCAGAAAGTCATATTAGAAAAGCAGCAGGCAGGCTTGCCCTTCCTCTCTGTCTCCTATTTCCTCCAGGTACTCCCACATTTTGCATTCAGTCNTCTAACACTACTAGTAGTGTTAGAAAAAAAAAAGAACCTAAGAAACTAGAGTGCCTTCACTGTTAAAAAGCTTTCAAATTTCTATCCTGAAAATTACAATCATAAAGGCCACAAGAAACTTAAAAATAACAGCTGCCCAAAAACAACAAGTTTAAAATCTTGTAAGTCTCCATCTTATTGAAATATTTTCAAGCAGGAAATACACTTGTGACTAAACCTCAGTGTATTTCAGTATAAAATGCTCCAAAATACCTTGCAAAAATATCTCAAATGAAATAATAAAATGCCTAGTGTATTGCAAGAATTTTTATCTTGTGTACATGTATCAAGAAATTCTTCTAGCTTAGTTTCAGCTATTACCATCATTAATTCTTCACACACTAAAAATGGGGAACATGTAGGAAACTAACACTGAAAGCACTGAACAACTACAGCAAAATGATTTCCTTCAAAACAAAACAGATGAATAGGCAAAATACAAGGACAAAAAGCTTACTCCTTCAATTAGTTTGTGAATTATGCCTAATGAAACAGATCTGAAAAACCATTAGCCAGAAAAAATACCAGAGGTCACTATAAAAAATGTTATGCTCTCATTTAAAATTGTATAATAAGTTATGGTATGTCTTATCTATTTGCACTTTTATCAAGCTGCATATGAATTTTTACCTCAATACAGAACATTTGCTGAAAGTAAAGCATGAAACATTAGCAGGTGTTAAGGGGTCTCTAGATCAAATGGTTTAGTTCCTCATTAGCTTATTTTTCTGTGGAACAGAACTTTCCTATGGCTATNTCCTATGGCCGTTATTTTTTTCAACAGCTTTACTTACATGATTTTTTTAAATCTCACAATATACAAAATCCAAATTATAAATACACAAAACACAAATTAAAAATATTATGTATATAAAAATAAAATACAATCATAAATAGTTTAGCTGGAAGGGACCTTTAAGGGTATTCTAGTACAACCCGCACCTGACANCTCTGGAGATCTTTTGGTGCATTGCCCCTGGTAAGGTAGGTTCACCAAATGCAGGCTACACACGAATGCATCCAGGTGTTTTTTTAATCTCCCCAGAGAAGGAGACTCCACGACCTCCCAGTTCCAGTGCTTGCCACCCTCAATATAAAGAAGTTCTTCCTAAAATCTAATCTAAATCTGCTCTCTTTCAGCTTAAACCCATTACCCAATATCCTACTACAATACACCCTTGTTAAAAAGTCCCTCTCCAGCTTTCCCTCTTTGTGTACTGGAAGGCTGCTATAAGGTCCCCCCAGAGCCTTCTCTTTTCCAGCCCTCTGACCATTTTTGTGGCCCTCCTCTGGACTCACTTCAATAGGTCCACATCATTCCTAAAACATACGTAGATGTAAAATTCAACTTCTTTATATTATGTTTTCTAATCTTATGAACAAGTTCTTCAAATCTGACAAAAGTGTTCTGATTATTGTTACAACTATATGAAGCTGCAGAAAGAGCAATTAAAATAAGAACAAGGCATTATGAGAATATTCCATATGTACAGAAACAAAATTACATGTATTTGCTTCAAACGGTAGTTTAGGATCATGTGTTTTTAGAGAAGGCATCTCCCTCTCCCATTCAAGGCATTAAATAGGTCATTTTTGTTGTTAGTAGCAACTCAAGACCTTGAGGAGGAAAAAGTGACCCGCATATGTAATTATTGACACCCCCTGCATGCATTAAACCAGTCATCTCCCTGGCCAGGGAGATTTTTTGTGGCAATTACATCTCACAATTATATCTCACTTCTTCACTCTGAGGCAACTAAGGGGGAAACTGGCTGAGGAAGACAATTATTACACATATTCAGTGACCACAGAGACCAGAATTCTTGCCATAATTAACCCAATGAAACTCCAGCTTCAGGCTGTGCCTTTAATAATACATAATAACATTGTGTCAAAACTTAATTCGATCTGTTTATTCAACAGAATGACTTTATGGCAGCCATAAGACATAATAACAAGGTATAATTGGTTGCATAAGTAGTATGTATTAAAATGACAATATTATAATCTAATTTGTTAACCTCCCTGCTGGATTTGCTTCTTCTGGAGAAAAAAACTTGCAGCAGGACAAATTTTGCCATTATGAACAACTCTCAATTTCAAGCATTGCCTCAAAAGACTTCTGATTTCCTTCAAACAAGAAAAACATCTATGTACACGCCAATATGCGTTTCTCAATAAACAAGCATTGGTTTACATTTTTACAATTTGCATAAATATTGCTATTATTCAAGAAATCTTATGAGATGCAGATTTTTCTCCCAGGTGGAGTGGGAGTCTGGAATCTCTACAGTAAAAGGACTACTATATCTGAAGACAGGATTAAGGGTATTATTCAAGACACGCTAAGAATGCTGGAAATGCAAGGAAGTTTAAATGAACCATGTACATGACAACGATTCTTCACAGGAAAACAGCAATTCCTACTCTAACATCTATGATCAATGGGGTACCTTGTGGACAAAAGTTGCATTGCTAAGATGACATATGTAAAAAAAAATTTATCTTATACACCAATAAACATAACTTATGCTAATGGCTCACTCTGTACAGTAAAGCAATCTGAGCCTGTAACATAATATCGAATGTTCTTCCATTTCATACACTTTATTCAGTATTGGTCCCATTTAGGTCATGAAGTATATGCCTAAAATCTTACCAAAACAAGAAGTGACAGGTACTCTCAAACTGCAGCCTCTCTTAGCCACTTAGTCCTCTACATACTTTTAAGACACCTTATGTCAAGGAACTAAACATTTTGAGCATCCATTCCTTACAATAAACACAACTCCCTCCACAGCAACACCTTTGATTAATTAACCAGGCATTTAACATTCTCACTTCTGTGCAGCAGCAACAAACACAGTTTGACTGCACACTCCCAGAGTACCGCTCAACTCAGGAGCCAGATATTTATACGTTATCAGGCTCAAAAAATACTGCTCAGATCCAAATACGAATTAGGGGAAGGGAAAGAAGAAAAAGGATCCCTTTTCCTTACAATAACCCTAATATCAATGCCTCGTTGTATCCTTTATAAACTAAGCTCTCTCCTATGCAATCAATACTTCTTTCCCAAAAAGCCGAGCATCAGAAAGCAGCCCCACTGCATCCTCAAAACAGCCTTCTGGAATATCTTCACATGTGCACTCTTTACAGATAAGGTCATTCCTCAAGGAAGGCCATCATTAGAGTAGCTAGAAATTACAAACATCTCCATTTTTAGTCTTTCAACTATTTGAGTCTCCTTCATACTTTTCTTTTTTTCCACTGACATAATTCTCTGTTGTGTTCTCTGAAGAATGACCTTGATATTTCTTTTGGTGGAATTCATTTTTCTGAGAAATTCAACGTCCTCTAGCTCTTTCCTGTACAGTGCTTTAGAGCTGTCTCTTCCCTGGGTGGAAGACCCTTCTATAATCCTTTTTTCCACTTTACTCAGAAGGTAGAATTAGAAGATGAATTTCTCCTTCAACAGACTGAAATACTCCCTCTTTCCCAACTTCTCCAGCACCTTTTGCAGGTCCTTATTTTTGATCCCCCCTCCAGGACACCATTCAAATGTCACCATATTGCTGATAATCAGCTTTTTTGCTGCTGGCCATTATCCTCTCTGGAAACTACATCTGTGGAACCAACTGCTGCCTTCTGCTGACTGTCAGTGAATGCCAGATCCCCCACGTTTGCTCAGCTTCACAAAAGCCAGCGTCATTCTTTCCTTGGACAACATTTCTGAGACTGGCTGTAGTCCAGCTACACCTGTTTCTCCCACACATTTGTGGGTACATACCTAACCTAGCGTGCATCTGCCGCTGCAGGTTTCTTCGCACTTCTGCCTTGTCCTTCCTCGATGAAACAGTTACTTGCCATTTTCTCATTTTGTAAGCAGATGAGCCAATTCAATCATTAGGGCACTGCTACCTTGTAATTCAATTCCTTCAGAAGTCTGATTTTTCACTGTCTGCATTNCCTACCTTCAAGAACTATTTTTTGATGTTGCTTCACCAGTCTAGGTGCAAAGGATTTCACTTAGATTTACAAATACATTTCCCAAAGTCATAGAGTGATTGGATTACAACCTTTGGAAGGTCCAAGCTCCCTGCTCCAGCAGGAACACATTGTTGCTTGGCCAGGACTATGTTCAGATGGCTTTTGAATAATTCCAAGGATGGAGACTCCACAACCCCTCAAGGCTACCTGAGCCAGCTGCCCCTCACAGGGAAAAAATATTTCCTGGTGTTCACAAGGAACCTCCCACGGTTTAGTTTGTGCCCTTTACCTTTGTCACCAGGAACTACTAAGAAGAGCCTGGCTCCATCTTTCTGCACTCTCCGGTATTTATAGACATTACTAAGATCCTAATGAGCCTTCTCTTTAGGCTGAATGGTCCCAGCTCTCCCAGTCTTTCCTCACAGGTGAGGTGCTCCAGTCCCTTCCTCATCTTTGTGGCCCTTCATGGATCTCTCTTGTAC
>WEIV01016617.1:5573-29460 GCA_013390005.1 Calyptomena viridis | reverse complement strand
TCATCACAGAAAGCTAGCTGCATACAGTCACTTCTCCCTTCCTTCAGCAGGATCCCACCATATCAGATTAGTAGGGCCATACAGAGAAACAAATCAGTAGTCTCTACTCTAGCCATTCACATATTTTCTACTCTCAGGAAGAGTACTTACAGAAACACAATTCTACTAATGACAAGCTTGACCCAGCACATTTTAAGCACCGAAAGAACAAAACCAAACTGATTCAAACAGAACATTTTCCTTTATTTGAGTCTCTCTCATGCCAATCAATGTTAGGTGAAAGGAGGTGCAAACAGCACAGCAATGATGCAGTGATCCAGAAAGAGAATCTAATGGCCAACTCTCAGTAAACGAAGCAAACCAGCCAAAACCAAAGGGCAGTGCACACATGAGCATCTTCTCCACTTAACTGGGCACATACTTAAACCTAGTCTCCCATTCCACATTCTGCAACAAGACTTCACATTTCCATAAACAACACTTCCTACATTGTTTCCAAAACATTTATTATGCAAAAGAAGAAAAACAAGTGCCAGGTTCACAGACAAGTTAGAGAACAAAATACGAAGAAACAGTGATTAGTCTACCACACACTTAAAAAATAAAATGCATTTGTAACTGAAAGTTGACGACGAGATATGGTTCAAACTAAAATACTGGATTCAAACATCATTCTTCCAAAAATATGGCTGTAATTTTTTGAATGAACCCGATACAAATATATACATCAATCTGTCTCTCATTTATACATACAGAAGTCTACATAATTTAGCATACACCCACACACCTCCATACACACAAAGCATGTGGAAGCAATTATTTCAGATTAAGTATTTATTGGCTGCTCCCTTTTTTCATTAAAAAGAGGACTGCAACTAATATTACACATGAACCAAAACCACCCACTTCTGAATCTTCGGTGCGGCTTATGTGAAAAGGGCAACATATATTAAAGACTCCACCCAAGAAATAGCACAAAAGACAAGAAAAAAACCCCACAGTGAATCTTTCATTTTCATTTCAGTACATATAATGTCATTCCACCCACTAACCTAACAGCAATGCTTTTCAAATTCAGATTCAAGAGCACATGCAAAGATATCCTAACCAAAAAGCAGAAAGAAATGAAGTTCTCCCAGAGTTCCAAGACACTATGTATGCTACCTGCATATACCTGCACTTTCCATGAAGTATTATACAGAGAAAGACATAGGTGCCAAGAAGATGATAAAGCACAGCTGAAATACTGGTTTACATCAACAGATTTATTCCTTTCAAAAAACACAAATGGAAAAGTTTTTGTATCATTGCAGTCAGGACAATGCCTTGCACTCTGAAGTTACAGCATTTTACTACAGGGCATCTCAGCATTTTTCTGAGAAGTCTTACTTGGCCCTTTTACTAACAAAATTAAAAGTTTTCTAGAGATGACAGCTACTCTCCAGACTGTTCCAGTCTGTGGCTTCTGAAAAAGACTCCAATCGAGCTCTTCTCCCATTCCCCTGCCTTTCCACTAGTCTTCCAGGCCAAACTTTAGTACTGTGTAAAAGCAGTCAACTATCACAATTTTTAACTCCCTTCACATGCATTTATTCAATCTGCCTGGAAATTGAGATGCTGGGGAATGAAGGAGAGAGCAGGCCAAATCAAAACCAGACGCATTTCCAGCGAACTTCCCCACCATCAGTCTCACATGCTTGAATTTACTAGAAAGACTCCAACAGACCCCAATCACATCTGGATTAGTCTTAAGCTTGTTTCATACCAAGCTGTCAAATTTCAAGGAAAAAAAAAAAAGAGAGAGAAAGATAGTCATCATTTCCTTTAAACTGTAACACACATTGTGCTTACCTCACTGTTGTGGCCCCTCAAATTGAAGTTGATTCTCTGAGGGGTGTTCCGGTCCCTCCTGCAATGACTGGAAGTAAAAGTGACGCCTACAACTCCTCTGCCATTGCCTGTTGCCAACCAGCCTTCCTCATAGTACCGCCTCCTGCACACCGGTTTCTCCTTCTCACTTTTAGGGACTCTCCCTTTCCAGGAGAGGCAGAGGATGTTGGAATCGCTGCAAAGAACAGGCCCATGTTCCACTGCTGCATACATGCTTTTTAAATACTTTATTTTTTGACATAAGAAAGTAATATGTCTAGTGCACAAAATTTAAATCTTTTTTTTTTTACTGATAAGACTGACCTGGAATAGATCATTGAAAGGGAGGAGAATGGGGTCAGTGTTTATAAATATCCACCAAATGCATAGTGAAAAATTCCTCTATAAAAGATGATGGCAGTTGGCTAAGAAAAAGTAACACTTAAAAAAAAAATTCAGGTTCATTTTTGTTCTCGAGTCTGTAGAGTGAGGGTGCACTTATCCTTTGGAGAAACAGCTACTTCATAAGAGGCGCTCAAGAAATGGTTAAGTCATCTTTTTGCTCAACTTGATATAATCTTTACACAGCCTGAGATTCCAGTTTAGCGTAATGCAATTCCAGAGACAAAGAGTTGCAAATGTGTAGGTTTCAAGTAACTTAAGGCTTTTAAAATTTCCTCCAGTCAGATTTTCTTCAAAAGTTCAGTTGCAGAAATTTAAACACACGCACATACATATATATGTATATATATGACATTCCTCTTTTCCAAGCTGCCCTCTGGCATATCTTTTCCATCTGATGTATTTCTGCTGCTAAAGCTGAAAGAGATTGCATAAAGGGAAAAAAAGGCACACAAACCGTGTGAAACAACAGACCCAAACTTGTGCAGGCACTGGTGTGCCAGGCCAGTTGGGAAATCCCGCTTGGTACTGAACTGCTTGTTGGACTCAAAAGTTTTTGCAATCCAAAGCCAATCCAATTTTCATTGCAGCACTTTTTTTCCACCAGAGACCCAACACAGCCTGAACTGTTTATCACGCTATCTTGCCTGCTTTCCCACTTTTTGCTGCCACACACGAATGAAAAAAAAATCCCTCTTCATTTATAGCAGAATCAAAAACGCTCTAAAGCTTTTAGCTTTCAAAGTAGGTAAGTTTGCCTCAGGTGAACCATGAAGTTCTCTCTCCTCTGAAACAGGCTAAAATGTCAAGCCGGTTTTCCTTTACTTTTCCCTTTTTTTTTTTCTGCTACAAGGAATCACAGACTTTTCACTCTACCATAAAAAACAAATGCCAGAATTAAAGCACATCAAGTAAGCACTCTTCCAAAATCTTCTAAAATTCAAGGAAGGAAGAAATCTAATCATCTAAAAAAGAAAGAGAAGCAGCATTAAAACTCTGACTTCCTGGGTTCACTATTTCTCTAGGTATTTTCCTTGCTTGTTTGATCGGATCTTTCCTTCTTGATGCTTGTCTACAGCACAGATTCATAGTTCCAGACACAACATTTGCAGCTGTACAAGAAGGAAACATAAGAAGTATTCCAATTGTTTTATTTGAATAACATTTATGAGCTCAATTAATTAGTATTTATATCACACTAAGTGAAAAGAAAAAAAGGAGAGGAAGAAAGGATATGCAAGTTTGATGACCTGGTTAACTCAAGAAGGACGGAGAGGTTTGCTCAGTTCAATGTCCAGACTTGTCCCATAGTTCCTCAACTTATTTTCTTCCAGTCATCAATACTCAACTTAAGGTCACGGTTTATTAGTCCATTCACAATCTATTGAGCCCAAAGCAAAACGTGCCAAAGACCATACATTACTCCTCTGCTAGAACAAAATCAGTTTCCTCTGCTCACCGTTTCCCTCACAGCTATGGATTTAGATTGTGGAGGTATTTGTTAGGCTTTTTCCCGTGCAGAGGGTGCTTTTTCTTCCTCTTCTTGCAAAATTTTTCACCCGTAAAGACCATGTGGAAAGCTGAACATTACTGGCAGGTGTCTTTCCATAGATTACTGATTCCCATGTGGTAAAGGTGCTCCATCTGGTTCTCAAATTAATTTTCATCAATTGCAAAGCTCCCAGGAATATGCCAGAGCAAGTCTATGTGATGACAAAAACATGTGCGTTTTCATGTACATGCAGTGCACACACCAATCTGGTACTCAGAGCTGCATCTGCCTTCTCAGTTTAGCTGTGGTAATCTTGTAAGATGCCGGTTACTCAAAACTTGAAATCCTGCCTTCTTCCAACTCTGCAAGGCAAAGCACACACATAAAAAAGGAAAAAAGTTACTAAAATAAGTCACAAAACAACTAAAGATTCAAGGACTACTGTTACAGTAATCAAAGCATTATGATTAAGGATTTTATATTGGACTTCAATAAAGCATCTGTATATATAAAAACATTATTCAGACATACCACATATGTATTTGATATGCACATGAAGACAAACTACAAAATTTTCTTTTTCACTTCCAAAATTCCCAAAATTTTTCACAGTTGACATGTACAACTAATGAAATGTACCAAGGAAAAATCCATTAGGGAAAAAAAAAAAAAGAACTTTCTTTTGGTCACAGTCTCTGGGGCAAGCTCTCAAAAGATTTCACAACTTTGGAGTGAGGATAGGGAAAGGAGACATTAGTGACAAAGCAGGCACAGAGCTAGACCCTGAGGCACACAAACAGAATCACAGAGTGGCTGAGATTGGAAAGGACCTCTAGAAATTACTTGGTTGCTCAAGCAGGGTCACCTAAGAGTCAGTTGCCCAGGACTCTATCCAGCTGGCTTCAGAATATTTCCAAGGATGAAAATTTACAAACTCTCTGGGCAACCTGTGACAACGGTCTGTCATCCTCACAGTAAGAAAGTGTTTCCTGGTGTTCAAAGGGAATCACCTATGTTTCAGTTTGTGCTTATTGGCTCTGGTCCTGCCAGTGGACACTACCGTGAAAAGCCCATCTCTCTCATTTAATTCCCTCCCATCAAGTGTTCGGACACATTGAAAACATCTTCCTGAGCTTTTTCTTCTCCAGACTGAAGAGTCTCAGCTCTCAGACTTTTCTCATAGAAGAGAAACTCCAAACTATGAAAGTACAGTACAAAATCAGTTTTAAAAGACTGAGAAGATTCCTCCAGGGCTTAAACTCCTGCTTTAAAGAGATCTAAGGTACTTCAAAATTAAAGCCTAGAAGTTTGAACAAATGCAGATTAATTTTAAAGACTATTCGAATCCTGCATAAGTCTCCATGTGAAAAGGGGGAAAAAAAGATTCTTCAAAGTCAGTTTTATACAGAAGAGTGTAAATAAAGTAGGAGAGACCAAGAAAAAGACTATTCAGGATACTCCAGAAGTTGTATCTGAAGTGCAAACATACCCACAGTTATTGCAGCTATACAGTTACTGCTAAAGAAAGCTCATTTAAATTAAGAATTGTGTTCATAACAGAGCTGTAAAAAACGGCCTTGTCTATATTACACATGGCACAATACCAATTTCACATTTAGTGTAATTAACCACTTATTTCAGTGTAGCATAGATGCACCAATAGGTTTTTTGTAAAAAAGAAAACAAATTTATAGACACAAAGGCAAAAAGTAGTTTACAACACCATGCAGTTAGCTCACTTATCAGAAACACTGTCCATGAGGTTTGGTGAGTCACTGCTAGACCTTTTCAGCATTATAACTAACTGAACTTTTAAAAATAATGGCCGCTATTAATTTCTTTTTCATCATAGCATAATGAAGATATGAAAAATGTCACCTAGACTTTCCAAATGCTTCTTGATTACAGTCCAAGGAAAGTTCTTATAAAGGAAAAGAGAGAAAAACTTTCAGAATACAATGGTTTGCAAACTTCTGTGCTTATCCCATAAGCAAACTGATCCTCTGACCAGTGCCATTATTTCCATACCCCCTAGCATCTTCCTAAGAGACATCTGCTTCTAAGAGTTGACATTTTATATTAGTAATATGTGCATTATGAAGCAAGCCTTTACTAATCCTAGTGAGAAACAAAACAAAAAGAAATGTTTACTGAGAAAACAAAGTCTCTGAAACATCAGTTAGAGCAGCACGAGGTAAGCATTAAACAGAATTGTTTGAACTGTGCAAGAACCGTGACTTTACAACTGGATTTTAAAATACAGATGGCAGTGGCTTTGCATAAAATCTCTATGCAATTTCTGTCCTTATTCACTGCACTTAAAATTAACAAGTTAGAGAAAAGGACTCATCTGTACCTTGGCTAATAACCTTCTCTCACTTGAGTCCCATTTACCATCACTTTAAATATTAGACAAACCAAAGGCTTCTCCTCTTAAAAATATCCTAACTGCATTAGAAATGCTGTACAGGGAGAGATGAAAACCTAAAATAACTACAAAAGGAATAAAGTCAGTCATTATTCAAATGCCTTTCTCAATACAATACAACCTACAAGGATATTTTACCTTTAAATCACGGAGGGTCAATACTTCCTTTATGTTGTACTTTGAGACAAGAAAAAAGTACTTTTAAGACTGTAGTGTCAAACACCCAAAATACAGGTTGAATTAAGATTACATATATTGTGTATTGAGACTTAACTCTTTCCATTCCCCTCTCCATCTCCAGCCATTGTGTGTTTCCTAAGAAATAACATAAGATTTAGATGCTAGCCTTCTCTCAGAAAAATCAGTAATTTAAACACTCCTCATCTTCTGTCATTACAGCAGCCCCACAGTTTTGCTCCTTTCCGTATGTTGAAACCAAGCTTTTTGTCTTGTTTTTCCCCCACCAAGAAATACCATGTCTACTGTACAGCATGTGTAAGCAAAGAATAAAAAGCATTACAGAAGAACCAGGTGTTACTTGCACAATCTTACTACTAGTCCAAATATAAAAGAGAACTGGGCCTTCCAGAGGCAACGTATCCAAACTAAGTTTTTGACTGTATATGCTTTATAATCAAACTTTATTCATCTTTCCTTTCAAAGCAGTGCAAGGGCTAATCACAGAAGCACACTGGCTTCTGATTCTGCTGGTAAATTTTTTTGAACACTACTGGGACCCTAACATCAACAAATTACTGTTACATACCTTTACTCTCACTTAAAGGATAGCTGAAAATATCTTTGCTCTGGATTTCCCCTTTAACAGAAGGAGATGCTATCTGAACTCATCCTCTAATACTGTTCTGAGTCTATGCCCAGTGATGTAAAACATTTCTTAAGTACAGACACCTAATGAGACAAAAACATAACAGACCTGTGACACAGGAAAGTAGGATCCACAAGTGTTTTACCTCGTTTTGCTTTGAACTCATAGCTCTTCTCCAATGCAAAACCCAGCAGCAAGTTATGTTTCTGCATTACAGAAAATGTAGGTATTCATTTTAAAAAATTAGCTTATGAACAGTGGCTCTCATACTGTAATGTCAATATTTAACTCATCATTTTTATCTCCTATTTCCATTAACTTATATGAAGTGTAAGTGTTAAGCCACAGTTGCACAACCAGAAAAATATTTGCTTGTTCACATGCATCTTTCATTGAGGTGTCTCTTTTGTTTACAGAAAGAAGTCATGCAGAGCCAAAAGTACCAATACTGCAGCAAGCTCTTCAACATTTCATGTTTATTCAAAACTCCACTCCTCAAGGCTCCAGAGCAGAGTATCTGAAAGTGAGGATAAAAGGGGACTGGGAAGGGAAGGAAAGCAAAGAAGGAAAATTGAAGTGAGAACACAGTATTTCTAAATTATTATCTTCAAAAAACCAAACCAAACCAAACAAGCACTCACAGCCTGCTTTTGGAAGATTGTGACTGCCCAAACATCTTAAGGAAAGAAATAAAAGCTGAAGAGTCTTTGAAAAGATTTCAGAATTTTTCAGCCTAACCAGATTTCCTTCCTGTCAAACCTGCACAAAGTCAAAGAAAACCATAGTTTTGCCTCCCTTTACAATCTAAGAAGGAAAAAATGTACACCAGTATCCACCAAGATAGCAAGATACTTTAAAAGTGTCAGCCACAACTGGTTCGGTACAAGCTGATGATCCCACCAGCTATCAAATGGTGGCTGTGGGACTAACCTTCAAGGTTATTGCTGAACAATGCATTACAAAATCAGCACATTCTGTAATATAGTTACTATACAAGTGAAATACTATAGACCTGATGATACAATTCGTCATTTATTTACTCCAACTTATAAAGTAACATAAATTATTAAATCAGCCTATCCAAAAAGAAAAAAAAATTTAACAAAACTAACTATTTAATTCCTAAAAAGCCTGAAGAAAACTGGTTTGGAAGTAAAAAGATTTTTTTTTTCATTAAAACCAGGCCAATTCCATAGGGAAAAAATGTAATTTTGACCTGAATCGGCATTGGTTTTCCTCTTCTTTCACTCCTATCTTCTAATTATCTTTGGTTTATTCACCCTCCATTGTGGCACAAGTCATTGAAATTAACACGTTTCTTGCATATTACACAGCAATACAAAATTAATTTGGAGGATGTGATTCTAACTAAATAGCAATAAGCTAACTTAACTAATCATTGTAAAAATGTTCTCTACTCCAAGAAAAACGAAGATGCTTGATTTTTGTTGTTTGCTCTTAAATGGTTTTCTGTCCACAATATTTGTCCTTGTGCAAGTTTAGAAGCAATACTCCTATTTGGTGACAGCTGGACAAGACAGTCAGCCACGTTAATCAGAGATGTCAAAAGATCTGTAACCCCAGCATAGCTGCCCAGAAACAGATATGTAGCAAAGGTGTAATGCCAGGCACTGTGATGTTAACTGCCAGCCCATTAATACAGGCACTGTAATGTTAGTTATATGCACTTATATATCATTAAGCAAATAAAACTGACAAAACTTATTTGTTGGCATATTGAGAGAAGTGAAGCTTGAATCAGTGGCTCTTCAGCAGACATCCATTGTGAGTACTGACAAAATTTATTTCATTGCAATACTCTGACAAACTTAAAACCATCTCCTGTCCAAATTACATTCTCCGAGATGTGAAAATAAAATGCAGTAGTAGCTGATCAGCATTTCTGATGTGCTAAATGACCCTCCTGGGTTCTTGTAATAGCAGAGAAGGCAATATATGTATGTTGCATACATTTTTTTTAAAGTGCAAGATCTGTTTCACGTATAGCTCATACAGAAAAATAAAGGAAATATCTGTATTATTTCTAGAACTACTATATATAGTGCGCTTTCAATTCTTGATGCTACACCATCAGATTAAATGGGAGTTAAATTAAAAAGTAGTTAGAAATAATATACAAGAAACAAATCTTAAAATGCCTTCAGGAAAGTATTTTTCAAGGAAAACACCAAAGGTCTTTAAGCAAACTGTCACAAGCCAAGAATTGCGAGTTGTCAAATTTATACACATTCTCCAAAAGGTGGAGGCCTGAAGACATGCAATATAGCAGATTGTTAAAAGCCCCACCTATGGAGGAAGTGAGAGAAATAGTTGCTCACAGGGAAAAGAAGTTAGAAAAGATAAAACAGACTCAGTCTCAAATCTAAGGTTATTTGAGAAAACAGAACCTACCAAAACACGCAAGAAAGAATACCCAATTTTTTGTTCTGGTTATGTGGTTTGGTTTTGAAACACTTTCTTTAACAATTACATACTTTTGTTGAATAAATAATATATTCACTTTTGGAAGAACTGATGCAAGTCCCTTTAATCAGCTACTGGTCAAAAGCACCCATGGGAAATTTCTGGGTCAAATAATGCTCGATCTGTTACACTTACAGGGCAGGGAAGCAAACCAGGAAAATAACTGAAGGCTAGACTTCACAATACAAAGCCTTCAGCTATAAGACAAACAGAAGATATCGCTGCTGCTGCAGCTCTGATCACTTCTTTCTCAACCCCTAGCACGGCACACTATGCCCCTCACTTAAGCCACAATCCAAGGTGCTGCAGTCTGAATTACACAAGAGAAATGATCCAATAAAATATTTTAGAAATGAAGGTTCATAAGAGCTTAACCAATATATCTGGTTTGCTAGATTCAGCCACACTCTCAGCTTCCCTTGTGACAAACCATACCCCTCCAGCCTCTCCTAACACAAGGCACCAGCACTCTCTCAGTTGTGAAGTTCAGGAAGCTCATCTTGCCGAAAACTTAACCTCTCAAAAAAGCAAATGATGTTAAGACAGCTTCCCTTAGTGAACTCACCATGCACATGCAGCAACACTACCACCAATGTAAGAAGCGAGTGGGGAGATTTGAATCTGTTTGAACTCTGCCCAAAAGGTTTTGCTCTTTTAAGTTGAATCAATCCCTGACACAGTCCCAGTGCTGTCCTACATCCAGCTGCACTGGCAAATTGGAAAAGATGGAGCTGTACAATACAAAGAGAAACAGAAGGGAGGAGTACTTGCAACTAGTGTTGCCACCTGGAGACTACTGATAACAAAGTTTGGGCAGAGAATATTCCTGAACTCAGAGGTCTGTCTTCAGAAGAGAGGGAAGCAAAGTTTTTCTCTTGAAAATGAATTTAAGATGGCTACCAAAAATGTCCTGCAGCCAAAGCTATCCATCAGCCATTAAAGTATGTTTCATTTTCAAATAAACTGAAGTGAGCTGAAATACTTCAGACAGATGTTGAAAGACCCATTCAGAAAATGAAAATGTACAATTACCATATACTAGCCTTTTAAACAAAGTGGAGATTCACACCACTGAAACACACATCGAAAAACTTTACAGATTCAAAGAAATGTGAAGTGTGACCAAGAAATTCCTTTTAAAGTGTCAATCTACTCCCTCAAGAAAGGGCTGCAATCCTCACAGCACAGAGAACACTTAGACAATGTAAACTTCATCAGACACATCCTTAAAAAGTGGCAACGACTGTGTCTCAGTAATGACATTCGAAGTTCTTCAAGGGAAGGAGCCCCAGCTTTCACCATCCCTTTTCCACTGAACTGACTGCACTGACCTTGCCTGTAATTACAGAGCAATTTCTTTCCCGTAGGAACATTCTGCAGCCTGCAAACATCCCTTGAGCCTGCAGCAATTCCAGCTAGTTCCTAATTATCTCCAGTATCTACCCACAGGCTCTTTGAGTACTTTCTTATGAACATACATCGAGGTTTCAATATTCTCCTCCAAAATCCCAATACACTTTTGTATGTGACACATGTACTGCCACACTGGAAAAAAAAACAATAAAATAAAAAAAGGAAGGAGAGATGAAAGGAGAAATCAACAGAAGTCACCAGTTTTAAAATTCAGAGGAACCTTATAAACAAGAATTATTTCTGCTGGACAGCAAGACATATTTAAGTCAGACAAAATGATAATCACTGAGAAGAATCACTGAGAAGTTTGAGTGCGGTGTGTTGCAGCAGGGAAGAATGCTGTGTCAGCCTGTGAGGAGGGAACTCCTGGTGATGCCTGCACGCTGCATCACAGGTGGGAAGTGGATTGTGGGTAGAAGCTACCCACCGTGCAGCCCTGAGCTCACCACAGGCGGCTTGGCTAGAGCTGTGAAGTAAGACACTTCTCATACAGAAGACCTTCAATAGTTTGGAGATATGTGTGTGTATATGCATTTTTTTAAATATAAAAAGAGTTGCTTTTGCAAAGAACTTGAGTTTCTCATTCTTCGGCTCTGGGACCAAGAACTTAACTTTACTGCCCTTGCAATAAAGAAACACAAAGCTAAAGAACACCTTCATCTCCTCCCCATACCTGTCCCCCTTTGCTTCAAGTTCCACGTTTTTTTCCTCAAAGTTCTGGAAGGTTGTGCCAAGGTCTCTGGGTTAACGGAGGCATACAATATAATGAGAAGAGACTAACTCAAGCAGTGGTCCCTTTAGAGGCAATCTTGATAAGAGAGAATCACTGCAGAAGCCTTTGTAAAAGCCAAGAGCTTTAAATGAATGCTTGGAGCAAAGCAAAGACTTCTGTATAAAAATGAGTTTTTTCACTATGAAGACTCAGAAGGCACGAGATTAACTGCATGCACATGTGCCCTGTTAGGTAAATGATGTTTTCAAGCTGCTCTGTCTGCAATAACACGCCAAGTGTTGACTGGCCACCTGTCCAGATACAAGCGAGGAGGCCAGCAAGACGCAGGTGTCCTCGAGGCACAGTCATGTTCTGGCAGGTGAGCTGAAGGCAGAAAAGCAGATTTGCACCTACGCAAATTCACAGAGCAGTCTTGTGTCCAAGTAGTATTACTTTGTAGAAGTCTTCACAATTATGATTGTCTCTTCATCCCAGCCAGATGCTCCAGCTAGGCATATGAAATATTTAGGCAGATAAAACAACATTTTGAAGTGGGACTAAGAAACAGCAGTATGTTGTAGTCGCCAACAGCTCTGTCCTTCCTCATGCATGACTGTGACAATACTACCTTTCTAGTAATAAGTCCATAACAGGTAAAAATGGCCAATTACAGAGGTATTCAGTGGAAGGATGGCTATCAATGGCTCTGTCTCCTATTTTCTTAAATATTAAAAATAAATGTGTTAAAATGATCCCAGATGAAAACGAATGAACAGAACATTTTCAGAAATGCTAGAAAAGTATATTCAAGGAGAAACATGAGTCGCTTTAAGGAGGAATTCTGAACATTTCACTTTAATGCTCTCTGTACAACCACCAGATAATGCTTGCTTCTAATTATAATCTCTACAAAGTTATGAAAATGCTCTTTCATTGAACAAATATTCAAGTTTCATCAAGAAAGTAAACAAATGTTGTAAATTTTGTAATGTTTTGAAATGTTGTAAATTTGTGTGGGGTTTTTTTAAGTAAAAGTAATATTCTCATTTCTTGCTAGCTGGTGCTATTTTATTTCTTTTTCTTGTTTTCCCCTCCAGGAAGTTATATAAGTGCAGTAACTGTCAAACTACTTAGACCAATTATTTCTTTTCCTCACCAGAAAACTCTCAAGGCCTCTTTAAATGCATCTTAACCTATGCTTATGAGAACTTTTTTTTTAAAGCTCAGATTGAGAATCTAACAAAAGAATAAAAAGGGAAGATTCATCATCACAGTTAAACCTGTATCTTTAATATAAATACTCAGAGCATTCACATACAGCCAATCCTCTCACATACAATCAAAGCTAAAGCTATGCATGACTAAACGGGAGGGGAAAAAACCCACAAATATTCTTTGTATATTCTCCTTTCCCATTGCCAAGCTTCACGTTACTGCCTTTCCCAAGGAGCATAAGGATCTTCAGATGAAGATGGTAAACTTTTCACAACAGCCACAGAAAATACTGATTTGGCTGAAGAATGTCAGCCTTATGTATTTTCTATTTTATTTTGAAAACTTGGATTTGGGGAAGCAATATGATTGGATGTAGTAGATGATGTGCTACTTAGCAGAGAGCTTCTGCTAAATCTGACAAATACAGGTCATAGTCCTGAAATCATGCTTTCCTCAAGCACTCTGCCTTTCCTAGACAAAAGGAACAATAAGAAGATAAAAGTGATCTGAGGTAATTTCATAAATAACATCATTTTGACCTACAATTTTATAGCTATCTTACATAGTCACTCGTTTTCCTTCTATGCCTAAAATTACTATATACTTAGACAAACTTGGTTTAGCACAATATTTTTTTATTAAGTAAGTAGCTCCAGAGCTGTACAAAAGCCTAATAATTACTAAAGAGCTACTTCTCTATGTATATGTGAAGGGATGAAAAAGCAAAACAGTTTGAGAAAAGAAACAACATATAATCCACTCCGATCATTCCCTTTGTAAAACTGAACATCTGTAGTGAACATCTGTACTCAACATCTGAAGGTTCAACATCTATACTGAAGGTTCCTCTTCAGTATTCGAAAAGCCTGCTTGCAAACTGTTCAATGAAAATTCTACTGCTTTTCTAGTAAGCAGCTTGACAAGGTAACATCATAATCTTTCAGTGTCAGTCGTCCCCTTGAGCTTACAAAGTCTTATTAAAACAAATTACATGAAAACATCTTTTTCAGGATTTCAATTCAGTAGCTTAAGAGGATCAGCATATTCCAGTTTCTTCCTAGATTTAAGGAATGTAAGACAGTATAGTACTTCAGTGTCTAATGCTGCATCTGACACCTTAATACTTTCTCCATTAAGTGTGTATCATGCATAGACCACATAATAGGAGGTTGCTATGAGAAAACTATATGCTTTCTTGTTCCCTCTATTAACTATATTGCAATGAAAACACCAGTTCAGCATCTGCTTGAAACAGATATTACACGTGACCCTTAGCAGATGGATGCACAACACAAGCATTACTTAGAGAAAAAGGTAAAAATACAGTATTTCACAAAGCTGATGCAAGTCCTCTGAAATTAAGTAACTCAAGAATTACATTTTAAGAAAATTCTACCCCAATAACTAAAATTATATATTACTTTTAACTTACTCTTCTATTGAATGACAGCATGAAACAAAGACAGATGAACATAAAATTTACAATGTCAGAACACAAAAATTCTATTCCTATTAAAATAATTAAACACCTAAATTAAATATGGGAAAATCTAATTACTTAGTGACTCGAAAACCTCAAATGACTGCTGATTTCACTGAATTGTCAACCTACCAATTCCGTATTGGGCTGCTTGATTAAAATGATGCAAAATATAAAACAAAACAAAAAAATCTGTTATACTTCATATATAATCCAAAGCTTGTATGTTTGCCTGAAATCAGCCGATTTCTTCCTAAAAAGATACAAACCAAGACATTACATGTAAATATACTGCCTTTTTTATAACTGTAGACTATCACAGCACAGTTGTTTTACTGCCACTGCTATTTCTCCTTGCACCTGTATTGTAATGTATTCCTCCTGTACAAGCAGCTATGTAATGCTTGTGTCACTGGTCAAAATAGACTATGGAAAGGTTGCTAGGATTATCTGGGGAAACAAAAAGAATAACCCACTCATTACATTCCCAGGATGAGCAATTCGGTGCATTAATAAAACTGCAAAGCCAGTGTAAGGAGATGGCATACACTGTTCCAAGCATGTTACATAACCATAACATAGAAGTGAATGGATAAATGTTCCACAATAAGCCTGCAAAAAGCAAACCCCTATAGACAATTCCCATATACAGACAAATAATTTTACAAATTAATGTACCTGAGAGGTATGTAATATGTCAGTTTCATCTTCCAAATATTCTCCACACTATCAATCTTACACTAATCTTTCCAAAATCTAGCACTAAGAATGGAAATAAATAACGTTTTACTGATGGATAGTGACAAAACCTATAAACCAAATATTCCATCCTTTCCAGTCCATCCTTACTGGACACAATCCTTAAGCAACTGAATTGCAAAAAATCCCACACATATAAGACATTAGAGGGGCCAGCTAAAAAAAACAAGTTTTCTTCCTTGCTTTAGAGAATGATCAAAGTATAGCATTAGACTTAAGAACTCTCTAAAAGTTCTTTTCTGTTTCCATCCATGTAGGGGGAGATATTCTACACTTGGTATTCCAAGACAGCTATAAATTATCTTGTAAAGCCTATCTGGTCTATTTATTTACCTTGCCTCTTTTTTCCTTTTGTTTTATTTCTACTGGGTAAGTAGGTAGGAGACAATATTAACAAGTTTCATGGACTTTCCCCTCCCTTTAAGGGCAAAATGTCAAAAAAATAATACAATACCCAAGCCATACAATTTCTTTTTATCGGCTTAACTACAGTTAACATCTGAAGCAAAGCACTTTCTTAAGTTTTGCAATCAATGTAAGCAAAAAAGGCTGGAAAGGTATCTTATGTAGACTGAAGCATCAGAGGCTAAAGCTCACATCCCCCAAAAAAGTTAAACTGACATTTCAGTTGACTGAAACACAGTTTTTTATAAGTGTAACTCACAAGCTTTGTTTTGCACTTGTATCTCTACCAATTTCCATTTCAGATGAAGAAATCCATCTCACAGAAAGCAGTAACATAAAATAAAGCAAGACACTGCTAGATTCTTGACAGACACATTAGAGCAATGCAGAGCTGCAGGGATCTGATTACAGACTATCTTCTGTTAGGCAGTCAGCCTCCCGCTGGGATGGGGAGCACATACACTGCGATGTTCTACAATAAAGCAGTGTTTGTTTCCTATAGAGAACCTTACAGATGTCACAGGATTACTCCCTCTCGATGCTTCAACATTTTATCAAATTTTTTAAGCAGAGCATAGCAAGGCACTTACTGTTTAATAACATTACTCCATGCAATGTGCTCTATGATTCTTGCATCTGTTGCTCTTCTTGCAAAAGCCAAAAGCCAACTGCTCTGGGTTGATAAGGAATGTCCCTTAATTGCTGCTTCTCAGATCAGCAAGAGTCATAACAGACTAAAAGCAAATCCAGGCCTATCTTCTGGAAGGCCACATGCAGATGCAGACAAAACCAGGATACATGCAGGTCATTTGCTCTGTTCAACACCTGTTATTGTTTTTCTGTTCTGAAGCAGAGCTACAAGTAACTGACATCTTATCAATTTTCAAATGAAGCTTCTATAATTACATTGCTATGCCCTACAGAAACACTACTGGGTTTCTCATAGCAACCTTCAATGACTCAAACAGATAGCCTCACTTTAACCACAAAATTACTAAGAGAGCTTCATCATCCCAAAACAGAAGAGCCAATATATGACTGGCAGTTACCACGATCAATGGCAATCCAACAGCTTTATGACAGACGTCTTGTCCCTCAAGAAATAAAGTTTTACAGCAGAAGTAGTAGTACACTCAGTATACTGTAAGGCAGGATTGCTTATGGAAGATCTTTCTAACCAGTTATGATGCCTTGAATGCATACACTACAAAGTCTTTTTAGCTAGTCTTTCAGATACATAAGCATGATTCCACCATAAAGGTACAGGCCTGCAAGACAAGCAAAGCATTCAAAGCAGCCTATGCCACAGAAAGTCGTCTCAATCTCCATCATCCCAAGATCCACTCCAATTTCCTTTCCTTGATCTGGCTGGCCCTCATTCCTCGTTTCATTGTCAGGTGCCTGTCTGACATCTCCATGGGCAGATTCAGTTTCTTAAAACACCAGAAAATAAACATTAAAAAAGTCATAAATAGTCTGTGGCCTTAGGGAGCTGGATTAAATCCCTGATGGGACAGATGAGTGTTGGAGCTGAAGTAAAGGAGCAGGCACAAGACTTCAGTGCAGGGAGACATTTCAGAAACAGAAAGATGTTAGCTCAGCTGCACCATGGAACTTCCTCCATGTGACAAAGCTGGAGCATCTTTCTTAATACCAAAGGGAAAGATAGCATCAAAATACGAAGGCAGAATTTACCATTACTGTCTTCCAATCTGTGCTACTATCCTATCAACAACTGAACGTAGCTCATCTGGTATTTTCCTGTTAATTTCTACCTTGCTTCAAAACATTTCTGTCCATTTCTATCTTTCATCCAAAAAAAGAGTGGTCCTTCACCTTTTCTGGACCAGATGTCCTCCAAACTGCCACACCGTATATGCACACACAACACTGCAAGTACATAAGGTACTCTGAAGTGTTACAAGTCCCAGCCTAGAACAAAACATTCAACATCACCGATGTTGCTGGGGATAACAAAAAAGCACAGTATTTGAAAGGATTGCATTTCAGGATTATCTTCCAAACTCACAACTGTATCAAGTTACTTTCAAGGGAAACAAGAGTTCCATTTACAGAAATCCAAGTTTTACAAGTTTTAGAGAATGTTACTAAGAAAAACCACACTAGATTTTGGATTCATATGCCTCTGTTACTCATGTTCTTCACTGAAAATTACACTATTTTTAAATAAAGCAAAGAATTATCTTTAGTTTGTGAACAGAGGTGATTTTTAGATGCTGCATCTCACTTCATCAGTAGAACAGCTGAACTCAACATCACATTTCACTTTTACTACATTGTGTAAGAAGAAAACAATCCTTTTCTGTTTCTCCTTGAAAAACAAATTGACAAACTATACTGAAATAAACACAATTTTTCATCTATGCCTACTGAAGAAAAATGTGTTGCAACCTGATCTGCCTCTTCGGCAAACAGAACCCAATTATTTACCCTACAATTTCCCTCATTTTAGTGATATGATGCACTTCTAAAACGTCAACAACAACATTTAAGCAATACACACACACATTATTTATTAGCAAAGCTATTTTATTTGAATTTGACAACTTATACTAAAGGCTAAATTTACTACAATAGACTAAAACAAAAAGTTCCACTTAAAAATAGTACCTTTTTATATCCATTTTTAGCCATCTCATGAATGCTCTCTAACACAGCGTAGTAAAAAAATACTTCTGGCAATGATATTGTCAGAAAGGCTCTTCCTCCATTATGGACCCATGTCTGCACTTCCATCACAACACAAAAATGTCCCAAATCTCAGTTCAAAAGCTGATAATTAATATTATACCAAGCTGAAAAGCCAAATTCTAAAGTAAACTACATGAGATACAGGCACACATTCTCTTCTAATAATTCAGCAGTAGATGGTGACAGTCTCTACCAGGTACAGCAGAAGAAGACATATCAAACTGACAAGGCCAGACTTCCAACACATTCTGCTTTACAGAAAAAAAAACCCAACAAAACAGATATATTAGTTTCACTTATTTAAATCTTCAGGAAAATACAGTCTTCATAATTCCAATCTCAACATCCACAAGATTTCAGATGGAAATGAACAATGTATGTTCAGTTCATAACAGACATGCTATGCAGAAATAGGTATTTCTACTTCTTTTCATTCAAAGCCATCATGTACACATGACAGGAAAAATTGTAATGGTTATTTGCCAAACCCCGCAGCGCCATATGGCAGCAGAGGGTCAGCCTTTAGAAGCTGGCTCCAACCTGACCAGTGACTGATCTGCTGCCTTCCAGCTGAGACATCAGGTCACGACAAACATTATCCCAGTCATGCAGCTAACGGTAGAGCTGGAGGAAATTCCCCTAATAGGAAAGCAGAGACACACGGAGCAAGTTTCCTTCTGCGAAAATGGGGTGAATTAAGGCCACATTGAGAAGAGGCAGGTGGTTCACAGGGTAAAAAGAGCACTAGATTAACATGTGGAATTCATGCGGTTTTATTTTGAAGCCATGATGCTAAAGCTCTTGGGCAAAAGGCCCAAATCAGACTTCAGGCATGGTATTAATTTCCTTGACTGAGTAAACACGTCAGGAGCCCGTACGTACACACTAGACTGTCATCTGTACTCTAGCACAAGGGATGCTTAATTAGCTTATTAGGGATACAGGTGTGGGGGGGAAGGAGGTGGGAGAATCTGTATCCTTCAGACTAGCAACAGCATCTGTGAGACAGTTACACACACACAAAAAAAAAGAAACAAAACCAAAGTTATTGAAGCTTTTATTTTAATTAGCACACAAATTAAATGCTAAATTATTTGACATGAGAATGACGTGCATAAAATCCACTATGCAAGACAATCCTGACTCAATAAGTTTGATAGGAATGTTATTAAAAAACCAATATACAATCATCAATTAAGCAAAACAGAGAAAAAATGCTGACGAAAAAATCAGGAGGGCAGTGATTCCTTTCGTATTATTCCCATACAGACCTAAATGACAGAAGTATACAACAGGTTGTCTGCCTTAAAAAATTAATGCAGATTTCAAACTCGTGACTGTTATCCCCATGCTGGACTTTTTCCAGACATATTTTTGGCTACTACTGTAACAATATAACATGACAGGGGCTAAGGGAACAGGATAGGACATAGAAAAATATGTCTTTGACAAACAATATACCTGTCTCAACCCAAAAGCTGTGTAACTTCGTTTCAGTTTTGTTTCTCTGTGACACAAATATGCAACAAAAACCAGCAGTGGAAAGCAGGAACCAATCTTTCCAGCTGATCAAGGCCTAGGTGCAGCAAAATATGTCTTTATATTCTCAAGGTATGAACGCATGATACCCTGCTGATTGTGGATATAACCACAAAGAGTCAAGGCATTTGACCAAAGGGTGTTAAGACTATGCTATACGCAATCAATTTCTATGATACTAAGGATCTAACAAGCCACTGCCAAAAAACAATACTTTTCTAGCTGAGAAAGCAAGCTGCTATGTGACAGCATTTTCAGGCTTTCCACTGACATCATGCTAAAAAAGAGGCAATTGTCCCAAGGCAGATTTTGACTTATCACCAACATGAGAGAATGCCTTGTTTATAAATCAGGAAAGATTTTGAATTCAGAAGAAAAAGGAAAAAAAAAGTCAAACATAGATTAACAACCCTACTTGATGAAAATTTAAACTTTTCTCCACTTCGTTTCTAAATACCAGAAAAATCCTGCAGAAGATACCCCATATGAACAGATGCTAGGGGAAATAACTCACAATTTGATGTACCATGTTTATTAAGCCTTTGATTCTTCAAGTAGTAGAGTATGGGACATTTCTATACTAAGTCTGAAAACCTTAACATGAGAGAGACTACGGCTTTCACAGCAGTGGCCGTTTTTTGTCTAAATAGTGTTTTGACCAGAGTTCTGGACCTGGAATTTTCCAAAACAGTGAAAAAAAGGCTGTCAGTTCACAGCAAGAGTGCTCCAAAGAGCACTAGATAGCCTAATGCTGCCAAACAAGCTGTTCACTTCTTTGAATCCAGAATCTCTCTCAACTTTTCCCTCCCTGTTATCACTTATTCATACTTTGAAATATCCTGCAAGAAAAGCTTGAAAGAGAAGGGCTGAGTACTGTGGTACAGGCCACCGAACAAACATCAGAGCCTAGAGAGCAAAAACCTTAACAGTTTCATTATGAGGAACTGTGCACAGTATCAACCACACAGCCACAGGAGCTTGTCCTGAAAGAAAAACTCGAAAATGCAGAGGGAAAAGGGAAGAAACATGAGAATGCTATAATCTTTTGATGGATTTTAAATCCCTGAGAGACCCCAGAATTTACTCTGCTACTCAAAGAAGGCAAGTAAATCTGCGAAGACAAACTCTAAGTCCTCCAAAAGGTATAAAGAAAAAAGATAGGTGAACGGGGTGTTACAAAAAGAGGTCACAATTAGCTCAATGTGAGAGACCCAGGAAGCTTTGAATCACAACTTGAGAAACCTAGTGAAGAAAATTATCACGAATTACTGAAATTTTGTTTGTTGCATTTTTCATGGCATGTTTCATTTGTTTGGTTTAATTTCTGAATGTTGCACCAGAACACTGATATACCTCAAAACAAGGACCTTCTTGACTTTTCTTACCCCAATCTGCGACCTAAGAAATTTTATATTCACCTTTTTATCTGGAAGTACAATTTTCTTCTTTACAAGGTCTCTACCTACATCCAGATTCAAGAAAACAACAGTCCTGTTAACAGTTGACTATATGTGAGAGCAAACTTCATAGCTGTATCATGAATTTAAGCCTCACTTTCTCAGAACACTTCTTTAATATAAGCACCCAACTTCATATATAATGCAAAGACAGTGCTGTGCAGAAGTTTAGCCTACATAACGTTAATGTTCAGTTTTTGTTTTAACATCGATATTGATAAATTGTATTTTGCATATTGTATACTATACTATTCAAAAATAAATCTGGGGCATTAATAGCCAAGTTAAGTATCAAAGAAAAGTATTATAGGAATTAGTAGTCTGTCCTCCAGAAATAATCCCAAACAGGTCAGATAAGACTTTTCAACAAAAGAGCGTCCCTGCTTTATTTGTACTGCTCAGTAAACACAAACATTACTGTGAACATGAAAACTCCCACAACCTTACAAAAATATCTGCAGCCAAAAAGCTTCTCTATGGATAAAGCCGAATATTCTGCAGATGTATTTTCTAACACACGAGAGAAAGAAATGCACTAACTTTCTCATCACAAATACACCCTTACCAATGAATGAGTGATAAAGACTTCTCACTGTTAACTCCCCAAAATCCCAACACACCATACTCCAATCTAGGGACACTGTAGGCCCTTTTCCATGATTCACTATCTGGTACAAACACGTGGATAAATCTTTCCATACAAGACTGTTTTATTGGATATGTTTGAATACACGCTCTATATGGGTACCTCATCCAGGCGTGCACTTTCATCACTGTTATTATTTTAAAGTATAGTAACTTTAGCATCGTCACTGTGTCTGATGGTTTACAGACATTAAGTGATAAGCCAAGAGTTCAGCCTCAAGAATCAACCAGAACACCAGGGAACAAAGAGTTGCATAACAGTATTTATAGCTTAGCCTGTCCTGTTTCAGTCCCCTCTCTTTCTGCAACTTTTTTAGTTCAAACTGTACCTAGTCTAACCATTTTCAGTTGAGTGAACATTTGACTCAATTCCAACAGCACCATGATTTCTTTTAATGTGATTCTGAAATTTCGAACCTTTTATCTAATGTGCTAGGAGTGCTCTACTAGCCTCATTGATCCTACAGGAAGTAGGAAAACAGCATTATTCTCATTATATCACTGAATAAAAGACAATTAAGCATCTCAAGGCAATACAGATGCTTATGGCAGAATTGAGAGAAGTACAGGAGTTCTGACTCCCTGTCTCCTGCTGTAATTACCAACTAATGCACAACAAAGGTAAAATCAAAATTTAAATGTTACTTTAGACTGACAGAGGTTGGGTTTGGTTTTTTTAAATCATCATTTCATGAGAAGACTCATCTACATGGGGTTGCAGTTCCTTTTTAATTTACTGTACCTATATGGCAGCAGCCTCCTAGAATCTTACTTCACCTTTCCAACCACAAGACCCACTACAGTAAACACCAAACAACCAGAGACAGAACTTCAAACACACTGGAAATTCAAACATACTGGAATACCTGAGGTTATCTGAAGATAAGCATGGCTTCCCTTACACAAATGATTCTGAAATCTGATCCAGAGGATGCATTCATTTACCTATTACGAACAACTGGAAAAGATGCCCAAATTCATTACAATGTCTCAAATGAAGGGAAAACTCTGGATCATTAAAATTAAGTAAAAACATGACAGAAACCTTTTCTAAAAATAGATCTTGCTGTGCAGCCAAGTATGCCTGCATGCAATTGTTATTTTTAAATTGGGGCAATTTTCCAGGTGGATTTTTAGATCGGCTAACAGAATAAGATGCTTTAAAACCAACCAACCAAAAAAAAAAAAAACCCAACAACACACAAACAAGATATCTCTCCTGATCACATTTGCTATAAAGGTGTAGAAGAAACAAAACACAGTCTTAACTGGCACTCCACAAAATTGTAAATTTCAATGAAGGCAAACAGTAACAATCCAGGAAATACAGTCACAACTCTTAACCAGAAATACTGGAAGAAACTGTCCTAAGCATTGTAAAAATAACTTGAAAACAAAACCAGAACAAACAAATGAAAACATGCACAAAAAATACGCCGCACTCCCCCCAGCCCTCCCAGCGTATTCAGAAGCACAAACTCAAAGAAGTCATGTACTCTTCTCCAGTACCTTCTCCATTCAACTTGCATCACCTCAAGCCTTTTCTTATCAAGTGCTATTTGCCCACATATGGAGAGGTGCACTCAAAAATGTCATTTGGGACAATCCATATAGAAACAAAACTGAGCACCATGAGCACTAAAGGATCTTCCATTCACTGCTTCCACACTAGTCCTGCCAGTAAAGAAGACAACAACCCAAATCTCTTTCAATACTCCAACGAGAAAAGTTATTCCAAGACCTTGAGCAAGTGTTAAGCTCAGAAAGCCATGACTATACACTAACAAAACAAAGCAGAAGTAAATGCATGTGAAAACAGACAGTTGCACATCACTATGGACACGCAGTCTTCAGCCATATTTGTCAAAACTGTGACAGCGCAGCTGGAGGCAAATCAGTATGATCCAAAACCTCGTGGAGTATCTGTCCCATTACATCTTCCTTAAAAAAAATGGCATCTAGTAGCAGAACCATTCCTCAAGACACTATAAAAATCATATCACTTCCCATGAAAAGTTTATTTGTTTTAGGAGAATTTTCATTAAAGCA
>WEIV01016616.1:165768-196363 GCA_013390005.1 Calyptomena viridis | reverse complement strand
TGACTTCACCTCAGCTGTATTTACTGCAATCTTCATCTTTTTTTCCCCTCTCTTTTGTCTCATTGTGATAGGAATTTCTAGGATGCTGTTAGATATACATTTATATGCTTAACCGGTATGTATCAGCCTAACAAAATACTGATGAGTATAAAAGGAGGAAAATTACAAAAATAGACTTGTAAAAATAATCACATTTTAAAATAAATAAATAAAAATAAATAAATAAATAAACAAATAAACAGATGAAATAAAATAAATAAATAAAATAATGTCATAGGAAGAAACAACAAGAAGGGAATAAATTTTACAAATTTAGCTAGGAGAAGACCTTTTCTTTACTTCTTAGGAGCTCACATACCCCAGAAAAATCACACTGATAAACAAAATGAACAGAGCCTCTACATCTAATATGTTCACTTCACAGAGGTGATCTGTATCAGAAAAGACCTATTAATGGATGAAGACACATATCTCTGCAATTTAAAAGTAGTGTTAGTAGCAGAAATTGACTTTCAGTATTGAATTTGATGATTATTACAGTAAAGGCCTTAACTTTGTATAGGAGTGTGTCATCCAGCATGTAGCTGTACATTACTGGAGCACCCAGGGACCACCGCTGGACATCCCAGAGCTGTTTCAGGAGAGACAGGCCCAGGCTGTAGTTTTTCTACTACCCGCCTCTCTCTAATACCTCTCTATTACTCTTTCTACAACCCAGCCTGTAGTTCCTCTGTAGTTTCTCTATGGTTTTTTTCCTCACCTGCAGTTCACTAACCCTGTTCTTTCTAGGGCATCTTGGACAAATATGTTAAGCTTCAGTAGTTCAACTGTTATCGCTTGCCCATAGGCAGTTCTTCATTGGGGCATGGGACAAGGCAAGAGACTGCAAAGACCCATCCCATTGGTAGTTTGGCTGAAGAGATGCACAGCAAGGCCTGGTCACTGCCCAAGTGATGCTGTCTCAAACTTGTAAGTGCTCTGGCTACTGGACAACCTCTGGTGTGGCTGTAGCAAAATACTGGTGTTTCCAGGAGGCAATGTTTTGGTGTTGAAAGTTAAAGGTAACAAGGGATGAAATTTTTTTCTTAAGTGGGGAAAAAAAATAATTTGGCTCTATAAAGAACAAAAAAAAATATGGTATGAGAGGGGTTTTTTTTCCAGAGAAGCAATAGGTTCAAAGGACTGCATTTCATCATTCCCCTCTAATACCAAGTGGTTGGCTTTCTTGCTAAGGAGGGAAGAACTACATCAAGGCTGTAGTTTAGTTTCATGTTATTAGTTTGGTAGTCATGCAGTGTAATAGGAGAATAAATACTGTGATGTGCAGGTGCAAGAGGACACCAGCTTATAGACAAGCTTGGTTACAGTGGCAAAGATGAAAGAATGTGACCTTCACTGCAGTGTTTTATCTGCTGCACAGATAAATGCATCTCACCCAAAAAGCCTTTCAGGCAGTGCTCTGAGGAAATTCCTCATCAAGAAAGGAATGCCCAGAGGAGACAGATAAAGAGGCACAGAAGGTCCCTCTAATGCCATTACCCCATTGTCCCAGCAGCAGGTGAGTGAAGCTCTTTTGTCCTCAGTAGGAAACCCCTGTGGCTTGGGACTGAGAGCACAGACGGTTTAGAAATGCCTTGGCACTACTGATGTTATCAAGAATGGCAGGGTTCAGAGGCAGCAGGTGCTAAAACACCCCTCTGAAAGTTAAATTGAAATCTAGTGTGGACTCAGAGAATAATTTAGACTGGGGGGACCCTCCTAAGGTCACCTCGTCCAATCTCTCTCAATCAAAGCAGGTGAGCTTCAGACTTAGATGAGGTTGCTTAGGGCTTTGTTCAAAGGAGTTCTTGTTCCCCCTCCCCTATTGGCAGTGCCTGTCCCCTATGGGCACTTAGGTAGACAAAGAAAACACCTTCCCTCTGTTGCCAGCACCTATATACTTCCAGTTGCTGCTGCAAAGGGATCTCCATCCTTCACAAGCGTGCCTGTCACCCTGAGATACCCATCTTTTGCCAGTTTCCCCAGCAATCTCTGCCAAGCCTGTGTATCCCCATCTCCTCTTCCAAAGGCTTTGGTATCACAAGCAGCCATAAAATCCTTCCTTCCACGATGTGTAGGAGCCCAACCTGAGCAGTGTCAATCAACCTCGGAAACCTTTATAGCTGCAGGTAGGAAATGGCAAAATATTTTCTGGATCACAACACTGGCAAACAGAGCAGGAAAACAAATTTAAAAGGAAACACAGAGACCACCAAGACTGTGTCTTAGTACTGTCACATTCTTCCTCTGGCCTAAACAAGTACTATCCTGATCTGCTAGTGCCCAACCGGAATAATTTCCTTAGCCTGTTACCTCATGACCTGTTTCTTTGCAGTGTTCTTCTGGCTCTCCATCAAGCATGATTTACTTTTCTTTGGCTTCCTCATCTAATCCCACCATATTTATAATTTGTCTTTCAGTACTGATAAAGGTCACAGCTACCTACCTCCTTCATTGGTTTTTGAGATTTTCAAACAAGAGCCTCTGAGCTTTGCCCTATGCTGCTCCTGATGCCTGGAGGCAATGTCCCTCAGAACCTTCATTACATCATGCCTTTGACATATTGTCTACAGAAAATGGGTGGGGAGATAGGTAGCAATGTGATTGATAGGTAGCAATATGATTACTGATTACTCAGCAACATTATTTCCTTACTTCTCTGTATCCCTCCATCAGCCCACCCCTACCTATTGCAGACACATCAAGCTTTACCTCTAAGAGTCAGCCCTTTGCCCTGGCCCCCTCGCCTGCTTGGTGTCTGTCAGCCCCAGGCTGGAGAGGGGGTGTCCAGGCTCAGAGCAGTCCAGTGTCCCTGTCAGCAGATGGGTTTCACTGGTGAGCCTCTCGTGTCCAGGGGTGCAGAGCCATCGAGTTGTCCCTGGGTGGGTGATGCCTCCTCCCTTTCCCGGACTGGTCCACGTGGCCACTGAATTGGGGGAAGCCGCAAGATCTGATGTTTCCGCTGCTTTGTAATGGGATTGTAAATTTTCTGATGCAAGGAAAATGCTTTTGTTCTGGCCAATATAATGCTGAATATAGGGGGAGGTCTTCTGTGACTCTACATGCCTGTTTCTGCAGCAACACAAATAGTAAATAGGCCCTAGTCATTCATAATTTATAATTTTTTGTTGTGCGCAATCCATAGAAGTTTTGATCTGATCACTTGACCGACAAAGTACAAAGCAGCACCCAAACTTTTAACCAGAAGTTTTTAACCTTCTCTCACTGTGATCAAAAATAAGCTCACTTCCTGAAAAATAACCAGAAGAAAGATAGCCAGAAAGATAACCATCATCTTTCAGACTTCTAAATAATTCCTGAACTGGGACTTGAGCTCAAAGCAGTTTTAGCCTCTTTGTTGCCAAGACGCATAAGAAAAGATTACTGATGTGGGAAGGATGCAAGAAGTAAAGCAAGCATAGGTCATTTCTATAGTCCTAGTTTTGCCTTAGTCATTGTAGAAGAGGGCACTGGCACATCTGACAGGCAGAAATCTTCAGCAGCACTAAGAACAAGTGAGAAACATCTATAACCTCTATGTGGGTCTGTTTATTTGACTTGGAAAACAAAATGTGGAGAGCCTCTGGGTTGGAGACAGGAGTTCTTCAGTAAGGCATCATGTACAGATGTAAAATTTAGATCAACTATTGCAATTTTTACACACAAAACAAGTAAAATGATTTTCTTGATGCGTCTCTACCTTTATGAATTTATAACACTAGTAACATGTAGGCAGCCCAGCCTGTAAATGCTCTCTGCACCTCCATTGTAACAGGAGGGGCAATGACCCAGCTGGTGTAATTTCTAGGGCCGGTCAAGCTGCCAATGCACTTGAAGTGATCCTTGATAAGATTTCAAGTGAAAGAAGAATGGAAAGACAGACAGAAAGAAAGAAGGCAAGGAAGCTTCCCCCACTTCAAATTCTTCAGTCTGACCTGTCAGCTTCTATGTTACTACATTTGGACTTGAATTTCTTGCTGAGGTCAGAGCAGATTAGAAACCGCTTTCATATCTGACAGAATTACTACTCCCCGGTGAACAGGGGGGTGTAGCTCCAGCATCTTTGAGTGGAAAGAAAAGTTCAGTCTTCTCCAATCATCAGCAGGGAGTGCACAGGGGCCTCCCAATATTAACTCTGATCAGCACCAGAGGGTCATCTTCTCTCTGTAATCCCTCATCCTCCCCCTCTCTGCTTGGATCTAAGCAGCAGACTTGAAAAGCACAACTGAAAATATAAGAAAAACAGCAAGATTTGAAAGATCATATGATCATCTCATGGTCACCAGTGTTCATTTCTTTTTATGTTCTTTGTGGGAAATACTTACTACTTTGTTTTTCTAAATCACCCTTAAAACACAACAGCAGAATTATGTGCAGCCAGGCAAGAACTTGATTTCAGGAGTGACCTCAGGACTCACATTTCCTCTTGCCTGAAGCTCAATTCACATTTGTAGGGAACTTGCTCAGTGGGAGACATGTTTTTCTTAAATGTTCAACAGCTGCATGGAAGCTAGGCAGCAGGAAAAACAGAGGGGCAGGCAAAGGATAAAAATAATAATACTGTATTACCTCCTAGTCTTTTGAAACTTCAGTTCCCTCAGATAAAAAGTAAGAAAGTCTGAAAGTCCTGATGTGATGAGACCAAGGCGTACTGGATAGGCAGCTTGCTAGAAGTCATAAAGAAGCCTGAATGAAGCACAACATCCATCATCCAACCATGATTACAAAAATGTCTAGCTTCACCAGAATTATTAATTGGATGCCAAAATACTAGAGGTTTTTTAAGTACTGAACTAAAGAACACAGTGCCAAGGAAACAAGATTCAAAACCAAAAGGAAGACAATTTTATAAAGTCTTTACTGTAGAGCAGACTGGCAAAGTAAGCAGACTTGCTGAGGAAGATGTCTGGGGAAGATGTATAATACCAGAAAAGGAAGGAGACTGTACTAGGGAGCAGGTGACCACAAGTCACTGAAGATCAGCATTAACCAAAGTTTTCAGCTGGGCTGCTTGACTTCCTGTATGTCATTTTACATGTCACAGAATGAACTCGCACACTTTTTTTCTCTGCCTCAGTAATAGTCTACAGCAGTGAGAGCAGCTACTCGGAGTAAATCAGAAGAAATATTTTCCTTAGTTTAGCTTCCCTGTATGGGATGCCTCACTCCACTTGAGATCAATCTTTGTGCATCTCACAAACAGGGAAGGAAGGAGGAATTAAGAGGGAGAAGCTAAGGAGAAAGCAAAGAGGAAAGCGAGGCAAAAAAGTCAGGAGTGGCAAAAATCAGAAAAGACACAGGGATGATGGTTATGCACTCCAAAGACAAACGAAGCAAAGGGCAGGTAGGAGGAGGCAATGAAAATCAGAGAGAGCAAGGAGGATAAAGGAATGAGGGGAAATGAAGAAGCTTTTTTCAAAAATACAGTGTTTGGTTTGAAAAATGAATGCAAAATAGTCACAATAGTTTTAACCTAAGCTGTTATTATATCAATGAGCACTTTCTGGACAAAACCAGGAGCTGTTGCCTCATCAGTGTGCCTTTAGCCCTTTGCCAGCCTCCTTCAGCGCCTGCCCATGTGTGCTGCTGGGGAGAGATGGAGATAATGCTGACAGAAATTAGTTCATTTTTATCTGGCCTGACTCTGGCTGCAAGACTAAACAAGCTGAAAATACTCATTAAAGGTGATAGGTCTTCAAAAACACAATTAACAACTTCAAGATGTCTTTCCAGGAACCAGCAAGACAGTTCGGAGGGTTCATCCTAGGAGTCAGAGTCTCTCAAAACACATACACTCAAAAGCAGGCACATGTCTGTCAGGAGCATGTGCCATGTTCCTCTGGCCTTACAGGGGAGTGGGGACTGGCAAAAGCCCAGACTGGAGGGCAGAAGGGGGCTTTGACCTTCAAGTGGTTAATAAATAACTTCCATTTGATGCTGCAGAGGCCATGGGTTGGGGGGCAGAGATGTCTCAGAGAAATACTTCTTTTGCAGAGAAGTGCTTGCATGCTTCAGGCATGGCAGCAGCCCTGTGAGGAAAGCCAGACTTCGTACCAGCATGGATACTACTCTGTAGTTTGTTTCTTATTGAATTAGAAGTTGTAGATCACCACTGCAACCGTCAGTACACGTTTGAGTCTCATTCTGTGATGGTGGCATAAAAAAAATCTTTCCATCACAATATGAACGCTCTGGAAAAGCTTAAAAGCAGTCCTTTTGTATAATTCTCCTCCTGATTTTCAGACCTGTCCTCAGATTTAAGTGGCATCATCCAGAAGTTCAGTAAGTTGCTTTGGCCACTCTACCTGACAACCTGCAAAGGCTGCATTAAGAGTATGAGCAGTTAACATGGCCACTACAGGGTAACAAAGCTCCAATAGACTTTACCAAAGTTTACTCTTAAAAGCAGTCGGTACTGACTCTGCTGATTCTGCTCCCAGAAAAGCCAGTTGTGGGACAGCAGCATTTCTAGAGGACTCTCAGTTACATTAGAGACACGGTCTGTGCCTTGCAGGCATTTCTTAGCACCAGCTCTTCACAAATGGGTGCACACGTGGTGTGCAAGCCCACAAGTGGGGCAGTGGGTCTCCACATGCCCATTCCCTGTGTGAGCAGAGCTGTCTGTGCCTCCTGGGAAGGTCCCCTCTCCGCTGACACCAGCACAGGTCCAAGTTGTCCTTCTAGCTGGAGGCTGTGAACTTAGTGCCTCCTTTATTCATCAGCAATCTCTTCTCAGTGCTAAAGTTACCCAACCTATATTGAAATAAGTTATTTAGTTTTGAGGACTGCTTTTAAAAAGCTTTTTCAAGTCCAAAATGCTGGGCACACCAGAAAGCCAGAGATGATAGGCTATGCTTTGCATGTTTTTTTTACGTTTTGCATGTCTTTCAAGTGCCAAGCTGGACCCCCACACGGTTCTGCAGAGGCTGAGTCCTCCAAATGATGCCTGTGAGCCTCTGTGTAATTGCATGGCATGGAGCTATAGGCAGGGATCAACCAGTGTGACGAAAATTATAGGCTAAAGCCAACCCTTCTGTCAGCTTGTGACTCTGAGGTCAGAAGTGATGAGAGTAGAGATGCTGTGCTGTCGGATCAGGCTGAAGTCCATTCAGGCCTGTGGCATGACATTGATATTGTTCAGTTCAATACCAGATTATTGCAGGGGAAAAGATCTCTTGAGGGATGTTTATGAAATCACTTTTTATTTCATAGGTTATGGCTTTGCTAAGCTCTCTTTTGTAGTGTCTGACAGATTTCTTGAGGGATAAAGTGTTGCTTTTATTTTTTATCTCCTCTACTGTACATTTTAAATCTGATTTCCAGAAACAATAAATATATTTGGAAACTACCCCAAATTGTGTTTTGTGGTGTCAGGAAATAAACCTGTCAGTGGAAAAAGTTGTAATATTTTTGAGGGTTTTAACGGCCCTCCATCTAATGCTGCAGTTTCGTAATTTTAATCTCTATTTTAGTGACTGCTATATCTGATTAAACTACTTTGCAAATTATTTTTATTTCAAGTCCATTGATCATTACCCCAAAGCACTACCTTCCATACCTGAAAAGTAATGTGAAACAGGGGTGTAAGCTAGATGGTTGAACATCCACACTGCAGTATCAGATAGTCAGATTACTCCTCTGTCCCAAGAGATTTTTCTCATGATTATCTGATCCCTTTCAATCAAATGGTGTGTGTGTATCAGTCCCAAAGGCAATGTAAAGCTGCCCAGAGCCATGTTTCTGCAGATTCCCCAAAACGCATAGGCAAGAGGTCTCTTCCCCTCTGAGCATCAGAAATGCTGCAGGAGTTAATTGCCTTTATATAACTGCTGTGGGCTCCCCATCCATCAGCGGTAAGAATATTTTTTCCAGGAATGGATGGTTGTGCAGAGGCAGAAATTCCCTACAATTCCCTACTAGGGCAGTGCTGGCAAAAGGATTCCCTTCTCTCATGCTCCTGTTCTCTAGCACAGAAGTACATACAGAATCAGTGACACTTTCTGTATTAAAGTATTGTCATACGAATGTGTTAATTCTCTTGCAATGTCCTTGGAAGCATAATTTTTTAATTCTGGGAATTTTTATGATGGGGGGGAAGCAGTGCCCCTAGATTTTATAAGAACTGATTTTTTGATTATATAAGAGAAGTTTAATTATTTGATAGCTTTGTAGATGTTTTATCAAACTGCATGAAAGAGTAAATGCAAACCACCAGCTGACAGATGCATATGATGATTAATTATTTTTATAGTGTCGGTTAAAGAGGATGTTAGTTAACTATGGTGCCCTGTTGAACCATGGCCCTGCTTAAGCCATGGAATCATAGGAGTGGAAAAAATCATATAAAATCATCGCCTTTACCACCCTGGCCCAAAGGAAGGTCAGCTGTAACTGAGCTATTCTTGACTACTGCTCATCCATCCGGTTTCTCAAAGACCTCCAGAGATGGAAACATTTCAGCTTCCTAAAATAATCCCTCCACACACTGCAGTGGAGCCTGGTGCCTGCACAGCACCCCATCCACTTCTGTGGGAGGTCAGGGGTCTTCCACAGAGCCTGCAGAGAGCTATAGAGAAAGGGAGAAAAAAGGGTTTTCTGCTCTCGGACTGTGCTTTGAAGCAGCATCACCCATCTTGTTCATAACTTGCACTCTCCCCCTTCCCCTGATCTTTTCTGCCTGCCTCTCACATTATGATTTGTTGCTCCCTCTCAGCTTCATCCACTGTGATGGGAACTGGATCCCTGAGACCACGTGCATACCTTTAAAACATGCAATTTCCCTGGCCAGTGGCAAATAGGGGTCATAAACTGGAGCAGGGGAGGAGAATGGTGTCCAGAGCAGGAGGGTCAGAGTGGTTTCACTGGATTTGCTGCCAGAGAAAATCATCATGGAAGGGGACTCTCACATGTCTCGCCAGGTAACCAACAGCAACTGATCTTAACTGGGATATTCCAGAGATATTACTCTTCATCCAGTCTTCCAAAAAGCACCTTACACTTATGCTTCATGGACTCCTTTCTAACATGTATGTACAAAGACCCATCTGAGCCTCAGCCTCAATAAAACCATTTCAGATCCCTTGTACAAAAGATGCTAGTTTGTGTCTTGAAGGAACCTACTGTTAAATACACCTTAAATTAACGTTGATCACAGCAACTCAAATCGAGGTATTTTTGAGTACCTGAATTTGCTATTTTTTCCCTTCCTGTTGAACTCTGCATAACCTTTCAAAAGGCAGAACTAACTTAGGGAGTAGTAGCTTGAGTACTGCCCTCAAGCCCTGCCTGTGGTTCTTGCTGGTGATGTTTTGTTCTGCAGCAGTGATCTGATCCTTAGCATTGGTGTTTACAGTGGAAGAGTTGCCAGATCCATAAATATGGAGATTAACAAGCACAGCTATGCTCATAGTGTTTCTTTGTGAATCACAGATGATTTTCTTATCCAGCTGAGGGAACATCATGTTGCTAATGCAGTACACAAGGTCACCTCAAATTGTGAAGTAACAGTTCTTTTCTCTTTGCTGATTTTACTTTCAATGCCATTGTGTTTCAGGTCCCAACATTGTTCTACAGTGTCTCTCTTGCTAGTTTTCCAGGTATTCTGGATCGGAGACATTTGTCTATCTTTGACCTGAAACAAGTGGGTTTAGTTGGAGATTTTCAAAACAATAAACTTTCTTTTATTTTTATTTTTAATACCACAGAATTTTCTCTTTGAAAGGAAGTATTCCAATAACTTTAACTGTTGGGCTTGTCCCTGTTCTTCTGAATAACAACTGCAGTATAGCTAGAAGAGTTGCTCAGGTGTGAGAAGCTAATGGATTTTTATTTTTATATCCCTTCATTCTTCAGCCACTGCATTGTACGAGATGGAAAGCAGGGTGGATTCAGCAAACGTTTACTCAGTTTGTGTCAGTTTTCCAGCGTGTCTAGACTCAATAGGGCTCTGCACTTGAGCACATGAAACAGATGAATAATTTAATTGTTGGCTATTGAAACCTGATGCAAGATGAAAGTAAAATGGTGAAAAATCAAACAGCTAAATATCCTGTTTTTTAAGGGCATCTTTAGTTGCAGTGTGCTATCCCAGTGTAACATCCTGTGGTATCTGTCCAGGGAGGAAATACTTTGGAGCATTCCATTAGATAAAAATATGCAGCCAAGAAGAATTCCAGCAAAAGATAATGCTCTGCTACAAATATGTAATATGAGTAAAAGGCATTGTTCTGGAGAGTCTCTGCAAAAACAATCATAATCCTCTTAAATTGTTGGGTTCTTGATATTTATTCTTCCAGGGCATTATAAATATCATCAAATTTATTTTTTTTTAAGCAGGGGTGGGATCTCTGGAGACAGTAGAGACATGACATAATGTGGGGTTACTACAGATGCAGTTAGCCTTCTATACAAGGATTTCATTAGTGCCTGTAAGAGCTCTGATTTTATAATGTCACCTGTTTTTCAGAGAAAAAACATTCATAAGCTCTGATCTGACTGCTACAGAAGCCAAAGTGAAAAATTAAATTCCAAATGCACAGAATAAATATTGTTCTGCATAATTTTTTTGAGTGACCATTAATTTCTGGGGGCTTTCTTACTAATTTAATTGTCTTGTGTAGTCAATCATAGTAAGGGAGATATTTTTTTTTAATTGAAGGTCTATTTCTCTCCTTTTTTTTTTTAATTCAATTCTGTTTGTTTAGATTTTAGCAAGCTTTGTTGTGCTTGCAAATGTTCACACTGAAATACTGTTATTGGGGCAAGAGAGCAGAATTGGCAGGGACTGCAAAAAGTTCATCTACAAATAATAATTAACCTGATGTCTGTTTACAGAATCTAGGCAAAATACAAAAAGTAAACACAGAATATTATAAAACAGCAATTAAACAGTCAGATTAATTAATTTTTAATAGTCCAATAAAATAAAGTTTTTTAAAAAATTCTTTTTAATGTGACACTCTCTACTCAGGAATGTACTTCTGCAATCCAGAAATGCAGAAAAGCATTATGTGTATCAATAGCTTAACCAAAGCAGGGAGATGTTCGAAGATATCTGAAGTATGAATTACATGAGATAAATCTGGCATTCCAGGCAAAGCATGATCCTCTTGTGAAACTGGAAATGTTAGGTCTTACATCTGGGTCTGAGAGCAAACTGGGTCTGAGAGAAAAAACTGGGTCTTTTGCGCAAACTTCAATATACTCACCTGTGGTTCACACACACACACAAAAATAATTATCTCACTTTCTTCATAGGAGGTGAACAGAGTTTGTCTGAAACAGTATGAGAGACCTGAAATACAAAAAGACTTTTTTTTTAATGCCTGCATCTTGAAATCTAGTACACTGAAAGAAAGGATAAATTATCTTGTCTATACTAGGATATGTATAATTGAGAACAGCAACACTTAATGACTCTTTAACAGCAGGATTTCACTACTTTTAAAATATTTTCTTAAAGCAAAAAGTTCAGGATGACATTTCCACATTCAATGCTAGAAGAAGTTTTTCCTCTGAGAAGATCCTCTGGGCTTCCCACCTTCTTCAGGATGTTTGGATCTTGTTCTTGAAAAGCATGCCTGGTTCTGGAAGCAGTTGAAAAAGTACATCAGATGGCAAAGCTGGTAAGAAAACATCACACAGAGGGGCAACCATGGGATCAGAAGAGGACATGAGTGTTTCTACACGTAGTTTCAGGCAACACTTGGAGATATATGATGAAGATTATCGTATGTTTTTGCAGGTATCTTTCAGCCCTGTCTTTCCTTACCATAAATATCTGTCTATGGGTCAGTTTAATTTTGTTAGCTTGTCCAGATAAATATTAATTCTTTTACTATTATTCCACACACAGTGCTATACACTTGTATGCTGTGTAGTCGTCATGTTATAGCCATGATAGTATTACACGTTTAAGCAAACTGTGGATTGTGGGGAGAAAGTACAATTTCATTAGACTAAAAAATGTTACTGAAGAAAAAATAAGCAGGTGTTTCGTCATACAAGCTCCCCTTCAGAGCTACATAATTTTTAAAATTAAAATACCATTTGCAATTAAATGGTTCTCTTCAGTTCTAGTAATGGTTATACAGCCTGTTGACAAGAGGAAATATTTACTCCTGTTTTTTACATGTTTATGGTTATAATACTCTTATGCCTACCTTACATCTTACACTGATTCAATTGTCAGTTTGACCTGGAACCACTTAATTAAGCAAGTGCAAAATCGTTGTGATCACTTCTTTGAATCAGACTTGCTTGATTTGGCCAGACTCAGGTAGATGTTGTTTTAAGGCGAACTGAAATAAGTAATTCTCATATGATTTCAGGTGAGCCGATTTCAGGTATGTTCAAAGCCAAAGCAGCTTTGGTAGTGAAGCTGCCAGGGATTTAAAACATTCCTGTGCTGGCAAAGCACTCCTATTGGAAACATGTCAGTATATAGAGGAGTTCTATGTGTGTTAATATTGATCTACTTAAATTGATTTAGCATGTGATTTTAGCTTGCTGGTAGCTGTGACGTGGCTGAGACAGCGAACCCATGATTACTTCCCTCTTAAGGGCATCGCTGGCAGCATAAACACTTAGCAAGGGGGAGCCTGATCTCCCAAGGCTGGATGCAGCTCATACCCAAAGGAGACATACTCACGGTTTTTAGCCTATGCTGTCATGCATTTCTGCTCCTGCTATTTGCATGCGGCTTTTGCAGCCACCACAGTATTAGCTGCAGTGATGCCCAGGACAAAGGTGGCCAAGCCCAGAGGAGCAGTGTCCCTCCCAGCAGCCACAAGTACTTTCCTAGGAGCTGTCTACTACATTAAAGAAATGAAGTCTCACTCTATCATGCAAATAAACCAGGTCAATTCTCTGCCATGAGTAAAACATGAAACTCCTGTGTCACATCCCTTTGCCTCCTTTCTCACTGCAACCAAGTGGTGGAAAGGGACAGCCCATTTGATACAGCATCTGAGAGGAGAGGGGAAGGCAAGCACAGCCTTGTTCTCCCATGGGAGCTTTCCCAGCAGCCTGCCCCCTTCCTGGCAGCATCCCAAAGACCCAGGCACTGCAGACCAGAGCATATGCCTTTGATCTCTCCAGCTTGACCTCAGAGCAACCCTGCTGTCATGCCAGCCGATACTCCCCACTGAAAATGAGAAAAAGAAGGAGAAGCTTTATAAAATATTTCTTCAGCTAAATTTTTATTCATCCAGAGGAGGAGGCCATGTGTCATGTCTGCCTCTTGGTCTCTTTGGTCTCTTTTTGTCAGCAGAGCAGATTTCTGGGCCACAGGATAGTGAGAGAAGACAGTAACAGTGTAGTGCTGCAGAGTCATCAATCTGCCTAGCAGAGGACATGGAGATCCCCCTGATTTCGGAATGAAAGTCTAACCTAATGATGCAATGCTATTTTTTATAATTAAGAAAGCAGTAGCATTTGATTTAAACGTAAATCTACAGCTCAGTTTTGAAGAAAGAGCGTTAAAATGTCTGAATTCAGAAGGTGATACTTTCATAATGGAGTCATCATGATCACAGCTGTATGAGAATATGTCCCTGGGGAGTGCCATCATTTTCATTATTCATGTAGTCTGGCCTATTTTCTCCCTTCTTCTGGAAGAACATGTGCATGTATATGTATATGTACATATGTGTGTCTGCATGCATGTGGGAGAGAGGATATAGGTAAGTCACATTTTTCAGATAAAGTAGCTGGAAAATGTGGTCGATAATTAACTCTATATGTAATTTGCTGGTGCCATCATAGAGCACAATATCCGCAAGCAGAGTTATGGCTACATGGTCACCCAAGGCATGAATTTCTGGGAGCTTCATGATCTCTGTGCACAGATGCCCTAGTTGCCACAGAGCTGTTACTGATGGGAGGATTATGAATTCTTCTGCTCATGTGACAGGAGGGCTACATCCGCAGGCATCGTGGCCATTGGGGACTTCCAGTGATGAAGCCCTGAATCCAGACATGAAGAGGAGCACCCTCTGGGGCTTACTGAGCTTGTCTGAGTGGATATAAGGTCTGCTATTGGAGGGTCCATACTACCCAGGTGAGTGTGAGGAAGGGCCTCCCTTTTGTGTGGGGGCACATCCAGGCCCTTGATAGGACAACAGTGCTGTCACAGAAGGGATCAGCCACTCAACAGTGCTGTACTTGAGTGATAAAACCTGTAAGCAGATAAGTTATTGCATCCTGAGGGAATGGTACTATTAAATCTATTTAGCATCTTGTTTGTATCTTCAAAAGGTTTCACAAATATTAGCTACACTGAAACGTTTCTACCTGCAATGCTCTGGGAGCCAAGGTGTTGTCCTAATTCAAAGATCTCCTTTTTTATTTCCTCATTTTACATTCATCATGGGGGCTAAATTAGTACAAATAAGTGAGTGGCAAACACTCCTCTCCTCCCCCTCCATGTCATGACTGTGGATGTGGCTCTGCTGGGTGCCAGCAGCTCAGATGGCTCATCGCTACTGACAGCTCCAATTTCTTGCTCTTGACTAAACCATCCACACCTGCATGAAATGGTGGCACTTAATGGTTCTCTGCACAAACTGCTCAGCTTTGATACAAAACTGCTGTAAATGCACGTAGTGAAGATGTCTCACATTTCTGCATAAAAACATTATATAGCATTTATATAATATAATATAAATTATATTATAATTTTTATAGCATTTCAAAGTGACGTGTACTTTTATATAAAAAATAAAATCCACAAAGCTATAGTTCTGAAGGAAAACAATTTAATTTCAAGCCATTATCATGTTTTTATCTGCAGGGGCAATGGGCATACACACGTGCGGGTAGGATGTCAGTGGCTGAAGTGGCCCTGGGATGTACCCATCCCTAGGCAGATCCAGGCATCACCTTGTGCTAGCAATGCTGGCAACTGGTGAGTGGGTGTGAGACACAGATGGGTAACTTGATCTGTTGTGAGGAGTCACCTCTCTGTTTCTGAATCATGCCTAAATCCTTTGGAGAAAGTAATCATTAGGCTAGTTACGAGGATAGGGGCCACCTAGCATGATGGTGAAACACAAAGCTGGAGAGATAAGAGGCAAAGATAGTGCTTACTCATCATTCAGCCCATCTGGATTTGGTTTATGGTACACATTCCTCAGCATCTGTACTAGAGACCAGAGGATTTCCTTGTTTTCCTCGGTTTTCATTCCCTTAGCCACCCACCACTGCAGACACAGTACGCTGTGTAAAAACTTTCTTTAAATATTGTGTCCAAGGGAGTTACTTCCAAATGCTGATGGAAGAGGAGTCATCTAAGGACCGAACATCATTCTGCCTTCCTTCTTGCTGCTACAGTGCCTTTCTGTCTTTATCCCCACGCACACACATGCACGTATAGTGGGGACTAAAAGCTAAAGTAGTGAGGATGCATCCTGTCGGAAGGCTTGCCATGGCCGGCCACCTCTGGGCACCCCTCTGCCTGCTTCTCTCTAATGACTCTGGTATAGTAGAGACATATTGCAGCAGCTTCATTAGGTGGCTTATCTGGTTCTAGGACAGCTGGTGCTGGGCCAAACAGCAGTGCAATGATGCAAGGCCCTGAACTGGTGCCTGCCACTGCTGCTAGTTCAGCCTTCTGCAAAAGCTTTCTCTAGGGGGTGGTGGGCAGCCTTTTTCTGGATAGTCCATTGCCTCCAGGAACTGGTGGAGAGCCAAACCCAGCATAAACACAGTCTGTTCTTCCTAATGTGACAGCAATATGATATGAATAACATTTGCACATTCAGGTGATCCAATGGTGCAGGGAGGTAATGACTAAATGATTGTGGATCAACATTCTGATCCACTTCACAAAGACAGAGCACAGTAGTCTCTGGTCAGGGACCGCATCAAAATCCTGGAGCAGGGGAGAGATGGTTAATTTCTTCCTTCACTCAGCTATTGACAAAGCAGGATTGCATCCACGGCCTCCCTGGCAACATTTATTCTGTGTCTGCAATATGCAGATTAAAGAGATGATAGCCATCATACTGAGTCCTTCACCCCTTGAAAATACTCTGAAGCAGTGGCTAACATACCCACTCCTGCTTAAGGCCTGGGGTGCTATTGGTCTACAGCATTCTTGTCAGCCAGATCCACTGCTTGTGTTGTTTACAACTGTTTAAGGTTTGAAAATGCCCTGTTAAATGAAGTACAGAGCCAAGCTGAGAAAACACTAGATAGATTCCCATTCTGCAGCTGGCTGCATTTCTGTGGAAATAGGGATCATTAACCAAACAAAAACTTTTTCAATAATGAGATTAAAATACATGATTATTTTGAGATTTTTGTATTTAAAAGCAAGTACAAATTTGATGCGATTCCTGGGTTGGTTCTTGGTCCTGCTAGCTCAGTCAGTCCAGGAAAGCATCAACGAAGAGTAAAAAGGTTGCACGGAGACCCTCGTGGTGGACACATATGGTTTATTGATTCTCTGTTCCCGTGAGGCTCCAGAGGAGATCAAACCCCATGGAAGTCCAGAATAGGATCTCGTCTGACTTCTGTCTGCATAGGTTTATAAGGGCNGGGGTCCAGGTTTCTGGGAGGGGAAATGGCCCTAGGGAATGGCCAATGGGAAGGGGAGGTGGGAGTGGTTGAGGGAGGGATGGGAGTGGTTTGGGGCAGGGTCCTGCCCTTAGGTCAGAGCAAGGAGGGGTTTGGGTCCGTATGTGGGGAGAATGGGAGGAGTGAGGGTAGGGTTACACTGGAAAGGAGATACAGTTCTAGAACAGTCCAAAGCTGGGGTTTACAGAACCATATTAAAACATACAAACATAGAAACAGATAAACAGAATACACCGCTACACAAATTAATGTTAAAGACTATGTATGAAAGAACATATCTGGCTAGAGATGAATGGAATGAAGGAATCATGAAAGTGGACTTTACCACTCTGCAGACCTAAGGCCACTGGTACTGTGACCTACACAGACCTGCAACAGCCCTGCTCACCTTCGTGGCTTTAGCTGCAGATCTGCATAAGTGATAATCACATCTACACTTAAAAAATAATCTGAGGTCACTCTGCAGAAAACAGCTTTAGAAATGCCACAATGAATAATAAAGACCTATGAGACTGGTTATAAAAAGAGCAATGGGAGGAAAGAAGGCAGCAGAAAGGTGAAGATTTATAAGGACTTCTTATAAGACATTATGGAGAGAGCAGGGAGAAGGCACAGAATATAGTTAGAGACACCAGGGGATATTTTTTAATCTCATATCTAAATATGCATGTGCCTAGATAGACAAGTGATTACTGCAGTGTATTGGTAAAGTCATATGCAAACAGATATATACATATGCAAGCATCCCTTCACATTCACTAGTATGAAATACTCATGTACATTTCCCTGTAAATGCAGTGTCCTATGGTTTTTATTGATACAAATCAAGATTGCTACATTTTGAAGATATGGTCCTTTATGCCTACTTACAGCTATGCCTGTGATTTATTAGGCTATTGTGTGTATTTTATAGAGGCTGTGTTGCAGAGATCTGTACCACTAACAGCAGGAGATGGGGATGCTGTCAGTCTGTATGGCCAGCAGAGCTACCTTAGGTAACTGAGCACTAAACTAATCATCTATTTCATGTCCTGAGATGATGTAGAGCAGGCTCATCACGTGATCCAGCAAGGAAGCAAGCAAGCAAGCAAGCGCTGCTGGCTTGAAAAGGTAGAAAAGAGCTGACATGGTGGCTCACCAAGTGAGATGTCACCTACCTTTGCTGTGTTGAGGCAGATTTCGTTATAAAGCTAAGAGGTGGTGGTTGATTCTCAGCTGGTGACAAGCTTGCTGCACAGCCATAAGCAAAGCTCTTACTCTTTTTGTCTTGCATGCTGCCACAGCAAAAATGAAATATGGGATTGTTTTGGTCTTAGATACACTGTTAAACAAAACAAAACAAAACTGTGAGGTGCTCTGAGAGGATAAGATTTAAACTTCTTCAGAAATGCCACTGTTAAAGGGTTGCCTAAGATCAGAGTTCGCTCAGCTGGGAGGATTTAAAACTTCAATGTGAAGGCTTCAGTGGAAATTAAATACCATCCTAGCATTTGGGATTCACCCCCTCTGCTTGAATAGTGACCTTGGTCCTGTGGACTTGTGTAGTGTTAAAGCATACCAGGGCTGGTGTCTAAAGCCCAAATATAGCAGGAGACAGAGCTGCTTCCTACTGACAGATCCTCTCCTGCAATTCCTCCTGATGGGGCAAAGTGGAAGGGTTTGATAGCAAACTCCAGTTGGCCTAGAGAGAAATGCAGGAGGAAACTACTGGTTTCTGTCTGTTTAAAGGGAGGATGTGAGAGTGCTGCCTACACTTTGTTCTCCTCCCTCCCTGCCTGTGCATCTTTTCGTAAAGTCCCTGCCATCAATACTGATTAACTGTCTTCAGAAAAAGGTCCTTCCTTCCTTTGTTTCTCGTGAGATAAGAAGCAATCCTGATCCTGCCAGCCTGCCAGTGGGAATTGTTAGATACTTTACAGCCTGTAAAACCAAGTGATAGCTTTTGGGCAGGACAGTGCATGGATGAGGTGCCTTAGGCAGGAGCAAGGTTTGTTTTTCCAGCTAAGGAAGAGGCCAAATTATTGAGCTGAGAATCCTTTCATCTCTAGATATTGTAGGTGATGGGGTAAAAAGATACCTGTGCTGCATATCTGGCTTTCTTGGTTTTTAAGCTTTGTTTAAAACTGGTAGCATCCCTAGGACTAGTTAATATTTAATTTAAATGGACAAAGAAATGAAAGGAGGGCGACAACAGATGGTTCTAGTGCAGATATCTCATTCAGTGGCATAGTAGCTTTGAAAAGTAAGGGATAGAGCTGGAGTTCACTGCCTCAGTGAGCAGATTTATCTCACTATCCCACAGAAAGATAACCTGAAAAAAAAACCCCAAACAGTAAATACTTTTTCTTTTTTCTGGCTGACAGTGAGTAGCAGTGGTTTATGAACAAGAGCACCAGATAGACAGCAGCAAGAGGTGAAGTGGAGAGAAAAGGGGAGATGCTGGGGGAGAAAGGAGGGAGAAGGAGTGGGCAGGACCACCCTTTCCAGCAGGAGCAAACCTGAAGTTAGTTAGGAGAGGACATGATTTAGGTTAAATTTAACATGACAAAAACATTGCTTCAGTTTGGAAGTCTATAGGGAAGTAGACCTGGAATGAATTATATCATTCTCTCACATCTCTTCTGCATGCCACTGCTCTTGCATGCGCACAGCTATCAGTGCCAGCAAGGTTTTAATCTTAAACAATTTGATTTTTGAACCCAGATTGTTCCTTATAACCTGTAATAATTTTTCATATGGGCACATGCTTTGTTTTATCTTTAAATGCTGAGTTTATTTGATCAACCATAATGGCTCCTCAAGTCAAACTCTGTTATTTTATGTATTTGTTGTGGTTTTAATATTGCATACGCACTGTGTAGCTATAATAGGACCCTCTTGAATCTCATGGATGATAACACAGAAGTATTCTTTCCCAGTTTAAATGATACTGTAGCATCTTGGCACATTTGGAGGTCAGGCAGTGTGGCAACATGATGAAAACTTAAATAAATTGTTTGTCCTTTTGTAGTTGGGTTTCTTGGCACATCTTGCCAAGGAAGTGAGTTGCTTCAGCCTGCAAAACTCAAGTTCACAATGTTCACTCAAGTATCAAATCAGTAGCTGTGCAAATGGGGAACAAGCATTTGTGATATTAATTCTCTTCTGTCTAGGAAGTCAACTGAGACACCTTCTCTTTTATTTGCCTTTTGCTTCTCCTGCAGCAATGTGCTGTTACCTGAGTAGGGCAGAATGAATGGGCAAGAAATCCTAAATCTTGAATGTGCTTAGAGCCCTCTGCTTTCAAAAGTGGTTTGCATAAGTATCTAAAATTTCATGTCTTCAGTCAACTTTCTAGGCCTTTATGAGCTGTATGAGTACTAGAATATGGGCTATCACTCTGTCAGAGGAAATTAAGCTAAAGTGTCAGCTATTTTCAAAATAGAAATAGAAATAATAACTCATTCCCAGGATGTAACAACTTAGGCAGTGGCTCCATTAGCAGCCTGCCAAGCTCTTTGGGTCTTATGAAGGCCACATACCACCACGAGTCCTAGGTCAGCTCTGAAGGGTGCTGCAGCCACAGGTCCTGTGAATCTGCCTCCTTCCTTACATTGTCCTGAAGAATTCTTAGTGGTAGTAAAGAAATTGGTGGGGGAAAACACCAGAGAGATGATAATGCTGAATGACTCTTCAAATAGGATATTTACTGTGAGGAAGAATAATAATCCATTTATCTTTTTTCCTCGTTCAGTGATTGGAAAAGCAAGTGATATTTCAGTTGTAATACCAGATGTTTGGACCCCTTTGTTTGGAAAGATTTCAAGGATTTTATTCAGTATTTTTGAGAATCTCCTAAGGAAATATCTTTATAACACTAGGCTGGAATTAAGAGGTACCACTCAACATGAGCTAAAGTTTGGCTTAATTATTTATAATCCCATTGGCTTACATTTTTCATACTCCCATTTGTTACCTTTTTTTAGTTGCATATTAAAATAGTGACCTTTGAATTTATTTTTCCACCACATTGTAATACCTTTCTAGTACTTGTATTTTAGGAAGCCCCAGACTGATCTAAACCTTGGATTTGGTACTGCAGATACAGCTCATGCAGTGTGGGTGCAGCTCATTGGGTAAATTATTATGTGGCCTTAGTTTCATATTACGTTATACTAAAGACATAATTGCTGGTAATTCAATATGACAAAGGAAAGGAAACATCATATTCAGCAAATTAAGCTTCATATGACGGCATTACTTATGAAATGAACAGTTGGTCAAGGACTTTTAGGACTATAAATAGCAAGAACTTGTAAATTCAAAGAGTGGATTTTTTAGTGATAGAAAGCAGAAGCATTGCAGCTATTGGCATATCAAAGAAAAGAGCCCTTCTGTGGCCTTCAGGGCCAGGAGTGAAATAGATAGATTTCATCCATTAAATATCCCAAAGGATGGGTTTTCTTTTAAAAAATTCCATACTTCTGATCAGTGAAGAGCAGTGCTTCGGAAGTCACCGAGGTTTGCTCTCGAATTAAAGTTCAATAATAATTCTGGGTGAAATCCTGCTCTGCTAAGAGCGGCAGGAGTTTCACTATTGACCTGGCTGGGGATAAGGTCTCACCAAGCATGGCAGGGGGAGAAGAATCTGCTTGATTTTAATTTTTATAAACTTTGAGCATGTAAAGAACGCAGAGCAGGTCTGCACCGAGACCCTTCCCAGGCCTGTGGAGTTCAGCGAAAATTGCTTTGCCTTTGTTCATGTTGCCTGTGTTGAGGTCTCAGTGGCCGTCTGGAGGTGGTAACACAACAGGATTTAGCATCGTCTGGAGTCACTGGCCCGAGCTGTGCCCCTCCAAAGAGTTGCCCTCATCCCTGCCCTCATTCCATTTTGTCTACAGCAATTGATGGGAACCCTTGTCATGGAACTGAGTTTTGTTATATAGTCCTTCCTGAATTGAACAGAAATATTAAAATCTAAATGCTTGAGCCTTAACAGAAAACTTGACTTCATTGTGAATTTTAGTTTCTTCTCTATCTTGTTCAATTATTTGTCCATTAATGTCAGGCAGTAAAATGTTTTTTAGAGTATTCAAAAAGTGATAAAAATTCAACCATTTCCTATCATTTCCCTGTGGAAAACATAAAAAGCTGAAAAAATAAATCCTCCCCCTGTTCTGAAATGAACATTTGAAGATCTATTTATTTCCATTTTTCATCTTGAAAAATAAATTTCTGAAGTGTTTTGTCTTCTCTGCCAGATGCTTTTGCTTGAGTCACACATTTTCTCTAAATAAAACCCCCTCAAACATTTGACACTGCCTGTGTAAGTGCCAATGCTTCTTTGATAATAAAGACCTCTTACCCACCAGCAGTGACTGAGTAATCTCTTGGAAAAGAATCATTTCCATCTTTCAAGAACAATATATTTTTATCTTATCTTAGAGTCTTGGTTCAATAGGATAAAAATCGACAGAAGTCTTTTATCAAGTCTATACATTTTATCAAAGCACTGATCAAGAACTCAAAAGGGATTTGGGTCACAATCTAAGCAAAACGATGAAAGACCATGAGTTTTCGATGGGTTGATCCCTGCCAACAACCTCTGTGTTCAAACAAAAGTCCTGATTCCAGGTAACCTTACCACTGATTTTATCTTTAAGCATCTTGACTGTAGTCCCACCTTCCTTTCTTCCCCTGGTCCCAGCAGGGCTGGGCAGGTGTCAGAGGAAGGGCTCCAAACTGATCAATAGTCTTTGAATCAGGCTATAGGTGATTCCAGGGCAGTAATAAAAGATTTTAAGTAACATCTAGGGTGTATTCAAGTCAGCTTTCTTACAGAGAGTAGGCAAATAGGGAAAAGATACACATAATTTACTCTTTAATATTTTTATTTCAGTCTGAAAATGTCAGTCAAAACTAAAATTTACCTTTTCCTTTCAATATTTGAAATATAACTGTGTTTTATCCTACAGTGCATGGTTTTGAAATGTACTATTTTTTATTTAAAAAATGCCTCATTTTAAATTTCCAAGGTTTACACACAAATTTTTTTGTTTCACCGGAATATTTTAAACAGTTTAAACTATTTTAAACAGCTTTGAACCAACTAAAAGTACTGCTTTATTGGTTTTTTTGAACTGAAAATCAGATGTGTGCACTTCTGTAATGCTCAATGTGTCTGCTTCCACTGACAACACCACACATCCCATTGAACCTGCTAGCTCTTTTCCCACTGTCTTCTTGCTGTATACCATTGGGCACAAAATAAAACCCCCACCTCTGCTGAACAGTTTTGCAAATTTTGTGTCATTATTTTTTCTCTCATCTCTTAACCTGTGCTCCACTGAAGACACAGAACCACAGAAAGGTGATTTACAAATTTCCCTTACTCACAGCAATTTCAACAGGCAACTGAAATGAGCCATTTCCTCTGCCTGGCACTCCTTTGTATGCACTTGTACACAGGGACACCAGCCTGCCTGTGCTGTGCCTCTCGCCTTCCCACTGCAGAGAAACAGATGCGTTTTGGCCCCTCCAGCAATTCTCCTGGGCCTAAATCTTTGTCCTTCTGTCTCCTCAGCCTCTCAATCCTGTGAACTGTAAGTGTTTGTCAAGCTGGTTTTCACAGTCACTGAGTGGTTCTGCAATAAAGGTCAGAATTGTAATTAAGATGAAAATATTTCCCCTCCTTAGTGCCGTCAGTAAACTAATGACAGTGCTCTAGCTCAGTGTAGTGCCACAGAGCACACCTGATCCAGCAAAACAAACAGGATTTTCCAAGGTTAAACCATCTGCCTTTTCTCACCTTTCTTTGTGTGTGGCTTGTAAATAGCAACATTTTTTGTAGTATCAGTTATAGCAGTAGTTGTAAGGCAGATCTTGGATGGTTTAAGTGAAAGACACAAGTAAGCACCGAAGAGCTGCAAACGTTTGCTCACCCATAGGTGCAGAGGCAATCTGATCTCTCTTTAAAAAACAGCTTATGAGCCTTTCACCAGAGGCAGCCAAGGTGTTTCTGTCCACTGCAGCTCTTGAATCACCAGGCAGCATTTACCCAGAGCTCTAAGAAGCTATTGCATTATGCCATAATAGTATTCATGTATTGATCATGGGTAAAAGATTTCTAATTACACACATTTCCATGATTAAAACATTCAGGCTGAAATGCTGTTTATAAATTATCCTCTAACGCAACAGAAGCACTTCTTGTTGCATCTGGCCAAGGTGCTCCCTACCCAGAAAGAGGGCTCCATGGGTGGTGCAGGGATATGTGCCCTTGGAGCCTCCTGGTTGCTCCATGTGCACAGGAAATGCACAGGGCATGGCTGGGGTGGTGCAGAGACCAGCAAGCAAGAATATCAGCTTTGCTTTCGCAGGTATCACGGAGTGGATAAGCATGGATGGCTCTTCTCTCATGTGCCAAGAAAACTAATGTAATTATTAATCTTGTCTCCTCAGAGAGGACAAGGAGTGATTTATTTGGTATTTTACTCCTATAACACATTCAGTGTGCGAGTTACCACTTTGATTTTGCTCCTTCCCTGCTGTAGCTGCCTTGCACCACTGAAATGCTGTGGGTGTCTTATCCTGGCTACAAACAGAAGGGAGCAACCAGGAGCGAGAGGCTGGGTCTGCCAATCAGGTCCCATGGAGTAAAGCACATCCCAGGAGCCATGTGCTTCTGAGGGGGAAGAAGAAACCATAGGGTAACAGGGAGGTCCCATTACCAGGGCATGTGAGAAGAACAAGCCCTGAGGGATAGCACAGTGGGGCTGCAGGTCTGGGAAGGTGAGAGAGTCATATCTTGGTGGCTGTGTTTCAGCAGGTTCCTGCCAGGGGTGGTGAAAATAATAATTTGAAAAATGATGCCAAGATTGATTTCTCTTATTGTTCCATGAAATCATGGGTCTTAGTGTCTCTCCAAGGACTTGCAATAGAAATCCTAAATTTCTCCTGCCAGTACGGGCAATGAATGGCTGGAAACAGAGTCTCTTTTTATAGGTTTTTTAACATTTGGTGGAGAATTTTACTTGCTATTGCATCCAGTTTCTCAAAAATAAAGTTGATGGGATTTGAGTACCAAAGCAGCATTGAAGTCCTGATCTTAAGTTTCTCCCTTGAGTCAATTTTTACAGTCTCTCAGTCTGTACAGGTTGAAAAATAGTAAGTGAAGTCAGTTTGCCAAGTTTTGAGGATTTTCTGTTGGTAAGATGCAATAAGGACCACCTGGTTTATCTCCTGTTCATGAATCCATTTTCAGGGCTCAGTAAGGCCCTTACATGTGGGATTGTAGCAATTTAGGATTTTATGAACATTATATTGTCTTGCAACAGATTTACAAACTTAAGTCAGTATGATTCCTGATTCTAAAATATGAAAACTGAATTATATGAGATAGTTAAAATAGTACCTGTAATGAAAGCATAGTCTGATGAGAAGTGAAATTGGAAAGTTTGTTCTCTATAAATTTCTGTATCACCATGGAAAGGATCTTGTCTCTCTCTTCTGTCTCAATTTCACTTCTTCATCTCCCACTGTCTTCCTGCTTTCACGAAATCTACTTGTCTGTCTATTTACTGTTTAGGGACTGATTCAATATCAGGGGATGGACAAACATATAAAAATATCATAGTCACATAAAATCCATTTTCTTGAGAAAGAACAATAATAAAGCTAAGAGGTTCCTTTCACCACTTAGTAAGCCTTAGAATAATTCAGTATATGCGAAGTGCTGTGGGGGGATATAAATTTTACTGAACATTATTTTGGAGGTGATCTGTGATATCACATATTGGTTTGAGTGAGTTGGCCATTTCCAGTTCACATATATGTATGCAAAACGTGTGTGTGTATCTGTTTGTGTGTATAGATGCACACGTGTATAAACCCCCCTGACAGTGATTACCAGTGGCAAAAGCAATCACATGCTGCAGCTGACAAGTCAAAGATCAAGTAGAAGTTTTTTTGTAAACTGAGGGAACTCCTGCTTTGAATAACCAATGACTTGACCTTTGTCAGCTGTTAGTCTAGTTGGTAGTAATTATCTAAATGAGATTAAATTATCAGTCTCAAGGCGAGGTACTTTGCGTTTTGAACAAGACCAGGGATTAAACACAGATACTTTCTGAATGCCAAGGGAGTTTGCAGCAGGATAACGATTTCAGAGGCTGATGGTTTAAGCCCACCCTTCTGCTTTCATAGGAGGGGGCTCTGGAGGAGCCACAGCTTTGCTTCCTGTGGTGAAGGTAACTGCTGGCTACTGAACCAACCACCTCATTGACTGGGAGACCAAAACTCCCAGGTGAGGACAAGTGTGGGTATAGGCAGCACCTGCACCTACCAGACCTTGATTGTTCTAAAGAAACCTAAAACACCTGAGAGCTGGAGAGAGGTGGTGTGGTGGATGTTTAGCCTGTTTCCTTTGGGTGTTTAGGCTTTTATCTTCTTGTTTTTCCTCCTTGGTACTTTGAAATAAGAGAGTAGGTCAAGAGAGTAGTGCTCTGCAAGTCTGCAGGATGTCATTTGGACTATGACAATCCATTCAAATGAATGAGCAGGTTAGTGGTCTTTGAGTGGTGGTACAGAAACAGCTGTCATGCTACTGTGGTCCAGGGGAGTGGCTGGATTGTTTGCTCATACTGATTCTGGCCACCATATCTTTGCAGCAAGCCTTTGGTTTTTCAGCATGTTGCATGAATGAGCAAGACCTCCAATTTACAGCTGGTAAGTAACCGTACAATGTGTGACCTACTCCCTAAATCTGTATATGTAAGCACAAATGTACTTGAAGAAATTTTGTTTACTAATAAATACAACTTTGAGCACATAGTGGGGCCTGGGGACCTCAAGATGTCCTTTCCACTCTGAGCAGTTCTGTGTAAACAGCATGGTTAGGGGTAGTATCTGTACCAGATCTGAATGGGTGGTTTAGGTGAAAACTTAAAATAATTCTAAAATATTTTTATTAGAACAAAGATAGACTTATAAAGAGCTGATTCTATATTGGAGTCCACACCTCTATTGAAAATATTTTTTAAAAAAATCTATTTGTCTGCTGGGCACCAAATTTAAACAAAGCATGTAGAATTTAAAAAAGTGTTTGAATTTTTGAGTCCAACATTTAAGTTTAGGAATCTTGAGAGAGGAGTTGTTTGGGTTTTTTTTTAAAATCTGTTATACATGTCTTTCCACATTCTGAGCTCCCATGTCTTCAGCTAGTGGTGGGCTGTGGGATCAGGACTTGTCCTGTTTGTAGGGTGGGATGCTGTGGGGTGTTCTAGCCAGCCCTGGGGCTTAGTGGCATGGTGGCAAATGTCTGAGTGAGTCAAACTGGTTCCAGTGCTGATTGTGTCTGAACAGTCCCCAGACACTGGTTTCAAGATCCAGGAGAGGTTTTCTTCAATCCTGCTGCAGGGAATGGCTGTAAACATTTCTGTAGCTGTTCAGGCTCAAGTCAAACTGGTTAAGGCAATGTGAAATTCAAGGTCAAAAGGTGATATGCTGCTAAATTTAAGATTCAAGTTTATGCAGATGACTAAATGGTTACTTGGAGCATTTCCACTTCAGTCGCACTAAGTAAGGCATGGCTCTTCCAGCATCTGTCTTCCCCCCTGCAGCTGGGTATCACAGTCATTTCACAGGAGTTATGAGTGGAAAAGGTCCTCCCCAAACATGTTTTCTCAAGTATGCAATCCTAATTGCTCCTGTGCATCCAGGCTTGTATCTATAAATGTTTGGATATGGCTCTGTAGGTTCACTTCATCATCCCTTATACAGGATTAAACAGTGTATTCTCCTGTCAGTTTGTTCCTACCACTCATTTTCAAACAGTGAAAAAGCCTGAGCATTAGAGATGTTTGGGGTAAGATCCTCTCACTGGGAGATATTGAGGTTTTGGGGCTTTTTTGTTGTCATTGAATCTTAAGGGATTCAAAATTGGAAAACCAGCAGAAAACTAGTGTTTGAAGGAACCTTTTTTGTGCACAATTACTTCTTCCTCCAGCACGGTGCTGGATGATGATGCTGTTGGCCCTTCTCGAAGGGTTAGAAAAACAGACCATCTGTCTTTTAAACAGCTCATGAAACTCTTGGTTTGATAATTGCAGGTTGTCTGTACAGCTCCCAGACATGTTTAAATCATACTGGGTATAACCCTTCCATTTCTGCTTCCAAGCTGGTGTGTGGTTTTGTTTGTTGCTGAGTAAATGCAGTTGTGGGATAGAGATGTCCAAATTTAGCAGAAGGTGAGGTTATCTGTAGCAGTGACCCACTGCAGAGGAGGTACGTATGAGGAGGACTCAGTAAATAGAGGAATCTGAGCCCAGTGCATTTCCCCTCTGTGGGCTCCATGGCAGTTGCTGCCACTCTGCTGATCCCCTGTAGCTGCTATAGGTGATGCTAGGCGCAAGCTCAATTTAAGATCTTCTCCCCAGTCCTGGGGATCTCAAAGAAGAATTGAGGGGAAACAGCTTGTTGGCCATGAATTATCTCTGGGTCTTCTCCAGTAGCCTTAACTTTACAATTGTATTGTTCTCTCAGAAGATATTTGATAGTTATTTTTTTCAAATCGATGATATCTTTCACTTGCTGCTCATTTCTTTATCTACTGTTTCTTAGTAGCACTTCATTACATTGAGCTGTTTTAATGTCTCTGTGTAAAACCAAATTAATATTAAAAATTCCCTTTTCAGCAGCAATTTGTAGTTAAATGTACTTTTTTTAGTGTTATACATAGCCTTCTTCAAAACTGTTGGTGGCAAATTATGTACCACTCAATTTAAAGGAATACTTTTAAGTGAGATTTTGTGAAATTACTTCTTGGATTCATCTTTGATTTACAATTGCTTTCAGGCAATTCTTTCCCAAAAGAGCCAACTTACTCCTGTGCTTTGTTTCTTCATTTACCATTTTCATAATTTTTCTTCTATTACTTTTCATTTTCCAATTACTATTAAAAATGAAAAAACTTGCATACTTGGTTATTACTAACAAACTGGGATCTACAGTCTGTCTGACTTTCAGTAGTTCAAGAAGCAGAATTAGATACAGGTTTCATCCTGGATGAACAAGGATGTTCAAGCACTGTCTGTCACTGAATCGTAGTGGTTGAACTTTCTAAACATAGGGAAAAATCAGGAACTGCATGGCACTGATGGGAAGGGCTCAGTTCATTGAAGTGATACTTTAGGCTAATGTTATAAAAAGCAGATTGGAGTTAGATGTTGGTTTTGTTGCTTTCCCCAAAAACCTTCCTCGGGGAGAGTTCACTTACATCTGACACTTGAAAAAAAAGCAGGTTGGCAAATATAATTTTTTCTGACTGCAATGGAGATACCATAATGATCCAGATGAGCTGGAGCTGTGTGGGAGTGTGTATAGCACCCAAGCATGGGACCGGCAAATACAGGGAGGTTGTCTCTTTGCAGAGATTCTGTCTCACTGAAAGCTGTGTAGAAGCTGGTCTGCTGCCACAAGTCAAGACATTCTCCTCTCTCACGTTTCCCCTTGAGCCTTTCCTCAAAAATGAGAATGGAAGGAATTCATATACTGGTATATATACATATCTGTGTCATGTATATAATACATGCTTTGTACAAATACAGCCGTAATTGTATTTTTCTGGAGAATAAATCTAAACTATGCATGTGATGAGAACATGCAGAGGCTGCATTATATGGGCAACTAACAGGCTGTGTCCTGAAAAGCTGAAAGTCTTCTCTGGCATTAGGAATCTAACTTTGACCAGATGTTGATGGTAATTGAGTTGCAATACTATGAGGGAAACTGCCCAGTGGGAAACAATTTAGCTTTTAAAATGTCATAAGTTAAATCCTGATTTAGTGTGTTGCATAAAAGTGGGCATGGCTTGTATTTGATACATTCTCTTTTTGTTAGTACTCTGTAAAGTTAAGTTCTTAAGGTGCCTATAGTGTGTGTGTGCACGTGTGTATTTCAGCTCTGTGCTTCCTCAGTCCTTTTTCTATTGGCATGAGAGTTCACAGGTGCACAGAACAGCTGACCTTGGAAGGGACCTGGAGATCACCCAATGCAGGGTTGACTTATACAGGTTTGTCAGGGTCTTGTCCAGTTGAGCCTATGCTGGAATGTAGAAGTCTAGCTCTTCCCACTCATTACTCAAAAGGTCTAAGTTAAAAAGTTTACTGAGGAAGCACATATTGAAGATTTTACATAAAAACAGCATACACAAATACATCCTCGCTGGTGCTTGTGTATATGTGATATATTACACTCAACCGCATGGAGCATGGAACTATTATTATGACCACAGTTGTGAAAATATTTGAATTTGGCTTACTTTATGTAAACACTCTGGTCTTAAACCCATAGTGTATGGTAGCATGTATAGCACAGCAGTCCTGTTCTCAGGACAAATGCTTGAAGGGGCTTTCAGTGTTTCCATTACAACCTTCTCAAGCAAGGAGTCCTATCTTGGACTTAAAATTTTTCTCTGAAATATTTTCTCAAAAGAATATTCTATGAAAAACTGCATGTTTAAAGGGGTAAAACTGGCTACCCTCCTTCACCACCCCAATAATTCAGTTGAGGGGAGAGTTTGCATATGCCTCCCACACTCATCCTGGTTGGTTGGGTAGCTGTCAGCAGGGCAGATCCAGGGGCCACTGAAGAGCAAACCTAGTGCTTGTAACCTGTTCCATATGTGTAAGGTCCTGGTTTAACATTGTAGAAAAGCTGAAAAGCTGTTTGGAAATCTAGCCATCAGAAGCATGCTACAAATCCAGTACTAATCCAGATGGTTGAGATTTCATTTAGCCACTTAGAAAACAGGAGTGCTGTCCAGTATGTGCCAGCAATGTTCAATTTCTTCCCCCCATTTATTGGCCTTTCCCATTTTATTAATTCTTGCTCCCGGGATGCTTTTTGCTGTGTTATGGCCCAAGACACCCATCGTTCCTGAAGCTTTTGTATTGCTTGTGTTTAAATCCCACCTTCAGAAGCCCACAGATATATATATATT
>WEIV01016616.1:118814-160271 GCA_013390005.1 Calyptomena viridis | reverse complement strand
TCCAAAGCAACGCTTGATGATAACTCAAAAATGTGCAGTTAATCTGTGTGTGGCTTCAGCTCCTGAAAGCCAGGAGCAAAAATGTACTTTTCAGAGAGAAACAGGCTTGGTCACACAGTATAATCAGGTTTATGCAAGTTTTTAGATAGGCAAGATAAAGGAAATACTTCTGTAAACTCCTCTGAGAAAAGACAAAAACTGAGTTGAAAAACTGCTCTTTTTCAATGTCTTATTATCCACAAACAAGCATAAGACCTAGTAGAGAGCTGCCTGCATGACAGCGAGTAAAATTTTAGCTTGCTGGGGGGTTTTTTTGGTTTGTGTTTTCTTTTTTTGGTTTGGTCTGGGTTTTGTTTTGTTTTTTTGTTTTGTTTTTTAACCTTACAGCTATATTTCATCATAAAAAGTAGTGTGAAGATAGACCAAAGAGCAAAAGTTTACGCTATCTTGACATTCCTCCAGAGACACGTAACAGGCATATTTCAGATTCATTTTTTTCTTCTACTTGCAGGAAACAGGAAAGCTGCAGTTCTTAATTTTAAGGCTTCTGAAATGAGAAAGATAAAGAAGTTATACATTGAAACAAGACATCTTTGCTTTCTTTAAAGGAAAAAAATAGAAGCATCACAACCTAAAAGCAGTGTNTCAGTTTGCAACTAATACTTTTTTTTTAAAAATATTTCTTCCTATTGGCAGACTTGTCTCCATGTAAGTCTTATTTTGACTGGTGCTCTCTACAGACAGTTTCTAAGAAAACAATTTCCACTTCCTTAGTGTATGAGCTGGGTAGTATAATTTACATAGAACAATGGCCAGCGATGAAGAACTAGCCAGATTCCTTTGAGTTCATTTCTAGGTTTTAATGTTTGATTTTTTTTGGTAGATCACATTGTTCCTACAGAGAGACTGCAATATTGTGTGTCTGTGTATTGGCTATTTGTCAACAGAGAAAAACAGAGTTGACTTTTATGATAACGTTTTAGCTTCTATGACTTTTTAGAGCATATCCTAATGACTGGTGTTCCACAAATTTTTGTGAGAACTATCACCTGCTTCATTAATGCAGTGAAGGGGTAGAGAAAAACCAGAGAGGATAATGACATCCAATGTTTCAGCTCAGTCAGAGCCTCACACAGCACCCCGAGAAGCAGGAACTTTTGCCTGTATCTCTTTCACAAGAGTGATGACGATATGCATTGCGGAGGAGAACATAAACTGCACACTAAAGCAACCGTTCTTAGCTCTGCAGGCATGTTTATAATGAAACATCTGCAGCTCTTCCACAAATCTTTAAGTATTTTTCAATTACAACATATTAAAGATTTGAATCAGTCTTAATGAGTTGGCACAATATCATATTACTAGTAATATTACACTGTACACTAAAACACTATGAAAAGAATTCAAATTAAGTGAAAAAAAATCCCTCACTCTGCCATCATAGAAACAAACAGACAGAGATCTCAGTGTAGTATCAGCTACAGTGGGGGTTCACTTTGGTGAATGTATGAAAAACAAAGAATAATACAGAAATTCTCTACAGACAGTTGGGAGTAAAGTCTACATGGAAATATGGTTTCTTTTTTCATTCGAAATTAGAAATGCACAAATCTAGCACATAAACCAGATGAATTTTATAGGTAATGAACACTTGATTACCTTTCGTGGAGCTCACTGGGTATTACAATACTCTCAAGGCATTTATTTAGATTATTAAAAGTAGGAACACTGATGAGTATGAGTATGTGCTATATTGATAAAAAAATATATATGATTGAGCTCTTTTTTTTCTTTAAAAGGCTTAAACTTACTGAATCATTCACCTGTCTGATGCTGACAATAATTCCATAATGAAATTAAAATAAGTTATTAGCAGTGGAATATGCATGCTATTTCCTACCTTATTAGTATGTTTTTGTGACTTTGTTAGCATTTCTTCTTACATCTGACAGAACACCAACACTGACTAAAAGCCATACTTCACATTTTCATTTCATGCACAACTTCCAATAAAAGGTTTTCACAGTTGGAATGAAGTATTTTGTCTGCTTAATCACCATTGTTCTTCACAATTCACCAATCCATGGTTTGGATGGATTTGTGTAAGGCTAGCCAGTAAACACTCGATTAAACAGGCTATGTGAATCTGCATATAGATTTTACATTAGAATTCCACAGTCATTTCAAACGATTCAGAAGCAATTACATGACTGACACATGATGAATCAATACGTATGCATGAAGCTGTCAGACATATAATGCCTGTATCAGCAACAGGAATGGGATATATGCCAAGTAGGGGTATGAGTAACACTACCCAGCAACAGAATAGTCAGGGATGGTTTGCCTGTAGGGTAGTAATTACCTGTGCATGCAAGTTAGCTTTCAAGCTAACTGCTTTTTACTTGTCTTCACTGGCACACACAAACCAGCAGAATCTGCTCTCGACAGATGTTATGTAGCTATTGTGACATTCATTTATGGGCAAGTGAACAGTTAACTTGATCTGGTTGGGTTGTGCAAACCTCTCCTTTCCTTTGAACAATCCGTCAAAACACAGAAATGAAAGGCAGTCCTCTCAAATCAGAGTAAAGGTTTGCTAGAGCAGGGTTGAAGCACCTGGGCACAGGCACATGAAAACTGTGGCTGATCTGGGGTCCCATCACAGTCCTATTAGCTCACAGTAATATTGTTGTTCAGTCTAAAACAGTTTTGCTTTCCAGACCAATGTATTGCGGGAAAGGAGAGAGTTAACTGACGAAAGGAGAGTATCCCATCACAGGCACACATGGTTTGTTTCAGTCAGGGTTACATTCTCTCTTAGTCCACTCATTATGTTACAAGGTTAAAATGGAGTAGCATGAAATATTTTCATAACATCTTGGATTTTTAAGTGAAGAACATGTGCTACACAAAATTAAAGCAGGACACCAAGAAGATTAAGTACTTAGAGAAGGGAAGGAGGTGGTGGGGGAACTGCAACCTTCGAGGAAAAGGGAGAGAATCCAGCATGAAAAATAGGCTAAGAGGACAGCTTTGTGTTCCTGGAATGCTTATTACCATTTGAGAGAGATGACAGCAGTTACAAAAACAAAACATGAAAAAACAAAGCAGAGCTATGAACAAGCTGAACATCTCCCCCGATACCTAGGTAATGACAGACACACTGCCACACGAGTCCAGTATCAAAGATTACTTCTTTTGAGGTAAGATGACATGGTTTCTTCAGACTGGCTTTTTCCATAGCCAACAGCAGTACAGTTGCAGAGCTGGCTCCTCCTCCAGCCAAACTGACAGTGCCACAAAATCCAAAATGCATCATTAGTGTACACCAGCAAAGTGCCAGCCGCCATTTAGCAAATGAGAAACCCATGTGATAAAGTGCACATTATGAAATATTTCCCCAAATTCCCCCCAAATGTGTGAAGTCCATATTGAAACGAGGGCCTAGATAAACTCCTGACAACCTTTTCTATATACATGCTAGTGAGAAACATCCTCCCCCAACAGGAAAATAAAGGTTTTTGACTGACCTGAATTTGGATGCCACTCTCAAAACAATCCTTTCACTTGCTCTGTGATGGGATCAAGGTCAATGTCATAGAAACATGGCCTTGTGGGCAGTCCTGGCATGGTGCTCATCTGTGGAAACAATGAAATTAAGTTATACTCCTGCACCTGTAACCAGATAATCATCCCACCATTTTAAACCTTAGATTGAGAGAAAGGCTGGATTGTTCAACACAGACTCATCTGCAGATGTGATCATTACTACATTTTTGTTTCTGTCAAAGATGTCAAACCTGGTACTTTTTTGATTAATTTTTAAGTATGAGCTTCTAAAAGACAGGAAAGAAAAAAACAAAAGCCACAAAATACAGGCAAAAATAGCAGAATAAAATCTGAAACAAAATGAAGACCCTTTGGGACTTACTTGTTCCTCAAAGTATTTACCTAGAACATTTATCCATTTATATCTCCTGAGAAAAAAATCATACAGCAAAGGGCAAGGACATAATTGTCTGAGTCTACCTGGTGATATGAATGTATTGAACTCAGACCTCTCACAGAAAACTAGAATAGAGAAGCAGAATTAATTGCAACATTTACCTAATGTAAGGAACAAATTGAAGTAGTTCGACAAAATATACAGGGATTACAGTTGAATTATAATTTAGTAGTTAGAAATAGCAGGTTGAGATATGAAGCTTAAGAAACCAAATTATCTCAGACTATGCATAATTAAGATCCTGATCTAGCATAAGACACCAGCATCTGCATACTTTTAAACATGTAAATAGTTCCATGGACTTAAATTACACAGTTAACTACAGATCTGCTCATGCTACTTACACTATTATTTAAAATTGACATTTTAGCAGCAACTAAAGACATGTGAGTGACATGGAAATCTTGAGGTGCTGGTCCACAATAGTTTAAGCCACTTTAAATCATCCCAGATTCTCAACTCCCGGCCTCAGGACTCCCCACTTCTCCCTTGCAAAGGAGAAGTCTGGAGAGTAGATTTGGCACAATTATGCTGGTTTTGGATCTGCTTCATCTTCTCCTGTTTCAGCATCTTGAGCCAGGAAGGGCTTCTCTGTCCCCAATATCAGCACTGGCACAAGGTAAAGACTGTGACTGTGGGGCAGTTTTAAGGCAGGACCAGTTTGGATCAACTTGGATCACTCTGGATTCACACCCTAGGTCTCCCTAAGATGACAATTAGAAGCCCTGAATATCTCACTGTATTTCCACTAACTCAGGGTACTCTGAAAATGAGTCTCTAAACCCTTTATATATCTTAACCTCACAAGTGGAGAGTGGCCTTGCTATATTAGGCCCCATATTAAAACCTAAATCGATGAAAGACCTTACAATCTCTGGAAACAAACCTGAAGTTCAACTTAGCTTGACTGTTTGTTGGCTAAGAGTTTTTAAGCATTAAAACTTATTTAATAGATGTTAGAATGCTACATTTTGAGGAACAAACTTTTAGCCTGGGCAAGTCAGCAGAGCTCATTAAAATTGGTGGTTAGCCTGACCACAGGAGGTAATCTTCAAATACAGCTGTGTAGAAAGAAAAAAAATTACACTGGCTTGAGTACCAGAAACACTCTAAACCTAATAACCTAGAGAAAGGGGCAGATTAGGGTGTGTTTTCATGATGTGAGCTGAAACACATTGCTGAAACGGGACAGTTTCACCCTGTGAACCTTTGGGATGATTCCCCTTTGGAGTTGGCTCTGGCACTCATCTTACTGAAACCAACTTGATTCAACACACTAAACTGATATAAGTACATATTTTTGTGGCCAGGGTTGGTTGGCTGATGAACTGAATCTGTTTATTGTATGACCTGATCACCACCAGGCTACTGGCTGCAGGGGAGCAGCCAGAGTACACCATGGCCAGCCATTGTCTCCAGCTGTCCAGCAGAGAGCTCAGGGCTGGGCAACTTCCTCCTTCCATCCTCCCTAGTTCCCAGAGAAGCAGCACAGCTCAGCTATGGTGTTTTCTCTGGCCAAAAGCAAGCTCTAACAGGCTAACTGGCCTCAAAAGAGTTAAAACATATGACCACCATCCTAGCTCCTTCAGAGTGTCAGACTTACAGCCCCCCCTGGCTCTGGATTGCTCTGTATTTCTTTATATGATCTGACCTGCTGTATATTCAGCAGTGGGGTTAGCATCTCCCTTACGCTTCAGCTTCACTCTGAACACCCTTGTGTTCCCACTCATTGTGGGAACACAAGCAAACTGTAAGTTCTCCCCACCATAGTCCCATTTACTCCAGAGAGCTTTGCTGCCATTTCAGAGGTTAATCCTGTATTGAGGAGGGGGAAAGGAGCCTCAGGAAGCTCAGTACTGATGCAGCCACTACCTCACTTGAGATGAGATGAGAGAAAAGCTGTGAGAAAAAATGCAACAAGCTCTTCTAGTGGACTCAGTACATGTCTTCTGTTTTTAAATATAGCCCTTCCTATGTTTTGTTATTGTGCATAGTAGGATTAAAAGACAAAACTGTCAATTTGCATTGACCAAACCCTGCCTCTGATTGCATGACATCATTTATTAGCTGACATTGCCTATTAGCATCTTTGCTAAGTACTAAAACACCTTGCTACTATTCACTGTTCTTTATCCATTGGCCACACTAGTCGGACTACTACATCATTAGGGTTACTGAATTATTTTCTATCTCCGATTCCTCCTAGTTTCTGAGTTAACACTTGACAAGTAACTGCCATAATGAATTACATCTCACTGGGAGGGGAATGAACAAATTGCCAAAGACAACTTTCTGGTTACTCTGTGTATGGCAGTTTGACATCTGAAAGTAAACTCCCAAATTCCAGGTTCTTTTTTCTTTGTTTTTTATTTCTTTTTTTTTTTTTTTTTTTTTTTTTAATATAGCTACTTTAGGGGAGGTTTTCCTTATTTTTTTTAAAGAAATACTGAAAAAAAAAAAAAGTCCCACATACGTATTTTGGATTTTTTTTCTTTCATAGGCCCAGTTCTACACTGGTAATGGAAAGTTATTACATCTATAAAATGTGAATATCAAACCAGATTATTGTTGGTTCAGGGAATTATCTCACATTGCAAATTTAAGTCAACAAAAGGGAATGGGTTCATCTGAATTAAAATATTGCTAGATAAAATGAAGTACAAGGCAAAAAAAAAACCCAACCAAAAAACCAAACACAGAAGAAAGACTTTGGGAAGAATACTTATGTGAATTACAGGGCGAAAATAAAACACATACCATCATTTCCCTCACAGGCCAGACTTCCAAATGGCAAAGCCATGTAGATTTATGATCATTACTCTCTGCTCTCATTATCTGGATGCACAGAGGTAACACGCAGCAGAATCTATCCCTTTTTCATTACTTCAAGGTCAATAGGAGGAGATGGCTGGCTGGCTGAGGAGATTACTACCGATTATTCCCCCTCCAGCCCTCCATTTCTTTCCTTCAACCAAAAAGGCAGGAAAGAAAAGAGGTCTCAGTCAGCTGCAAGGCTGAATCAAGGTTTCAGCTGACTGGCTTTCCACATGGAAAACCTGGCTCAGAATAACCCTCTTCCCTCTCACCATTTTCTGCAATGCTGAATGAAGGCATTAATGACTGAGTTCACAGACTGGCCTTTACTCCAGTAGGCATGACCCAGAGGCATCCCTCTCCCTGATCTAAGTCAGAGCCCAGACTTTTGTGCATGGAGGAGGGATGCTAAACTGCCCCCCCACTGCAGCACATACCATATCTGCACAGTGGCTGGCAGTCTATCTCCACCTCTCCAAGGCCTTCTGAGATAACTACTTACTAAAATCACTTCAGTTCTAAAACTTGAAAAAAAGGAGAGTGAATAATGAAAGAGAAAATATGCCTGAAACATAAATCACTTCAGTAATTAGCAGGTATGTACAGCACAAAAAAACCCCACAGAAATTTACAGCCATACAGCAGCTTGCTAGACATCTCATAAAATATGCACCCTCTATATATATTGCATGGAGATCAGCATAACTCTCCACTCTAGTATAACAACATTTGGGTTATAGATTGGTAGCTATGCAACATTGCACAGCGTGGCTTTGAGAAAAGAACATGGTAAGAAGCAGCAAATGACAACACATTATCCACTGAAGACCACAAACTAAAGTTAGATAGCAGAAATAATCATATTTAATTTGATCAAAACTGCTACTATCACACTTCCCTTGGGAGAAGGAAAATATAAGGCATAAACTTTGTACCTTAAGACAAATGCAATTTGTGTAAATGCTTTATGCAGGTTAAAAAAAAAGGTTTTACAAAGAATTTATCCAGCTGCTGCCCCAAATACATAATTTAGGAATTAATAGGGACTAGTTTTGTAGGAACTCACTGGAATTGACTGTTTTCTCTACAAACTGTGCAAATGTCCATACATCCATGAGACTGAATCAACTGCAGAGATGATGTGAAACATACAATGCCTATTTATTACTATGGCATTCTATGCTTAGCAGGCCAAACCAGCAAGTCTTACAGTCAGTTTATCCCGAGGATCATTTGTGCTCCTGGAAGCGCACAACTGGTGGAAGATAAAATACAATTTTAGTTAAGAATACCTGAAGGCTACTGTTATACTAGGCATTTATGATATTCCAGAAGTTCATTTACATGACTGAACAAAAAAAAGAGTTTCCTTACAAATAGATAATGCCAGTTCAAGGAAGACACGTGAAAGTGTTGTTCCACACCTCTCCAAGCACACATGCACTGTCACTGGAAGAGTGACTAAGCTGAGTTTAATTTACACTACAGTTATGCATTGACTTGTAATTTTAGTTGGCCATAAGATCTACATAAAAATTGCAGTCAAGTACCAAGACACTGTTAACCAAGTTTGTTATGATCCCAAGAGGAACTATGCTGCTTAGCTTCCTTAATTATCATACAAAACTCATCAGTCATCGACATATCCTGCCTTTAAGTATGTGTCCATCCATCCATATTTTTAAAAAAATTTATTTATCTATGTGAAAAATCCTAACGGAATCTGAGATTGCCTTAACTACGTTAGCATCATAGCATGATTTACAAAACAGATGGTCTTGAGGACTACATCCAAATCATGTTTAGTGTCTTTTTCACCTATAAGACAAGATGTGTCTGGTTTACAGGCATAACATGGTTTCTAAATAGAGAAAGAAAATCAGAGGAATCTGTACTTATATAAAGTAGGAAAAACAAGTGACTAGAAGATACCAAAAACTCAGCAAATAGCTTACTGAGGAAACCTTCCTATTCTGTGGCTTATGGAGTTAATGTTGCATTTGACAAGAAATGCAAATAATTCACATTATTTAATTGTATCCTTTTGTTAATTAAACAAGTTATGACAACCCACAACTATTTCAAACTTGAAATACTGCAGAAAACAGATGTTGTTTCTCAAGAGAATCCAGCACACACATGACTCTGGATAACTCCTCAATAAAATCTGATGGGATGAACTGCACATCCCACACTTCCTCAGTAAGAAACAATACAAGAGGAAACTCAAGAGATTTATAAGTAGTGCTATAAACTTGCATGCATTATGGTCAACATGCCAGAATTTGTTGGAATCCTGAGGTATGACATGAAGGAGCTATGCTTCAGGGTTTCAATAACATCTCCTAGTGTGAGTTAGAGCTCTGGAAGACAGATCTACTACCAGAAATTTGCTCCCCTTGAGTACATCTCAGTACATGCAAAGCTGAATGGAAGAGCTTTCTGAAGAAATCCCTCCAGGTCTCCAGCCCTGCCTGCCTTCAGATGCTCTTTGAGTACCAGGTTACTCTCACTGTAACCATGGATGTGGTGCCGGCCAAGTGCTGGAAGCTGACATGAGAGGAACTGCAGTTCATGGAGCGGGAGAGAGAGATTAACAGTCATCTCACTGCACTGCATGGCTGGAGAAGTGTGTGCAGATCTTTTATTAGATGCCTCAAGGTCCCTGCACTCTCCATTTTGGAAATGTCTTGTGAGACTATCCACGCAGTGAGAGTAGTGGGTAGGACTACAGCACTGTGAAGGATGTGACTGTTCAAATACTTCCAGTGAGTAGCCACTTCATCTTCAAACAAGACTATCCTACAGCACACAGTGGCTCTCAGTGTGCAATGGAAAGGGTGAAAAAAAATTAAGCAGCATATACTAAGTATCTCCAGGATAAGCTTGAAGTTTGTTCCACAGAATTGGAAAATTCCTTCACTCTGTAGAGCTCTATCACTTCAAAAGGTAGCTCGGGTTTTGAATGATGGAAGAAAATAAAATTACGTTAAAACAACAGAAAAGAATAATTAAGAGAACAGCATTTTTTTGTCATAATTGCAAGAAACACATCAGAATGAAATTGCCAAAACAAAGTATGCGCAATGCAGTCTACATCTCACCAACTCAGCACGTATTACAGGGGGGAATAACACCATACCAAATCCTGAACTGATGCTCAAGTGGCGTTTCACCATCTCTTAAAAGCAAGCTAACCTCCAACTCTCATGTTAGGAAAAGCAGACACATAATAGAGGCAAGTTGGTGCTTCCTTTCAAAAATATCAACCTTTACAAACTAATAAATTCAGCTTTGGAAAGAGCAATAATTTAAAAAAATTTACTTTAATAGCTACATAATGCTTAAGAAAATATTATCTCATTATTTTTTGTTGCCTGAAAATAATAAGAATTTCTAAAAGCAGCTAAACAATGATCTTTAGTCAGTGTTTAAATAACAGTTTATTTATAAGTTTTAATGGAAATTTGCCAAACCTGATATTATTCAGAGGAGTTAGGAAGAGTGAAGATCATATTTCCTTCTCAGGAAATTTTTAACAATAAAAGATCTTGTTGCAATGTCTAAGATTGCAAATGTCTAAGCAAGAAACTCAACGCATTAGCAGCTTTCAAAATAATCAAAATAATGTTTAAAAAGATGCTGATGCTACCCTGACATATGCTGTAGTATTCCTTGCAATAAACAGCTCTTTTTCACTGGCAGGTTGACTGGTATCAGGTGCAGAAGTCCACCTGGCATTGATTATTCTACTATAATTGCTTCTTATTTTAATGTTTACACATTCCTGGCAATTGTTCAATTTTTGTGAAAGGATTTACAACAACATAATGCATGGACATTGCTCTTCTGCTTTCAGCATCTGGATGAAGTTATAAAAGTACTGAATATTGATTATGCAATCCTGATTGACCTTGATGCCAGGTGCTCAACTGAGGCAGAAGTAACTTGTGCCCTGTTACATGCTCTCAGGGATTATCAGGATCCAACAAGTTATTCATCTTGAGCGGAAATAGTCTGACTCTAAAAGTGATCTCCTGGGCACCCTAAGGGAAAAACAAAACCTACACAACAGTTCATATCTGTTCAGTACAGCTTTTGGAGAGACCTGTGGGTGCATATCCAAAGGAAGTAAGGGACACAAGGAATTGGTCACTGCTTGTTCAAGTTCTTGGTGAATGGATCAGTGTAATACTAGTGAAACTCAAATGTTGTTAGTGATGTGGTGAAGTAGTGAAGACCCGGAATGGGCATTTTCCTAGCTATTAAATATTTAGGAATAGATGTAATCTGTAAAAGAATGAGCCATTTCCTCAATTAAGTAATAAATTTATGACTCACATATATGACTGTGGTTCCTCTTGGCGGAGTTCTCTAAATTAATTTTCATCTTAGAATTTATAAAACCACACTTGAAGCAGAAGAAAATGTGATGATAGCACAATGGAATCAATATATTAAATTTTACTAAAAAAATATGCCTCTCTGAGGTAGTACATTAGATGCTGTGGAGCATACTTTTTTTAATACAATCCACAACACAGCACGTTGCACATATTCAGAACTGTTTTCTGCTTTAGATAAGTTACTTGATAAGCAATATACTACAAAAATCAAAGATACAAAACACAGCCTAACCAAACAATTCCCTAAAAACCTCAACCATTCATGGAGGAAGTAAAAGGGAAGACAAAAAAAAAGGACCACAAATTCCAGGTGACTTGTTCTAAAACATTTTCCTTCATCCCAGCCCACTCAAATCCATTTCCAGGGGTAATTGCTCCCTTGCCCAAGGCCTACACCCTGATTTTCCTTTCCCCCTTGTGCTTTAGACAGAATCCCTGGCAAAGGATTCTTGCTCACTGCCTCTTGTACAAAATCACCTCCTCAGCCAGAAAAAAAATCCTTCCCTCCAGCTCACTCCTATGTCAGATGCTCCCAGGGCTGTTCCCATTCTTGACAAGCATCCAATATATCAGACAGTGCTGGAAACGCGCCTCTGAGAGAAAAAATCCAGAGGATAAAGGCATTTTTCTCATGTGCTGTTTCTGCAACAGGACTACATCAAGTATCTGATATCCATGGGTACATAATTCTCCTGTTCTGTTCAGTGCTTAGGTCTCCTGGTGTAGAGGAGGTCTCTAAGCTGTGCCAGCAGCCCAGTTTCTGCTGAAAACAGAACAGGTTTTGGAGTATTTGCGGGGGAGAGCTCTTGGATGACCCATCTCAGCTGCCTTGTATTTGCTCAGGGACTGGGCACCCTTCATTTTCTTGGAAACCTATTTATTTTGTACCAAGTGTTTCTCTAGAAGTGCTGTTCTTCAAACCCTGGGAGTCCCACTTTGTGTTGCTGATCTTCAACATGTCATTTTGGTTAAAAGCTTCATAACTTTCAGAAAGCCTCAATGACAGCCCAGAAATTGGCGATGGTGGCAGCAGTAGACTATGTGAAGCAAATACATGTTTTAAACATGCAACACATTTTACCCTTCTCAGCATGCCATGCTAGGTAGAGCATTTGGAACATCATCCAGTCATTTCAATGGCAAATTACAACATGGAGAAATCTGAAAAGATTGTATAACTTTGGTGAATAAAACCACACTTAACTGCTGCCATACTAGCCCTCTTGGTTACAATTAACTGGATTCAGTGATACCTGAGTAAGTAAAGTTTCCTAAGAAATATTGTATCAGGCAAAGATGATATGTGTGTGTGTACATAAATATGGGAAGTGCTGCTTCTAAAGAACATAAAGGAATTACAGCAAAATTAATTATTTTAACTGTTAAATTGCCAAACTGGCTTGGTCTCATTACTTGATTTAAACTAAGTGCCAGTGATGACCTTTGTAATACCAAAGGGTATGAGACTTTTGGAAAACACCACAAAACAACAGGAGTTGAAAAAAGTGAAAGAGGTGGTGTCTATATTTCGCTAATCCTATCTGAGTAGATGGGATCTAGTTTTCAGGACTGGGAAACCATAAAACTTAGGATATACACTTCACAGGTGCAGTTAAAACTTTCTGGTCTGTAGATACCTTGGGAAGTGTCAGAAAGAAGAGCCTGGGAGGCTTGTCCCCAAAGAAAGATCAACTGTGGCAGGCACCAACAGAATCAACCACTGTACTGTATCACTGCACTGCCATCATGTATCAATCTTGAGCTGTGAGCATCTCTAATCTTGTTAGTTCAAGTTTCTGTATCTACTTTCTCAAGTCACTTGTTGCTTGGATAAACAATTTAAATGATTTGCTCTTTGTAGCGCTTAACACGGATTATTTTGTGATGGATTGAAGCAAACAAGAAATGGACAATGACAAAGAAGCACCTTATATTGTAATCTTGGATGTAGATGCTTTCTGACCCTACACAGTTTCAGCCCATCGCTCTCCAGACAACTTGGTGTTTTGATATGCTCAGTCGATGCTATCTTAGCTGCACCGAGGAATTAAAAAACTTTTCCTTTCCATTCGTTCCTAACCCAGAACAACCGGAATGGATCCAGTTTGGATGGATACAAGGATGTCAAATAGTTAAACTGTCTGCATAGATCAGATATTCTCAGTCACAACTCCATCGCAGAACTCTTGCAGTATGCATTACTCAATATTGTGTGTCCTCTAAAATCATGCCATGTAAAATGTACTGCAGTCCCCTTGGACAAGGAACAAAACAGAAGAGAGAAGGGTATTTACTCAGATCAGCAATTTTCCTCCTGTAGTCTATTGAACCACTATTTTAAGAAGTCTTCACAAGGCTGCTATAAAAATCAAGCCTTGAATAACCTATGCTGGAGCTCACACGTCTCCTGGAAAATGCAGGAGCACAGAAATGCTTTGAAAAATGCTGAATGCTACTGACATGTGAGGCACTAGAGCATTCAGAAGAGCCAGCTCCTTTGTAAGTTGTCTTAACAGCACTAATAGCTGTAAGGAGAAAGGAAAAAATTCTAGCCATGAATGTGTTACTTAAATCTCTTAAGGCAACACTGATTTTCAAAGTTCTCTAAGAAGATACTAAAATTCTAATTTCTGTTCACTGAGAGAACCATGAATTAACAAGCCGTCAGACAGATTCAATTGTCAAAGGAAACCAAACAAAATTTTGTTAACCGCTGAAGAGCACAATCTTTATCCTACAAATGTGTACCCTTACATAATACAATAAAATAAAGACTTATAAATTTTTTAAAATTATTTTCAAAGTACTTACACATACAAATTAAATACTTGAAGTAGGTCTGGGAAATAAATAAAATAAGACCTCCACTTTAAATTGTGAGATAGGAGGCAGAAAAGGTTAAATGATTAGCCAAAAGGAGCTGAGGTGCTGCAAGGAGAATAGAACTTGAAATTTGTAACTGATTCTCATCTTAGTCTCATATAACTGAAATTCAAAAGTAACACTGCATGAAACATCTTTTTTCTATTACATAATGAAGGCTGTATCAGCATTTTTAAATTAAATATAACTTTCTCCATTTCTCAAAATCTGGTCAATATGAACTAGCAGTAAGTCACTTTCCTAACCATAGTTTCTACAGTATAACAAGGGATAACAATATATTCATATAAGCGACAAAAATGTTGTTAAACCATCCAATTAAAACCAACCGTATTTAGAAACCCAGTTTTTTCAATCTGAAAACCAAACCAACCCCCAAACAGATGTTTTGTGGGTAGTATTTTTCCCAAATGAATTATATGAAAGGACAAAAAAAAAGGGAAGGTAATGAATTTCTGCACCCCAACACAAAACAAGTTAGCATAACTATTATTTTGACAAACATCTAGTACAGACACAACTTACAGGAACTTCTTCTAAAGCATTAAAAAATGTGTAAAAGTACCCACCAACACGGAAAGTTTATTTGTGCACATACAGAGTAAATCCTAAAAAGACTAAAAAAAATTGTAACAGAAATTAAAAACCAATTAGAATATAATCTCTCTAAAACCAAAGTGAGGAAACTAGTTGGCAAAAAGATATAAGCTTTAATTACTTTTACGGTATAGCCCCCCTGCTCTTCCTAAGCAAAACAAGGTCAATCTGTAATGAACTTTCATTTCTGGCAAACAAATAATTTACAACTCCACTGCCCAGCAAAGGCATAACAAACACAACCCATAGCACATTCGTTAATGTTCAGCCTTCTTCCTTCCCTCCTAGTGACCCCATGAGGGCAGGCCCCCCATAAGGGCACACCAAATTCTCCTGAACAGCTGCAGTGTCCCAGTAGTGTGTCACTATCCAAGTGCTGGGGCACTTTCCTTGGAGACAAGAGGCTGGTGAGCAAGAGCACTCTCCCTTTAATGCAGCCACGGATCCTGCAGCTGTCTCAAAATCAGCATCCCCTCCAGCAGTTGGAGCTCATGTAGCTATTCTCATTTGAAAATTACTTGTTGCTAATTTGTGGGAAAATGCTGCTTTATCTTTGCTTCCACATTACATTTCTCAGACTGCTTAAATACTGACTGTGAAGCTATTTTTAAATTGAGTTTTTGGTGAAAGTTACCAAGAAGTTTAGTTTTTTCTTTTTTCCCTGAGAAAATTAAGGAGACAGAGAGCTTAACAAACTCAGAAGGAGCTTATTTATGCTGTCACAAGCACGCCTTGATCCCATTCTGGACAGATTACCTGCAGAGTGCTTATTTTCCATGTCTACCCACTGCATCACATTTTTACTGCAGGTGCCAAATACAATGGCATTGCTGTTCTTTCCTTCGGTCACACAGCTCATTCGGGGTCCCAGGCACAAAAGCTAATCTGACATATGCAGTGCCAGCAGCACAATGTTGTTTCTCTCTGGTGCATATCAAAAAGGCTTTACTCTGCTCCCTGTGCACCACTGCATGTTCTCTCTCCTTTGTTTTCCTGCTGCTTTGCTGCAACTGTGCATGACCCTTCAGGACAGTGCAGAGCATGTGCCTGGCCACAGCCGAAACACACAGGCATGAGAAAGTCGTCAAACCTAGAGAAAGTGGGAAGTGTGTGTATCCACTTTGCTGTATTTGTTTGTGAAGCACCATCTTTTATCTTCATTTGAATCAGTCAAGTAATAAAAGCTCCTAGTGCCTTGCTGCCTGCATGTACAGAGCAGCAGGGCATTGTGTACGCACAGAAAACTGGTGCAATGTGATCAATCACTACGGAAGTTACATGCTTTAAATCAGCCAGAAGGCAGACAGGGAGCGTGTCGTCTCATGTCAGAGCAAATGTGCGTGTCCTAGGGTTTTGTCTCTTACAGTGGCTGGTGCCAGATGCTTTACTAAAACTATGGGGGTTGACAAAGCAATCTCTGTCCAACTGGGAGACAGTAGTTGAAAACAGACTGAATCCTCGAACACTGTGCTCAGCATTTTTTCCAAATTAACTTACTTATATTAATTACCACCCTGTATATTGTTAATGGTTATAACCTTTCAGAAGTCTTGTTAAATTCTTGGACTCAATGCCTTTCCCGGGTTAATGACTTCCACATTTTAATCCCATGTGAGAAAGTATTTCCCTCTTTTATAGAGGTATTCATATAGATGCCTGGTAACGTCTCTTCAGACTGAAGAAATATTTTTAAAGAAAAACTAGTTTCCAGGCAACATGGACACAGCTTCAGATAACCTTTAAATTCTGCCTAACACCACAGGGATATAATGCAGGCATAAATACAAGTCTATGAAATTCACAAGAGTTTAGATGTTACAGATACAAATTTTATATGAATATGGCAACTTAAAAATTCATGGTCTTCTCAGTACTTCAAATATTAGAACCATGTCAACACGTCAAGAGTCTTAAAACTGTTTCAGTGAAGAAACAGAATGATCCAAGAAGTTTTAATTAAATGAAGAGAAAAAAATTAGCCAAATTGTACAGAATACAAACCTATTGCCAAATTGATTTGGGGATAACAGCAGAGGTCTGATAACATCAATTTGCTATAAACATACATTTTGAGTCAGCAAGCCTTAAATATGCAAAATACTATACTGTGAGCAAGCTGATATTTAAAACCAAGCTCAGTATTCTGTTTTTGGGAAGGAATGGCTACATATTAATGTGTGGCTCCATGACAGTCTCTGTAACATTCTACTTTTACTGTCTAGTTACTTACCCACCAATTCAAATTTTAGCTGAAAAAGATACTTTACATGAATTTTCGTTTTTGTGGGATTTATAATGTGAAAGTAACCTGGACTATGTACACCTGACAAACATGATAACCTTCACAACTGAAAAATTTTCTCTTTCTTGTGAATGGGATTTAATTGCTCCTCCAGTCATAACTTTTGACTTTCAACAAGCCAGCTGAACCAGCTGCAATGTCACATAAATAAGGATCTTTACTTTTTGTGACCTGCTGGGATTACTGAGCAAGGTGATGAGAAGCCCGGTAGACACTGAAAAAACCAGCACAGATCAGAAAGTAATTTCTGAGAGCAAATGTTTTTTCTAATTGCATTTACAGAGGGATGCCATACAAGGGGAAGCTGGCATTTAACAGGTACTCACTCAGATCCGTTTCCCTGTCATTAAGGCTACTATAAAAAAAATCAGTGAGAGGGAAGGGAAAACAATGATACACCCAAGGTAAAATTCCAACTAACCTAGGAGATGGTCTGCAACATCCTTATTACTCATTTCCTCTCACAAGATTTTGACCCTTGCCTAGCTTATTCTGATGTTTAAGGCTTATGGTCTCTTATGCTAGTGAAGACCCCTTAAAAATCAAATAAAAGGCAGCCCTTCACACCGCTGACCCCTCAGAGAGGGCTGAGGCAGGCAGGGCACAGGAGCCCAGGCTCCTCCCCAAGGCAGCACAGCTTTACAGCTGTTTGACCACTCTGGTTCACCAAAGGACTCCGCGAGGTTTAGGACCCTGACTACCAGCAAGAACAGTAGGACTTGGAGCAATAGATGAGACAGACACTCCTGCCATCCCTCTCCCTTATCTTTTGATGCTGAAGTACCTCAGTCATTTCTCAAACAGTTTCTGGACAAAAAACATCTTTTTTCTTTAGAGTGATATAAAGCAAAGTGAAAGTAACAGAGGCTTACCTACAAAACACCAAGTATAGTAAACTATAACCACTGTGCAACTGCTTCTCTGGCAGATCAGATGTTCCTCCACTCAGGGCACCACCATCCTTCAGAGAGGCAGAGGCTGATACAGCTTCAGCAATATGATTTTCATTTGCAGACACATTTGTCAAAACCCTGAATCTCATACTATATTACCTTTGTGACTGATATGTGTCTGGAAATAATCAAAGGGCAGTCGGTTGTCTTGAATCTGATAAAACATAAGATTTTTTTTCTTCCTCAAGTGTCAAAAAATATTAACATAACTTTGTACTTTACAAAGTGGAAAGCCTCGAAAACCAGGCAGTGTTCCATATACCCGCAGTGATAAGTAGAAGAATAGTTAGCTATAATATAGACCTATTAAAAAAAAAATTTCCTTGTAAGTTTCTTTCCCATCTGGGACAACACTGCAATTCCCCATGAAAAAAACCAGCAGCAAACTGTCATGCTGAATTTTCCTCTATGTATTTGGTTTTTGATCAATTCCAGATAAGACATCACACAACATCAAAACAGAAGTCTTTAATTGCCCCATAAAATGAAGATTACTTTAGACTCCTAAAGATGAACTTTAATGAACATATCCCTGGAAAGTTGTACCCCATGAAACACCTAGACATTACATTGCATTTATCTGGGATTCATCTTGTATACTACTAATTTTTTTTAGCTGCACTGGAAATCATGTTGAAGGGCCTGCAAGAAGGCACATTTTTGGATTATCATGGCTTTTATGTCTGGGAAACAGAATTCAGAGCATATCCTTAATGAAATGGTCCATTTGGCCTAAACAACACAAGGAAAGAAAAAAGTTACTTTCCCTTTAAAAAGTTTGGTTTTAAAGTGTGTCAAATGTTTTCCAGTTGTTTTCCAGGTTTGGCTAACATTTCAAAGTGGATTCAGTTTACCTAGAAAAAACCACTTCTACACTGAAATAAGAAAGTTTACAGCCATTCTGTTTAAATTTTAGCAGTATCTCATTCTGGCCTGACACACGTGCATGTCTGCAGTGGGTTTCTGTGTCTATACTCACCAGTTCCCTCATTCCAGTTTCTCTCCTTCTGACTAAAGAGGAAAGCAAATCTCTCAATTGTGCCCATTTTGTAAAGTGCATGTAAAGCATTAGGAAAAGGCATTTAAACGATTTGAAATGATTGCTGAAATTTCCTTCAGAAAAAGGTGAAAGAATCTGTTCTTACTCTTCAGCAGCACATCAGTAACATAAGGAAGCTCATCACTGACTGTCACACCTTGCTCAGTTATCAGGGTTTCTTGTGCAGATGGCCTTTCTACATCCACATTAGGACAACTCGTTGAATAAGCCAAGGGATGGGATCTCTTGAAGACAGGTCTCATTCACTAAAACGTATTCTTTAGCGGTATTATATCAGTGTATTCTACCACGAAATTATCCTAATATAGATTCACAAGAATTCAAAGTGGCAAACAAGAATGGAAACAACTCTCCAGCACAGTGGAAAACAGTTACGGGATTTTATGATTCCTTATGCAACATGGGCATTTTTGCAACTAAAGCTATTAGGAAACCTTAAAAATCTTATTAGCTTATGATCCCCACGTTTTTATGCCCACCTCTTAGGGATGCCAGTTTGTGGGCTGTAATGCCACTTTGGCTCTATCTCCTGAAGAAGTCTTCTCTCTTTCTTTTTCAGAACACAGGCATTACAATAATTTTTATTTTCTTTTTGATTGAGTGCCTGGGGGAGGGAAGAGGAGCCACTGCATGTTGGAGGCACTTGTGTGATTTGATGTCCCTGACTTTTTTTTTTATGGTCTACTGGCTTTAAAACATGAATAAGCTTCAGTATTGCTCTGAGTATCTTTCTCCCTCTTACATATAATCCTTTACAGATTACATGTCTTTCTCAACAGCAGGGGAATATTTGAAGCAATACATCTGTTTGTATAGCTGTGACAGACATTCTTCCTATGCTCTTCCTGTGTTACATTTGTAATTGTATCTGTCTTTCAAAAATTCAGTTAAGGGACAGTTAATAAAAATTAATTAAATTAGTCCTCTGAAAGTATGGAGCAGCACCACACAGATGACATATTGCAAGTTCATGATGGTGCAATGAGAAACAAGCAGCACAGTACTGGTAAGTCTCTCTTGGTCCCTCAAAATACTGAGAAGGGATGCTCTAAAGTTGCTTGTTAGACAGGATGTGATGTGATACACAATGTGAAACAGCTACTTCTTTCTAAATAAGGCAAGAGGGAAGCTAAAAATAGAGAAAGCAGAGAGGTAAAATGGATACAAGTGTTGAATCCTGTCTTCTTATTCCTAATGAAAATAACATTTGGCGCTTTTTTTTTTGATGAACAAGGGTGTAAAATATGTCATAGTTCTACAAAGAACGGTTAAGAAAGACTATGGATGAAAACACCCAAAGGAAAATTCAAATAATAAACAAATAAATAAACCTGCAATATTTTATCAGAGAAATAATTCTCCTGCTGTCCAAAGAGTTTTGTTTTCCAGCAAAGATGCAAAAATCCTCAAACACATTACACTGTATATCAGTGCAACTTTTCTATTTTATTATATTCTAGCTCATCCAATATACTGGGGTGGGGAAAAGATATGAAAGGAGAAGAAAGGATGAAAGATATCCTTATGATCAGAAAGGCAGTCAGTATGAAGTGTGATTAATTTATTTGCCAATGAAAATGAATGTGAGCATATGTAGAAGAATTTTATCCCTATGAATGCTCACCAGTTGCTTCTTACTGTAGTCAAAGCATAGAGAGTCTTGACAATGTAACCTAGTTGTGAATGTTTCTGAAATATGATTTAAATTACTTAATTTATCCTGAATATACAAATCCAGAAGTGGAACATCCTTAACTGTGTACTGTCACTAACAGGGTGCAGTGTCCAGGTAGGTAGGTATGTGTGGGTAAGTATTCCCACTATTCTGAGTGCCTATGAATGAAATGTTTCCTTGTCAAAAGGAAACTAATTAAAAATAATTGCACTGCAGTGCAATTTCAAATTTCAAAATTTCCCATGAAATTTGTAGACATAACCCTCTTGTACACATAAGCTTTCAGTCTATGATTTTAATTTATATGAGACTTCTGCTTTTTTCTTTCTTTATGGTATCAGCCATCCCAAAGCAAAATGATGACTGACAGGCTGAGTTGACATGGTCAACTATGTTGAAATACTCCCACCATTCCTGGCTTGCTGCACCTGTGATTCACAGCACATTAGTCACAGTGTTTGCTGCAGAGTCCATGCATGCCCTACGTCTATGTTCCAGCACTATAAACTGAATTTGGGGATGCAGCCAAACAACTTAAAACTTTCCCTTTAATATACAATGCAGTACTTTGTCTTGTTAGAACAGAAACTTCGGGTAAGTTAGCTCAGTTGCTCTGCAGAGAGTTATCACTGAGAACAGAGAATGTGGCCTGAGTTTGCCCCAGCTTGCCTTCCTGAGACTTACAGTATGACTTCTTCAGCAGCCACATTTCCCTTTAGGGCAGGGCCTTTCAGAGCATCCAAATACAGTAATGTAACCTGCCTGTAAGGCAAGGCATTGTGTCCAACACAGCCTTTCAGGGAAGTTGGTTCATCCTTGCAAGTAATGAAAATTACTATTATTCTGGAATGAAATGAAAAACAATAAAATAGTGACACTTCCAGATGGGTCTTCACATGGTCTATACAAGCAAGAGGAAACTAATATGGAATATAAATGTGCCAAACCAGTTACAGTTCATCATGCATTTCAGACAAGCACTCTGCAGCAATACTTGCCACCTGAACTGTCAGCCAAAACAGGTATGTTTCTGCTTAGTTAGAGGACTGTGGCTAGCATAGTACTCATTCACACCTCAAGAGATGTAAAGAAGGAAGAAACATTGTGTTTTGAGCTTCAGTGAAAAGCTTCAGTGAAAGAGGAACTACAAATATTAGGCTTGGGAAGTGAATGGGGGAGTGAAAATCTCAGAAGTGGATATTTCAAGGAAATTATAATCAAACAATGCATTTAAACACAGTTTATTACAGTTATATCGTAAGAAATCAATTAACCTTTTTCAAGTATCATAGGATCTAAGGACTCATTATATCAATTAAAAACATTATATTTTATGCTAGTTCATCAGGAGCTATTAGTAGCACACTGTGTTCTACCACAGTAATTCTCCCTTTCTCATTTCACTACAGAGCAATACTGAGTATCAACATTTTTGCTGTTTGGGTTAAAAACATAATTAAAGTTGTAACCTAATTTATTAATATTGACTAAAAGTTATGGACAGTGGTAACTACAAAAAGAAAATTATAAAAGAATTATAACCAAAGCAGTTGTTACTGAAACGAACACTTATTTTACAGCTGTTTTGCCCCTGAACCACTTTGGGTATAAGTGGATAAGTTCATCTGAGCTTTAGTCACACAGCTGCAGCTTGTTGGTTTACTATAGGCAACCAGTAATAAATTTATATGATCAAATCCAGAGAGACACTGCTGAGATAATTTGGATTGTGATGTAGGAAAACAGTAACATAAATTTTATAGTTTTCAGTAATCCTGTGTGTTTCACAGACCAGTCACATGCAACTAATGGTGAGACTCTTTATCAAGGATGATCCTTGGCAATGTGAAGGAAGATTTACTAATTCAGGAAATAATCACGGGGGGAAAACCCTCCCACTAAAAGCATATTACACCTGAGACTGAAAATAAATGGACTTCATGCCATGATATGAAGTAGAAATATCCATTCAGCAAGCAGAAAGTGTGAGCTGCCTTCTCAGCACTACAGGTAGTATTCCCCAAAACCAGAGGGAAGATCTGTTCCCAGTTGTATGTTGGTGTAGGACTGTTGTCCTCCCTTCTTGTTCATTATGTTCATGTTGACAATACACAACTCAACAATATAAAGACAGCAAAGCACACCCCCAGTATCTTTGGAAGCAAATGCTAGCTATACTTTCAGATCAATGTGCCATTGAGCCAAAGGGTCAATCACAGAGTCTTCTGAGTTGGAAGGGACCCACAAAGATCATTGATTCCAACTCTGAAGTGAATGGCCCACATGGGGATCAAGTCACAACCCTGGCCTTATTATGATCACACTCTAACCAACTGAGCTAATCTCAGGGTCTTCAGTAGGCATAGTGCCCTGCTAATGGCCAGCTTACCAACTTTGAAGCCACAGGCAGTCCTTCCCACACCTACTGTGCCATATGATGTACCATCACAGATCTTCATGNGCACCCAGAACACCAAAGGCAAAAAGGTTGAGGAGAAGGCACTCTTCCTCTGAGCCTTAGCCACCACCAAACTGGTCATCTCCTGGTGAGAGACCTTGAGTTCTAGGGTGGCCCACTCCTGCTCGGTGCCCCTCAGCCTGACGGCTGGAGCTAGTCAGGGCTGAAGAGGAGTTTTGGGTCCGTCCCCTGAGGCAGGCACAGCAGCGTTCATGCTGCACTGCACAGCATGCGATGAGCTCCTCTCACTCCTTGCCCAGTAAAGTGCTACCTTCAACGCTTCTCAAAAGCACCAAAAAATAAGTTGATATAAAGAGTTAAAAAAGCATAACCACAGAGTTTTGGAGAAGTCTGTGTTTCAGCAGGAAGATTTTGGCCATTTCCTTTCAAACCATTAATGTCTCTCACACTGAGTTATCAGGATGCTAGTTTGACATAATTTTTCTTCACTTCCGCATTTCAAAATCAAGTTATCTCATACCAGTGGCTATAATTCTGTTTTCCACATCATATACTTGCAGCCCAGCTCCATGGGCTGAGAAGTCAAGTAAGAAACCAAACAGAAAACTGTTTCATTGCCAAACTGGGAGGACACTAGCAAACAAATTCCTGAAACCGTCACCTTAAAAACAGTCTCAAAACCCTTAAAACCTTTGTGTCAGTGACTAGACTATAGATGCTAATTCAAAATTTGAATCAGCTTCTGAGCAACCAAAATATGTGCATGCTTCTCAGACTTCCAGGACGACAATCCTCCTCCCTCTGTTCTCCCCATAAAGCACATATGCCTGCCCACTTTCACGTCTAGTACCTTGGCCCCCTTCCCAGAGCAGTGTGTGATATCCTCTTTCCTCTCTTTAAAGACGTGACACAGAATCCAGCTGCAGCTACACTGAGACTTGGCTACAAATACCATGCACAGCATATCAGTTCTTGGAACTTTCATTTTGACATACAAAGCAGTGAGTTATTATTGCTAAATAAATAAAAGATTACACAACAGTAAAAACAACCTAGTTCCTTACAGAATTTTTTAAGCTTCAAATCAATGCTGCAAAGTATTTTGTAAAGAAGAATCATTACAGGAGTCATAAAGAAAGAAAATGGACTGGGACTGTCATGGTAAGACCACTTTCTTTATCAAACTGTCCAAAGTTTTAAGAATTGAGAAAGAAAGAAGTCCTTTCCAGGAATAAAAAACTAAAGTTCAATAAGAAGATTTTCCAAGCTTTGTGACGTTCAGATACCTGGCCACCCTTAAATTAATACAAGTTCTATAGTCATTAAATCCTACCTAGCTTCATAAAACCAGACTCTATGCAACTCATTCCTAGAATCAGTTCACCTATATGCTACCAAATCGAGTTTCAGCAATTCCTACTTTAATTCCAGCAGACATTGAGAGTTCAAGGAAAATATTTTAGCTGTATGAAGCCAGAGGAAACCTTGCTAACTCTCAATGTCAGCAATATCCCCAAACAAGATGCCAAAAGATTTGTGCTATGCATTGTGCTATGCTATTGCATTGTGCTATGCAATTCTTTGGACTGGCAGCCATCTCCTCCACTGTCATTTCAGCCCATCTCAAGGGAAATATTCATACTTTTCCTGAATCAATTTTCCCATGGCACTCACTATAGGTTCAGCGGCAGCAGTATGTGCACAGCTGTAAAACATCTGGCATACAGGTGTATGAAATGGCATTTGCTTGCTGTCTGGCTAGTCATCATGCATTTTTTTGAAAAGTAACAAACAGTTATTGTGCAGAAAGACAGATAATATTGTTGTGCCCGCTGCTGTAAGTTACATTTATCTTCAGTGTTGTAATCTCTAGAGTAAGGTAGAAGAGTAAATGTTAAGAAAGAAAATTTTTATGGAAGACAAGCATGGTCCTTCATGTTGGTACTGATAATCTAGCTTGAATCCTGGTTTATTTCTGAGGAGAAAGTGTGCAGAGCTTCAAGGCACACTTTAAATAAATCCTCTTAACATGGTCTGAAATGTAATTGGAGCAAATACTTTCGTTCACCAGCTTGAACTTAAAAGCTAATGCCAGCAACATTATAAACATTAATCTTAAATATAGCACCTTAATAAAGACAGACAACACAAAGCTCTGCAAAAGCAGTAAGGCTGCATAAAAGCAAACTTGATATACAAAAGGCAACTTACACAGAGCAAAGCAGAAAACAGATTGCTTTCATCATAAGACAGTAGATACGAGGAAAAAAATATGTAAATAATTAAATCAATGATGTATTTGCCAGAGGTGTTGATTAGACAAAACTGCTAATTCCAAAGTTCTACTTAAAATAGTATAAGAGAGACCTATAGGGCAAAAAAGAGGATGTAACTCTTGTCTGCAACAAGCATGGCAGGCACATGTGTGAACTTTAACATAACAGGTTCAACATTAGCAATGAAGATTTCACCATGGACTAATAAAGCAATATTCAGAATCCCTTATCAGCTTGCACTACAAGTGCCAGCTGCATCTTCATCACTGCCACCACTTGGGTATGCATTTACTTCCTCACAATACAAACATTTTACATTTCTGCACATGTATTAGCAATAAACATAAGGTGGCTTGTGTTGGAGGCAAATGGAAGCAGGATTTGCTATATGCTTGTTAATTTCCAGTAACTCATAAAGAAACTTGATGAGACTTTGGTGGCACTATTACTCTTGCTACCCAAACCTGAAGTTCTCAAACATAAGTCCAAGGAGCAGACTCTCTGATTTACTGCCCATTAATTATAATTGACTTGGTCTATAAGACATCAACGTCACAACTCAGCTTGCAAACTCAGCATCCTTTCTAATGCAAAACTTTGGATTTTCCTCTGCTTTTCTCATCTTTCTGTCAAGAAAGAGCACACTCTACAGCAATACGGCGCCAAACTGAAAATGTGGGCAAAACACACAGGAAAAACAACTGTGTAATCCAATCAAATTATCCAAGCAATGTTGAAACCACAAAACACTGACTGATCTTTTCCAAGCACTGTCATACACAACAAAATGCTTTATTTTTCTTTCTATGTTAACTTTCTTCACAAAGTTTTCTCCCTAAAAGAAAAGGTTCATTAAATCTCTCAAAAGTCTCTGGTTACCGAAATGAAATCAAACAAGAATGAATCTAAATGGGTAGTCATGAAGACAGGAAACATGAGACAAGGATTTTAGAAGGAAGGGCAAGTCTTTACTATAAAGCAAAGCTTTCCAAATGTTTCCAGCAACAAAATGGATTGGCAGCATGAGGTGATAGGTGCTTTGGCAGAGATAAAACTGAAAATGTGAAATAAAATATGCGTAGGTTATTATAACACAAGCTTTGCTGGCACCTGGGGTTTGCTGAAATTCTAACCAAGTTTCCAAACAGAATTCATATTTGGAAGTAAAAAGGAATGCCTCATCTATTGTCAAAAGCATTAAGGCTCATTTAATTAGTCCTGAAAACAAATGGGCATAATATTTTTCTTTAACTGATATTATACAAACAAACATGTTTCAGTTTACCTGTGTTTCTCCAGACTTCATACTTCCCTATCTTTTCTGTTAAGGCAGCTGGAGTCAGTTAGCAAACGTCTCTCATTTTGATACTTGAACAGCAATTCAACTATATCCGTAATTCTTTACACAGGCTCTGTTCTCCATTGAGTTATCAGTATGGGATCAAGCCCTCTGAGCATGTTACTGGCAGCTCTTTGATTCAAAAGTAAATGCTACAAGATTTAGCAGAAGAAGTGCATCTACTTTACCTCCTGCAAGCACTCTGTAGCTAGGGAGAGAAAAGGTGCCACTCCAAACACTTCCAAAATGGATGAAAAATAAAAAAAACCCTTTCTTTTCGCTCAAGAGATAATAATAATATTCTGAGATATTACATACATTGATGAACCAGCAGCTACCTCTACTTTCTGATCATCTCTAAAGAACAACCTCCAAAAGACAAAGTAAAGACCGGAAAAAGAGCTAGTTTTTACTAAACAAGTGGCAAGGAGTCAGAAGTGACATTCCATGAGCATCATTATGCCCTAATGCATCATCTACATTGTAGTGGTGTTTCATAAGCTATTTAAAAAACAGGCCTTGCAGCTGCTTGGCCTGGAGGATGTATCATGGGATCACACAAAACAAAAGCAAAACATATACCCTGGAAGCTACTAAAAATTTCTGTTGGGAAATACAAAGATTTTGTTTTCAATTTTGCTAAAAGATTGATGTATCCCTCCAAAGGACTTCCAATAAGTAGCTAAACTTTAAATTACAAACAATGTAAGGTGGAGATTTTTTAGGTTTTTATGGGGTTCTTGATTCTCGTTATCATATTTTATTATCTTATTACAGATAAGTGAAAACACAAAGCAACAACTTATATCATTCTTAGGCTTAAGACCATGTGAACATCAGGGAGCATGAAGAGTTAACTAGTGTATTAACATCAGCAGGCTGGAAAACAGTACTAAAGAATAAACATTCAGCGCACAAACTAACACGACTCTGCATTCTTCACTTTGGTCTCTCTCCTGCCCTGTACTTAACTCCCCATTCTGCCCATGGGCTCCAGGCCCCATCTCCTCTCTGGAAGAAGAGGTTGCAGCTGGAAAGGGATGAGGTCCCTAGTCACAGGTACATGTATTCACATGCAGAGTGCAGTCCTTCCCTGGCTCATCCATGGCCAAGGGGTTGGTCCTGTAGGACTGCAGGTAAGCTTACTGTGGTAAGCTTGAATTTGTGTACAGACTTAGGTCAGTAATTTTCTAATATCTTCACATTTAAAAAATATGTCAGTTGACACGTGGGTCACTAAATGTGTCCCACATATTAAGTGGCTAATCTGTGCTTATGGAAATGTTTTGAAATAAATGTAACATGCTTCAACATTTCAAAGGATTTAAAAAATCAGGCTGTATTATCATTCAAACGATGCCCCAAGTGGCACATACTATTGCTAGCAGTACTAGCTTGATTTCCACAAAACTCAGGTATTTTCTGAGTTCTAGTGCTTTTGATGGACAATTTCCTTCTCGTCTAAGTACAGGGATTGTACCTCACTTAATGCATCCACTGCAACACTTCAGAAAGTTACTGATGAAAAGGACTGTGCAAGACACAGCGTGTTACTCAAATATATTATGTGATAGCCTATCAAATGGGAAGAATGGCACTGCTATTGATTGATTTTGAATAGTACATTGATTTTGTATAGTACATTTTGATGTACTATACAAATTGATTTTGAATAGTACATTTGGGAGTTGCTAGGGATGTCCACAGGCTTTAAATATCTCCTGCCTGACATCTTGTTTGTTTGCCTACTGACAACAGATTTTATACCAATTAATGAACAGCTTCCAAAATATACTTTTCACACCCTGTATCTAAGGCTACATGAAGTAACTTGTGAAATAAGTTAAACTTTTCAAAATATGCAACCCCTCCCCTAAAACCAGTCTCCTTAATGTAAGGTCATTTATGACGTACCTTATTTATCTTTCATGAATGCCTCAAGGCATAAATAGGCACAGTAGGAAATCAACAACCACTTTCACAATTAGGTAATTGAGTCTGGAAATTGCAGTAAACATCCACAGTTCCTGGCTATCAGCTGAGGGCATTATTGTGAGGAGACTCTTAATGCAAGGGGAACTCATGAGAAAGATGGGAAAATATCTAAGTATGTATTTGGCATTCAAATAAACACAAAAATTTCTTTCAGGGGAGAAATAAGACGTTGCTTGGAAAATTATTATTGATTTTGAATACTGGAGATGTAAAATTAAATAGAAAAATCAAAACATTTAAAGTCTAGTAGCTGGGAAAAAAACCCCAAACATTGAGAACACGGCTTTGGAGACAGGATAGAAAATAATATACTGCCTGTGAAATAATACACAAAATGGGTAAGTAATTAAGGGGCCCTTCTCAATAAAAGAAACAATCTGATCCTGTGAATCCAAGTGCCTCTCATATGCCAACAGTGGAGAACCAAGAGAATATTTGTTGTCTGCTGTCAAAGGGTGTAAAATAGCATACCCAGAACCAACGCATGGTGTCTACTAATGAAAGAGGTGATTAGATTTGTCACTGCATGGGGGACTGACCAGATCATGAGCACACCTGTCTTGATATCTGAATGCTGGAAGTGACCTGCACAGGTGTGTCTTGGTGCTTGGAAGTACGTGGCAAAGACAGCCAGAGCGACTGAAAATTAGTTTCATTTCCCTTCCTGATTTTGCCTTAAGATTTGCTCTACTGTTGCAACATTATTCTTTGTATCTCTAAAAGCTATTTATTCTCTGAAGGACACACGGGAAAACTGTACAGGGAGAAGAAACGTGTTGGAAGGAGAATGAGAGGGACTGGAAAATAGGGGGAAATATGTCCTGTGTAAACAGGGATGATATCAAAGCACTTGGGAACACATGGCCAGCAGAAGCAGAGAAAGACTAGCTGAACTAACACAGAGATCTCATCCACACAGAGGGACATGACTTCAGAAGACAACTGCTAAAAGATAGAAATAATGTAGCAGCAGTAATGATACTACAGTCCTAATAAAAATACCTCTCTGAGGTGTGACAACAAATATCTTTAATGTGGTACAAGCAATATCCATCTCAGTAGCCTTACCTTCAGGAAAAATTCTGCCCTGTGCCTGTAAACTAGGTAGAATTCCCATTTTGAAAACCTTGAAGTCTAAATAGCCAAAGCAAACAATGAAAGGAATATAAAGATGTTTCTGAGAAATGCATGTTTAAAGCAGCAATAAAGAACTACTTATTAAGAATTTATCATATGCATCTTAAAACCCATTCTCCATGGAATTAAGAATCAATACACCATTGCATCCAAAGCCAGATAATTTTAAATGTGATTAATCTTTTCTTCCTTGGAAATCATATAGAACTGTTAGAATTACAGAGAGCTGAAAATAGCATTCTTCAAAGGTTGTGAAAAAGCAGAAACACCTGATGTCCCTCTTTTCCCCTTTTCAGGAAATAGTTTTCTTCCATTATTTCTACAGAAACAGCTAGTTTCCTCTGTAAGCCTATTCCTGCTACAGTTTCTTTCATAGTTGGGCTCAAGTTCATCACAAAATACATAAAACAGAAAAAGATGGATCCAGGATGCTTTTATGTTAACCAGGCATGCCCCTCCTCATTTTATCTTTAAACACCAAAAAAGTCAATTAGTTCTTGGCTTATTTTCCACAAACCTACAAAAATCCTTTGCATTTTGCTGGTTTTCTGTTGGTTTATAGCAACTCCTACAACCGTGTTCATTATTTGTGAGAAAGTGCTCTCCTGTAGCACCTGCTTTTAACATTTCCTCAGTAGATTCTTCCTAAGTTCTCACTGCAATAAGGTGCATCAGACTTATCATATACATAGAACAAAACTAATATGAAGTACCAGGCAATGCTTCCCCATGACTTGCACTAGTGATGAACACACTAACTCATCTATTTAGAAAAGTAGACCTAATCATAAAAGAGAACAGATTCAGGTTGTCTTCTTCTGAGTGTCTGGTGGTTTCTCCTCACTTCACAAATGAATATTCCAATTTCAGTTTAATGTGATCCCATAGGTAATTTTACCTCATACAAAATGACACACTAATGTAACAAGATCAACAGGTCACTCAGAGTACTGGCCCCAACAAGAGAGATCTTTACACTTCAGCTAAAATGGATTTAAGGTGAAGGTTTGAATTAATTTTAAAATTAAAGCAAATATATTTTATGCACTTGACAACCTTTTCTCCAAATTTACCTTTAACTTGTCAACTTTTAATCTGAATTTACCTGTAAGTAAATTCCTTGAGGCTTCATAAAAATTGCCTTTCCGCTTTCTTCTTTTTGTTTTTCATGAAACTACAGAATAAACTTTACTGAAAGGCCAAGTACAATTTACCAAAGCAATTCCTAAAAGTGGAAGCTTTTTTCTGTGGCAAGGGCTAAATCATGTTTTCCAAGGATCCCATTTGGCAGGAGTCTACTACAGCAGACTGCCATGGTTTCCAGAGATTATATCTGAATTAATACAGAGCCAGCAACACCAGCCCATAAACAGTAACACAAGATGGGAAGGAGACCTAGAGCAGAGAGCTGAGGATCACAGAAAGTTCAGGACTTCTTGAGATTGAATTTAGGATGTAAGAGCTGCTTACTGCTCAAGCAAGTAGCATTAAGAACACACCTTTCATTCAGTACATTCCCTGGCTCGCTTGCCCTTGAAAGAAGCCAGGAGTCCTCTAATCGACCTCCCTCCCCACCCTGTATTCTTTTTGGCAAGCCTGCAAGAACAAGACATAGTGACACTAATGCAAAAGGATGTAACACTTCATAGTCAAGAAGTAAAATGTGGGTTTCAGTGACATGGAGCTGGGGCCAGCAAGTCTTCCCTTTACAACTGCACAGGCAGAAGAAAGGAGGTAACAACATATATTTTGGGGGTATGCCTACTCCTGCTTTGCTGCACAGGTGTTGCAGGCACATGGAAACACCTCCTGCTTTGGATGAACTAATTCAACGGTTCAATGGCAATTTTGAAATTTTGACCACATAGAAAAATCCCACATTTGGATACATATACCTTTTAGTCCAGGACTGACCCCCATAACAGCATGCATGTGGCTATTGGTTGTTCCTAGGGTACAACTTCCTCTTGGCTGGATCCCCAAAGTTGTAAATTACACATTCTATATTGAATATATGCCATAATCTGGTTTTCCATTTTGTTTCCATAAAATGTTAAGTTTTATGGTGTCAACAACATAGCTAAATTCTTTCTCTTTAAAAAAAGTCCTTTAATTGCAATTTCTTCTCATGTGTATCCTGAGCCGAAACTGAAAACTATTTCTATTTGAAGAACCAGAAAGAATACTCTTAACTTCTGTAATACAACAGTGGAATTTTTTTTCTCCACTAGTTTTCTGCTTCTCAAACTGGACACATTCCATTCTTTATGTCAAATGTATCAAAATAAAATTGTTTCCAGTTGCCAAAACAGCTCCAAGGAGGAAAAAAGAGAGAGAAAAAAAAAAAAATAGAGGAGGACAAAAAAAGGAGAAGGAAAAAAGAGGGGGGAAAAAAGAGGAAAAGGGTTAGTCTTTTGACCGTTATCATGAACATATGATGGTTATTTATGGAATCACATCAATTTGCTGCAATGAAATGTAATAAAATTGAACTCAATGGCATGGTTTAATGCAATATGTAAAAAAATGCATGCATTCTCAATGCAGTCCACAGTCCAAACAAAATGTGCATAAACAACTGAATGATGATTCTTAATACTCTCAACCATCAACAGAAATGTCTCCTGTTCAGTTATAGAGAAATTTTCCACAAACACCTGATAATCAAACTACATGCTTCCTTCTATCAATGAATTAATTCTCACAATTTACATTTCTCTGTACTTACAAGGCGATTCTTACACCACATGATAACTGCTCCATTCATTGCACTCTACCTCCAGTAATAATATGAATTAAGTCAAACATGTATAAATTGATGGGTTCCACCAGCTGCCTTTTTAACATAAATACACAGAAATCCTTAAACCACTTTCAACAAGCAAGAGATACCACTTAAAATGCTGGTCAATGGCAAAGCTGAATAGGAACTGAACTGTATAGCACATGCATTTCCTCCAGATACTGATACAGCGCATAGAAGAGCAGGAATATTCCCTGCTAAGGCTGGATTTGCATGGGCAGTTACAAAAGGTTCAACAAGACCACGGGCTGGGTCCTACACTTTGGGCACAACAAATCAATGCAGCACTACAGGCAGAGTCGTTGGAAAGCTGCTCAGCAGAAAAGGACCTGGGTGTGCTGGTCAACAGCAGCTGTACATGAGCCAGCAGTGTGCCCAGGTGGCCAAGAAGGCCAGTAGCATCCTGGCCTGTATCAGGAAAAGTGTGGCCAGGACTAGGGAAGTGATTCTCTCCCTGTACTCAGCACTGGTGAGGCCACATCTTGAGTACTGTGTCCAGTTCTCGGCCTTTCAATTCAGGAAGGACCATGAGGTGCTGAAGCAAGTCTAGAGAAGGGCAACAAAGCTGGTGAAGGTCTGCAGCCAGGGGAGGCTGAGGGAGCTGGAGTTGTTCAGCCTGGAGAAGAGGAGGCTCAGGGGAGACCTTATGGCTCTCTACAACTGCCTGACTGGAGGTTGTAGCCAGGTGGGGGGAGGGGTCTACCCGACTGTGTGATTTTGTGAAAAGAGTGAAAAGATAGGAGAGCAGGAGCACTATGGAAGTCCTTTCAAACAGGCACATATCCTGTATAGTAGTAACACTCGTGGAAATCTGAATTTGGATCTGGGCCAAAACGGTGAGTTGGATGGTGAGAAAAATCTGCAGAACAGCCTTCTGAACAACCACCAGGTGAATGAAGCTTGGAGATGCTCGCAAGGGAACTCCTCTGTGAGCAGACATTTATAATCTCATAATATGAGCAGTATTACATGTAAGATACCCAATTCCACCAGCTTTTTTTTTTTCAGCAAAATACCATAGAACCTTGTATTTTGGGTTATTTCACGGATCAAAGAAAGGTAAAGCTTTTGATGTACAGCTTTCTTGACAAACTCCCAGATTTGCACTTCATTTCTGAGCACTGGCAGTTTTTGAGAGCTATGCAAACGCAGTAACTTCTGAACAACACTTCTTACAAACAACTCAGTGATACCAACAATGTGATGTTTACTACTTCTTTTTTGGCACTTTTGGGGGTGCATTTGGCACACTATGATATGAATAGCATTGCCTAAAAGGAAAAAAAAGCATAATACAAACGAACACCACTGAGATTCAACACTGTACTTCTGTGAAGCAACCTTTAAGTTACAGTTTGAGTACAACAGCCTTAGGTGTCCCCAAAAGACACTTCTCCAGCAGCACTCTTGCTCCTCACAGTCGACTGAAAATAAGAATCAAGGAGCCAAGGATGAACTGTAAGTGGTGTTGAATTTCATGCTGTTTTGTGAAAAAGACAAATGAAGAGTAAAACGAAGTCAGGAGATTTATTTCCACCTACCTAAGTAAATCTTAAAACAGATTAGAAAGAGTACAACAGGTTTCTATAGGTAACAAATTGTCATAGTTCTTCCAGCCTCAGTCTACTGATTGGTTTTATTGAGTGAGCAAGTAACAAAAACAGATTATCTCAGCACAAGAGTTTACTGATGATTTACTAAAAGGCAAACACATTATCCACATTCCTCTGCTGCTTGCATTCATGGTATGCTTATTTGATTGCAACACTGAAACTAGAAAGCTACCTCAAGACACACCCAATATTTAGTATTGCAGAATGTCAGCCTGACATGTGTTTGACTACATTAAAAGGTTTGCCACCTCAGTAAGAGGTATTGCTAGATACCATGCCTTCACAGTGCATGTTTCTCATTGACACATACCCAATGTTCCTTCATAGACTGCTTTTGATTATAATATCAGAATTTAAGGAGAATCAGAGCAAGATTTTCTGAAGATTGAAGGGGATATAAATGATATATTTGTGACTATCACAAGCCTCTATATGCTTAATAACTGTTGTGTTGGTTGCTAAATGATGATTAAAAGTATCTTTATGCTGTTTTGTATATTTGTAGAAACAAGGATCAGCTGATTTGGACCCAACCATCCTTTTAAAATTGCTAATAGAGGTATGCAGTCTCCAACCAAAAAAAGTGAAGTAAAAGCCTGTAAAAGTGACATTGAAAAACAGCCTCTGAGTGGCTGTGCAGAAAAGAAAACCATGACCTGATTACCTAATTCTCACTACTTTTCCTGAAAGCATGTACTCTGAAGTTAAGTTTAGACTCAGTCTTTAGAGCATTGCTAAGCTTAAAGTAGGACAGCTAGTGTAGAACTTTAACATTTCTAAAATAGTTTCTTTCCAGTTGCAACATTCCTATATACGATTGAATAGCTCATTCTGAAGTTCTTCATGTCACTACCTTATCTTATTAAACCCAAAGCGCACTCCTTAAGTTGTCTAAAGAAACATGGTTATTAAAGAAAAATGCTGTGGTCAGGCACTCCAGCCTTAAATATCAGACAATTAAAGAATTTTATCTTCAAAAAAATCTGGAGTCTCTAGAGAGAAACTGTTTACCCTACAACTAGCTCTCAACTTTGACACGGTATTAAAAAAATACTACTAAAAATGTGAAACCAGTTAAAGAGAATGTTCTATTTATATAAGATGAATGTCCAGATGCCAAACACCAACCTGCAAAGTATCAAGCATTGGTACAGCTAGCACAGGATTACCATCCACTGGATAGTTACAGAGGTAAGAGTTTAAAATATTTCAAAGAAGCCAAACTTTGCTATAAAAGTGAACACTTGCTCATCTTACGCCACATCTCAGACCTTTTGTGGCTGTCCCAGACTGCACCACTACCCAGTACGTTTCATTGGGAATACTCTCCTGACACAACTTCAGGCCATTCCCTCAGGTCCTGTCACTGGTCACCACAGAGAAGGGAAGAGGAGGGGCAGGCACTCATCTCCTCATGAGGAAGTTGTAGACTGCAATGAGGTCTCCCCTCAGTCTCCTCTTCTTCAGGCTGAACAAACCAAGTGACCTCAGCCACTCCTTGTATGGCTTCCCATCCAAAATATTCACCATCTTCACAGCCCTCCTTTGGATGCTCTCCAATAACAGCTTTATATAGTTTTTTTATTGCAGTGACAAAAACTGCACACAGTACTTGAGGTGAGGCTGAGCTGGTCAAAAGTAATGCTCTATTCATAGTTATATGAATATAACTATATTACAGTTATACAGTTTCAGAAGTGAAGAACGATTGCTCTTTTCAAAGGAAAACCATTACCACTTATCAAAGGCAAAATTCAGTATGGCAGCATTTGTACCTTTTTTTTTTAATATCTCAGGAAATACTTTAGGATTTGGGGGCCGAATAGAGGAGGAGTAGCACCATAACTTTATCTTTTAGCATTGTCCACAGAATGTAGGTCAGCCTACTCCAATGGAAATACCCCATGCTGATTCTTCACATTCTTAGACATAAACATCTCATGATTTTGCAGGCCAGGAAGTTGTGAATTTTATTCATGGTCCTGTCCCAGATTTGTCAGAGGACCTTACTGTTTGTATGTCTGGACTCCTTATTTTAAGAAAAAAAACATGTCAAAATTCTGTTTCTCTAGAAAATTACTAATACAAACTGATAACATATAAATGTTGAGTATCAGAGCTTCTATAAAGTCCATGTCACAATGTAACAAATTGGAGAAGCTCAGTTTTTAATTTCTCCATAAATGCTATTTTGTTTATAATAAATGTAGGATTCATTTATTTCAATATAAAACAATTTGGAAAATGCCCTTTCTTCCTTATAAAAGCTATTTGTTAACTAATAATAAATGTATATTTTACTATGTAAAAGTACAGCCCATTTTTAACCTCACAGTTTCATACAAAGTTTAAAGAGAAAAATACTTAAAAAAGGAAATCAGAGTCCATTTCCTATTTTAACAAAGATAATCCCTTGATCAGAAGGCACAAATATTCATTCCTTTTTAATGTTAATTAGCATGCTATTCATCCTATATTTCATAATTTAATGAAAAAAAGCAAGTTACTGGGAACATTATTAAGTTCAAAACATTTTTCATCTTATTTATCCAGAACTCAATAAAACTGTTCAGTCACAGACTTGGAGCCTCCAGCTACGTTTCTGCTATTAGCCTTAAATAATTTTTAGAGTTACAATAGCAGTAAGTTGCCAAACTCAAATATATAGCTATCTACATCTGCTAGATAGTTTGTTTTACCAGACAGTCTGGAAAAATTTCAGTTATTTGATCCAAACTGTAAAGTTTTTTGCTGCTTACTAAGGAATCAATACTTTTAAAATCTGCAAATCAGCATTTGAAAAATGCATCTGTAAGAATGTTAAAGGGACAATGTTTTTTCTTTAAGTGAGCATTAGGTAGCCTCTCAAAAAATTGCATATAGACAGGAGTTTTAAAATGGTAAATATTGCTTCCATAGTGAATGCCTGAATCTCTAAATTTCCCATTTGAGCCACAAGAAACCTTTTCAGAAACTGCAATTTCTTCAACTGAAGAAGCTCATTAAGCTGGACAAACAAAATTAGGGAGCATGAAACATAATTTCATTTCATCCCTATACAGAGGAACAGCAGAAAGCTGGAAGTGACAGAGAATGGCTGCTGCTACCAAGCTGAACCATGACAGGCAGGAGTGATACCCACACTTTCCCAAAGCCGTCAGATTCAGCGACCCTTGTGTCTGGCAGCATCAGCCTCTTCATAGAGCATGAACGGGGGAAGCAAATACCTGTTTGCCCTCTTTAATGCTCAAGTCTATGAATCTTCTGTATAGATAGCATAATCAAAATATGAACCCTTAAAACTGCTTGTTTCAGGACTTTCTGTAAACTGATTTTTGAGCTCTTCACACTTGATCAGTCCACACAAGCTGATTAACTGAATGAGGTCTTAACCAAACCCATTTACTTGCTCTGAACACACAACAAGTGTGCTAACCAGAACAGACAGAGCTGCAGGTTGGATTGGGGTGGGCAGGCAGCACTGCTGCACTATGAGATGCACGATTCATCCACCTGCTCCCTCTTTGCCTTGGAGAAGACCCAGCAAGCATTCACTAACTGCTCAAACTTGCACGTGCCTACATTTCCACTGCAATGTCCCTATTTTCTTGGCTGAAGTCACGCATAAAATCTAAGGGCAGTTGTCCAAAATTGGTGCTGGCTTCTGTCCAAATTGCACTTCCCACTTTCAACTGATACATCTTTGTTAATAGCAAGCCCCATGCAAATAAGCTAATGTACATCATTCAAAGACCCCTGCTCTTCATATGGAGTATCAGTCTCTTGATGTTTTCCTTTCTTAACTGATGCGGCCATATCCATTCTCATCTGGGATCACAGAGTGTAAATCAGAGACAAGGGAATGAAACAGACATACCCAAGCCAGTTATGATCACAGCTAGGTCTCACTGGAGCAGACAGCAAAGATCTTAATGACTCCCAGACTCTCTAAAGGCCTTGAGCAAACAACGCTTTCAGAGAGCCCTTTGCCTACATGCATGCTACAGGTGATTCTCATTTTATGTGCCTACACTAACAGCATCTGCAAGCCTAAGACAGCTGCACTGAGTTCATTACATACAACTTCTCAGGTCTGATGAGGGCAAGACATTAACAACCACACTGAAGAAAACTGTTTCAGAGCATAATGAGTTATCTTTGTTCCAGCATCGCTTAAACTTGTCTGCACTAGCCAGGCACTACCCTTGATCAATGAATCCATACTGCCTGAGCGGGTGTGTCAACTCAGCTAATCTTGACTGAAAACATGTGCTCGAGAAAACTTGTGATCTAGGCACACCAGTCTGAGAAATTCCTCTGCAGCAGCTCTGACCAACCATACCTTTCACGGAGAAAGCACAGCTAACCATGTCCTCTGCCCCTTTACATGCAAAGCAAAGGAGGTTAGGTAAAATTCCCACAAGGAGTGGGAGGCTATCAAAATACATTTTCAGGGTATCTTCTGGCTAAATGAAACCTGAAAGTCACTTTTTGTACCTGTAAACAAGCATCTGCTTTAAGGGACCTATTCAGACAAACTATTTTAAGTTAACAGTGACATGTCCAAGAGCTTGAAAATACACGTATTAATATTAATATACTTGGAAAAGATGACCAAGGAAACCTGATTGATACAAGAAATACACTAGGTCCATTTTTGTCACTAAAAGGTTAATTTTGTTTAGCGCCAAATATAAACATCTACACAGAAAAAAGTCTTCTCTGATGAGGCTTAAAATACGGTAAGATGGGAAAATAATATGGACATTCTGGATAGCAAGGAATAACTTCACAAGAGTTACACTGAAATTGCTCATAATGGAGGTTGTAGTAAGAAAGAACAAAAATCACCTAATCTAAACATTAGCTAGCTTACCAAACCACGGGGTCTATTTTCTTCTGTGATATGTTGTCTAATGATTTCATCCTGTCCCAAAACAAGTTTTCCTTCAACTGTTCAGTTTGCTGAAATAACACACAGACCTAAAAAACTTTTTTCTTCTCAATAGAAAACAAAGCAAAGTCATTCATTCAGTTCTCTAACTACAAGTGCTGGCTCTCAAGGAAGGTTAGGTTGAAGAAAGCAGTAATAGGCTGGACATCAATTTTGCTGACATGGCCAGTAAAATTCAGAAAAGGCAATACATGGTACATTATTATGATGTAGGTTAAATAATGCTTACAAATGAACAGCAGTCAAGAGAGACAACATGAACTATACAGACTCTAACTAAGTGCCTTGTCTTGACTATGTGTCAAGATATTTCTAAATGCAGAAGAAGGAAGAGATGGTGTTTGTTTTTTTTTTTTTTTTGTGTTGTTTCAGGTTGTAAGGGGACATTTTACCATATGTCTGTGTCACAGCTATGGCATGGAGGTACAATGATCTAAAGCAAAGTATATTTACTCTGTATTTCCAACGAGCACTGGCTTATACACATTAGTTTAAAACAAAGTAAACAGCAAATGCACAGACCACATTGAAATTTTTGACTACCATTTAAATACTTTCTTTTCTATTCACTTTCAACAGTTACAGAAATGATAACTTTTTCAGGCCAGCTGTACTCTACTCTTTCTCTTCAATTTAAAAAAATCCTTAGTCATCAGCAAGGCATGTTCTGCTCTCCTGTAAGTACATCCATTACGCCCACGACTTCTTCCTGGGTAGATCTTAGGTCATGTCATTGTTTTAATTAATGCTTTTGGAACATCTTCAAATCTATTTTACCCTCCTGGCTTTTACTTCAGTGCCCTCTTCCAGTTCTCAATATACATCTTGGATGTGTCTTCAAATAATTTCCCAGGTATCTCCTCCCATCGGCATAATTTTCAGTTTAACTTCTTTTCCTTTTCAGCCAATCCCATCTTTCCAATCCTCCATTCAATCTTCTATTCCCATCTTCTCATCACAAATGGCCACAGTCATCCTTGAATCTTAACTGCCTCATAGTCCACGCACATAGGAAATTTTTAAAGGCTGTGCCATATCCCTTTTTTATTATAACCTACAACTTTTTCCTCATCCCTTCAGTTAAATCATTCACTTAGGACTATTTCTGCCTTATCTACAGAGACCCTCTCTGGCCAACCCAATACCACCACAACCACATCATAAAATCCACAAAGGACCACAAGTGGATTTCCTGTTATTACACTAACTATCTCTCAGCCTTTAGCTTTCAAACACAACAAACTGAAGTTGACTGTCCCACCTTCACTTCCAGCCATTGATCTTACCTATGTGGTCACCCCTGGCCCATCAACCCTACCCTGAATAATTTATCAGCCTTCCATCAAGTGTAACATCATTCAGCATCTCCACATGTGCTTACCTGTATGTGGTCACCATAGAGGAATGATGCACCCTATGTAATTCAGAAAACCTCTCTCTCTTCCTTCCCAAGGAAGATTACACCTACTCCAATAAATACAAAGGTGCATCATCTAACGGGACAGTGTGGGCTTTTCTTTGCCTGTCGCATTTTTCAACTTAGAACTAAACAANACGGAAACTCACAAAACTTGTTAAGCTCTTAACCATCAAGAAAGAAGAAATTCATTCAACAGGGAACAATATTGTCTTTCTGACAGTATTCATAACAGTATTTACTTGTCTTTCCCCTCTTACAATATTCAGGTGATATTTTGGCAGGACAGTCCTGGCTGTCACCCATAAGTGAATTAGGACTTTATTGCTCCCATACACTGATTTCAAACTACACTGGGTCATCCCAAGAGTTCCTTCTCAGAGGATAGTTTCATCACTAGTTCCAGGGACTTGAATTTCTTTCTCTATAGGGCGAAAAATATTTCTGTAATACACTGACCTTTCTTCAGATATGTTGATATCTGAAGGATGTCAGTTCATTGTGAGAATTTGGAAGCTGGAATCAATGTAGAAGGCTCCACATATTTTCAAAGAGACCTGGCTTATAATTTTAACTCATTAAAATGAAATTGCATAGCTGGAAGAGAGTACTGCATATGTAAAAATTTCACTGTGATTCAAACACAGATTTATTACCTGCACCAGTGATTTGGTAGCCTCACTTCACAAAGGCAAAGACAACAGGTTTTACTTCTATGACCTGCCTGCATTCTTGCAACTCACATGGAAGCAAACAATGGAAACATGGCTGAATGTGAGAAAGCACCAAGCTGCTATGCCTTTTT
>WEIV01016616.1:17502-115637 GCA_013390005.1 Calyptomena viridis | reverse complement strand
ATTTCCTAATACTACTAACATTTAGACTAAAAAATGGATTACAGAATCACAGCAGGAAAAGATAAAGACATGGATTATTTTGCTTTAAGTACCCTAATGAATCTTCTTTTCCATCTAGAAAAATCAAATTAATTCTCAGGAAGGTTGAATTATAGGGAAAATGGCTGCACTTCTGCCTGTCTGACAAAGCTGCTTAAGTATAGTCAGGAATTTTTCCATGACACACTGTCCATAGTTTCTACCTTCTGAAAGAAAGACTCCAGTCACATTTATGTCCAGCAATCATTCCACTACAGAAAATACATTCACCTCTTCACACGGTTTCAAAAGTTTTCAAACTGTAACAAAGCCCACTCCCACATGCTTTAGGATCAGTGATATATATCACCAGTGATTGTATTCATGAATCCTTGAAAATAATATGAACAGAAAGAAAACAAAAGATCTTACAAGTACTGTGAGTTTTGTTATTAATGAGCATAGCTGTTCACAGGTCTGCGTTTGCAAACTTTTTTTGCAGGTACAAATGAGCACTCATACACTAAAACTGGTTATATTCGCTAGCTGCAACTTCTGCAGATGTGTAGTTGCCACATTTAAGACATTTAAAACTATCATACTGCACAGAAAGTATGGTTTCATGAAAAATCTCAGAAGTATTCTAAACACTCTTCATATCTCACAGGAGACAGCTTTCAAGGTTAATACCATTCTGTTCTGTCTAATCTAAACCAGTCCACACTGACATCCACAGTTTAGTACCACAGTTAAGCTCATGCCTTTCAGCAAAGCTAGACTTAGCACTCCAATCTGAGAACATTTTATACCCTGGGGTTTCCTAAGACTCTCATCCAGCAGATACCTGAATGCATAATTCACTAGTGTTCTTACCTGCCCAGTGTAACGATCAACTTGTGACTGTGCAGTAGGAGACAACTCTATATCCTGAGCTCCATACACCTTCTGAGCAATGATCCTTATTTTTTCAACAATAGGAAGCTGCAGAGACAAGGAAACAATATAAGGATGAACATTAGCCAAGAGAAACCAGGATCTTGTTTGCTGAGTGAGATACCTGAATCTCTCATTTAGATTCATGCTTGTTAAACGGGCTTGCTCAAGCATGAAACAAAGTAAAGGGCACTGGTGATGGGTACAATATTCAGCTACAGGTACATGAATTACAACAACCATTGCAGTTACTCTGTCTTTTAGAAGCTGCACAATTTGTGCATTACAGAGTTGACAACATGAATTTACACCCTTGCCTACAGGGGGGGAAGGAAATCACTGCAATGCAGTTTTAAGAACCAAGAGCTAATCCACACTGAAGATACAAGGAAGCAGTTACTGTGTTAACAGGGATCACTACACAAAAAAAATTTCATTTCAGAATAAAGGTAACATATACAATGAGTGGACAAGGCAAGGTAGCAGGCAGCCAGGGTAGGTTTCTTTTAGAAATGAGGAACTGTAGTAGAATATTCCTGACCCATCACTGTTTCTTTGATTGTCATTCTTTTTAAAATTTATTATTATTCTCACCTGCTATCCATCCTAACATGCATATTTTGAATAGTAGCTTTGATATTTGGATACTTAAAGCAAAAAAAAAGGAAGAATATGAAAGCATTCTAGAACTCACTTTGAAAGCTCAAGTCACTAAGTTCAATCCAAGAGTATTTGTTTCATGTTATTCAGCTCAAATTGAACACATGTTCAGTCTTCATGGCTTGTATTGAAAGGCAGATGCAGACTCACATTCAGTCTGTTAGAAATCCTTTAACAGATTTTCAGGAAAAAGTTCTTTGTTGTCAGATCAGGCATTTACCTTTTGTGCCATCATTTTTGTGTATTCAGAGTAAACAACTCTTTCGTCTTTCTCTCTTCTTTTTAATGACTTTGGAGACAGTACTTGTCACTCCTACAGTCTATTTTAAACTAGTCATCCTCTTTGACTTCTTTCAGGATGATGGAGGAAGAATTGTACCACCAGTTCAGCTACTTCAGTGCTTACTATAGATGGCCAGAGATGTGTGCAATACTCCAGAGAATATCCCATTAGTGATTCATAGTCTATCATATTTAGTTAACAACACATGTGGAAGAAGCACTGAACAAAATCTAAAGAGATACGACTTGGGGAAGAAGACTATGTAATCTCAAGCAATACAAAAAACACCAGAACACAAAATAGAAGTATTTCATTGTATTCTAACAAAGGCAAGAATGTAACTTGTGAATAATGAACTCTATCTGCTGCATTTATAGGAAGTTCCACAGTTAATCACATTTTTGCAATGCCTGTCTAGATGTAATGGTTTTTCTACAGATACATCAGTTGAAGGGTTTGTGTCAGACTAACCTTTTTAGAAACATTAAAGTTTACCATAATAAAGAACTCCAGTAACAGAGACATCACAAGAAAAGCAGCTCACCAGACTTTCTTAAATGTAAAAGTATCTTAAATGTAAGACAGTTAAAAGCTGCTAAGGCTCAAATAAAATCTCCCCTCAGATTTGAAATTTCAAAGAGAGGTTTAAAGAAGTTCCCAAAGACACTTTCTGAATGCACTCACTATGTGATTATTGCACCTTAATTGGGTGGAATAATGTCACATTCCTGACTCCAGGCTTTTTACGGGAATCTAAGCAGTGTAAAAAAAATCTAATCATGATTGGAGATAATGCATTGCAAATATCCTGGATGTAATTCCTGACAGCAGCAAGCAGAATAGAATACTTAGTGTCATGCATAGCTATCATGAGATGTAACTTCTCTCAGGGTGACTATTAAATATGTTCATATCCATGGCAGTTTTGAATGTAGTGGGAAAAATGCAAAACATGTTGGTTAATTTGCCTTTTGGGTGCTGTTTGCTTGCAATCAAAGACTAACAGAATGGCAAATGGAAAGGCAAAAGGAATTCCATTCCCTGTTGTCAGTAGGCCAACACCAAAACTAACAGCCTTCTGCTTAAACCTCAATAAATTCATTGAGATGGAGATGTACATTTAGATTCAACTTGCATTTGTGTCAAAATATTTCAAACCAATTTGACAGCAGTATAATTACTGCACCTTCAGCCCCCTTTCAACTACCACAGCTGTATTTTCCAAATGAAGCCCAGCAGGGCTCTGGCTAATATCAGAGGAGACTGCTTTAATGATAGTGGTGGCATTCTGCTCCTCCCGGGATAAGTGCAGTGTCTTGCATGACTGAGTCTGAGCTGGAAAATCAAACCATATCCCTATGGATTTATGGGTTTGGTTTTTTTGTTGTTGTGTTTTTGGATTTTTTTTTTTTTAGCCAGAATTTCAAATACTTTTCATTTGACCCATATGTCAAATTTTACAAATGTTTTGAGAAGAATCAGTATTGGGGAAGGAATTGTGGGAGTATGAATGGCAAACAAAAGTGGTTTTCTGAGAATGTCACATGTTTTTGCAAGGCATGCGCATACAAGCAGGTGAGGCAATGTGCGTGGTGTCAGGGGAGAGTTTGAGCCCATTTAATCCCACAACATAGGCAAGACGAGTCCTGGCTGAGCCAAATTCAGACAGAAACCAGCAGGGAGGCCCAGATACACTATACATATTAACACAGCCCATGCATATGCACACTCTCAAGACATGCTTCCTTCCTGAAGCTTCAGGAGTAGGGAAAGGAGTACACTACACTGTGCTAAGGATCCACCTGTTTCCTAGTATTTAGTGGTACTTTTAAGGCATTATCTATTTAGAATCACAGCGTAACAGGGCATTTCAAACTAAAAGGTTTCCTGTGTTTCAGTTACCAAGTAATACTGCTGGGAAACTTCACTTTAATTTCAAGAAGTATTTTCAAAAAAAACCCACCTAGTACTTTCTTTATGTGAGAAATAAAAATTCATTTTGCTTGAAAGTGACATCATGGTATTTAACAGAAAAGAAGTTCTACTAATTCAAGAGACATTTTAGATATATGTCATAACAGAAGCTTTTAGCTTTAGGTTTTCAACAAAATTGTTGATGATTCAGCACTTCACTATCAAAATACTCTTACTGATGGGCAAAGGCATTCACTATATGTAGTAACAATGTTAATTCACATGGAAAAGTGTTTTGTTAAAGTCAAAGGGGCTGAAAATTAGAGATATATTGCACAAGTAACAAAATCATGAATGGATTTTGAGCTGGATTTTTTTCTCCAGCAAAAGAGATACCAGACCCATCTAGGAAAAAAATAAATCATGTGAGCTACCTATTTGTGCCTTATACACTTTGGTCAAATACCTGCCAGCAGAAACCACATATCTCAAATACTTAAAAGACAGAATTTCCAATCTGTGTGGTTTAGGAATGGCACTCCTCAGTTCAGCGCCCCTACTGAGACTATCCAAACCATGTACTGCTCTTTCTTGCTCTTCTGCTTTCCCCTCCCCCTCCCCACTGCAGTGGGATGGATAGGAGAATCGGAGGCACAAGAGGCAAAGATCATGGGTTGTAATAAGAACAATTTGCTGGAAACAGCAATGAGATAAGAAAAGGAACAGTAACAGCAACAATACTAATGACAGAGGGTACAAGAAAAGCAATTATTCACATGGAAAAAGCCCTGATAATAGACAAAACTCCCTCCACCACATTTATTTGACCAGACTGGAACCCTTCTGCCCAGAAAAGATTACCTTTCCCCTGCCCCTTGCAATAATGTGAGGTGGTATAGAATAACCTCTGGGTCCTAGCCATGCCCTCTCCCAGCTACTGCAAAAGTTAACCCTGTCCTGGATAGAACCAGGACATAATCATTTACTTTTTTATGGTCTGAGAATTTTCTACAATGGCCTAGGAAATTCCTGAACCAGTTGTTCATTCTCACTCACAAACTCCAGTGTGGCACCCTTAGCTAGGCTGATGCAACTATTTGCAGGCCATCAGAAAAGCAGCCTTAATGAAAGGAGGATGAAAAGCCTCATCTGAATGGTGAGTGTTGATGCACCTCTTCTACCTGGACAGCTAAGGTGAGAATGAAATTTATAAAATGTCCAGAGTGTGAAAAGCATGAGAGACTTAGGATCAGCAATAAAAGATAGTCCTCTTCTCATTTCCCTGAAGTAAGGTTGTGAATGTTACACAACTAAGTACATTTACGAGAAGAACAGGTGACAGATAGACAACAGACAGTATGCATTTAAATAAAACCTGACTTCTATAGATATATAACTACGTATTAGTATTAATGCTGAAAGAATTATGGCAGCTTCAGAGAATTCATTCCAAATTCAGTTTTAGCTTCTTGAGAAAATGGTAACATTAAATACTCAATGTAAATTGACACTGAACATGAGAAGATGCTACAGGAGCAGGTGGTGTAAGTATCTGCTGACAATTCAGTAGCTTTGAGGTTTCTCTCAGAAACTACCAATCTCATCAGCCCTGTCAGACACAATGTGCATTTCTGAAATTTCACACATTTAGAGCTACTAAAGCCATATGCTTCTTCTAAGGCAAGCACAAACACACATGCTTGTCGAGGCTGCCAAGCACCCACACCATAAACAGGATTATCTCCTTGGCTAAAGCATAACAAGTGCTAAAACAAAAGTGCACAAACTGCTTTCACAAAAACAGTATCTGTGCAGCTGTACATTTCATTACTTGGTAGAGAACGACTAAACCACAAAATTAGCACTGATAAAGAGGAGAGCCTGTTATTCCCAAGACTGAATTGATTATTTAAGATGAAATCATGCCAGTGTTGTCATCCAGCCATACTGCTACTTCCAGTTCACCTCACTTGCAAGACATGATATTAGTGCAAATTGGTGCTGTTTATCACACAAACCTCTTTCTTCCAATACTATCAACAGCAAGGTTTTTACCAAAACGTAATTTAATAGTATTTCATTTCTGCTAGCCTTTCCTCACATTTTCTTTACTCTTCATCTCTTCCATCAGCTATAACAGAAGACTTCAGATTATCATTTTTCCACATAGGGCTTGATGAGGATTTCCATGGACAGCAGACCAGCTTCAAAAGACCCTCTGTCATCCTCCTTTCCTCTGCTGGTCACACTCATCCACATGCCAGTGCAACCGAGAGGGCAGCACCACTGCGCGTGCAGCTGCACATACCAGGGAAAGTGATCCAGGCTAAAACATAAGCAAGGAAAAAAATACCTATTGCAACTCATATCAGTTCACATATCCAATTTACCATAAAGGCAAAGCCATTATAAAGCAGGAAGAATTGCTCAAAGTGTTCAAATCTGATCACTGAAATGTACCATCAGAAATAGCAAGTTGGGGCATGGACACACAGCTTGGCTGGGATTCCAAAAATCAGTCTTACTGCCAAAAGTCAGTATTAAGTGAAACAAAACATGCAAATTACCAGGAATCTGATCTGGAACTGTGCTCGAGATTCCCATCTTTTGCATTCTAATTTGGACACCTGACTTTTTAAGCTCTTGGGCTACTTAAGAAAGGAGGTAATTTTTTTAACTTCCTATAGCCAATCCCTGAGACTGCTGAAAACAACCACTGTTCCCTTCCTCCTCCATTTCCTCTGCTTTTAAACATTCCCTCCAATTTCTTTCCAAAAGAGTCCAACAGAAAACATCTCTGAAAAGCCAGAGACAATAGTAGTAAGTCCCTAGTCATTCTACATTCCACTTGGTTTCAGCTAAGCTACTCTACTATGAGAAATGTTGGTATTATTTAGTTTAAATTGAATACAGTAAGTGAATGCCCATGAGTGTAGCACTGTCTCAAAGGATGTCTTTGCAGTTATACAACATAAATATTTAAAATTACTATATTCCCTGACAAAACTTAAGATTATGTTGAAAAAAAAACGTGTTTAACTAGAGAATATTCAAAAGCACTAGTCACTTGGAACTTACACATGTAATACTTCAGGTACTTTAAACATTCACTTCAGCCTCACTGCTTATTTTTAATTATGAGAACACTATAAGGTAACAACCTCTGGGCTTATTGCTACTAAGCTGCTTGTGTTTTAACAGAAATTCTTAAAATAATTCAAAATTCAAGGCAGTGGCACTTTAAAAAAAAATTCTAACTTACACATTCACTGAAAGCAATAAAAAAGAATCACTGGTTGGCTAAGTGAAACAGTATGCAGACATCACTCGCTCCTCTTCTTGGGAAGGTTGCCAAATGAAAACATGATGGAAGTATGGCTGAAGGTGCTGTGTGGGGTGAGAGAGTGCAGTGCTAAAACAATAGCTGACTCTGCACATTTGAACTCCTACTTCTAGCTTTCCCTTGGATAAAATAAAAACACATTTATTAAAGTGTCCATATATTCTGGTTCCAGAAGATCTGTGGCTGACAAAAGGATTTCCAGATCTTTAGCACTCCTCTTCCTTTGTTGGCACAGGACAAGAGTTTGTTTTTTAATTTGTGGAAAAGTATATTCAATCAAGTTAAACACTTTGTGAATCAACACCTAAGTCTGTGGCCTTAGAAATTTATTTTCCATTTCCCCAACTTTGAAACTCCAGCTGTGCCTAAGAAAATTGCTCCACGTGAAGAATAGGGAAATAATGAAAACAAACAAAAAAGTGCAGTGCTGTCAAAAGCCTACATTCACAAATAAAGAGATGGAGTGGAAGAAAGTTTCCAACCTTAGAACACCCAATTCAGTGAAAGAAGTGTGTAGACTCCACCAAAATCTCTTTGATGGGAGTGGGAGGAGTGGGTGGTACAGCCCTATGGAATTCCTCTTTAATGTGGCTTCACTGCTAGATGGCTTACTAGCAGTAAAGGGGAGGGAGGGAAATAGTTTAAAGACTAGTATACCCTGGAGGGCAGCACAGCCTGCATTTCAAGATGAAAAATGATCTCCATCAATTACTAGGAAAAGTTTCAGTGAGGAGCATACATAATTTTATTTATTCTTATCCCAGTAGTGCTTAAGGACTTTCCATTATGTCCACACATGACTGAACTCTATGCTATATAAGAACAACATGGAAACTATTTGCCTTCTAGGCAAATGAGCAGAGAGGTATGTTGGGCTGATGTGACAGCAGACACATGATGGATGGCTTTCATAGCTTAGCAACTTTGTGGCATTAGTGGAGGAAACAGAAAATATCCCTGACACCCTGCACTGTCCAATCACTGGGATTGAAAAGATGACAAGTTTACAAACAATGAGAAACACTCTGCCTTAGGTCATTCCCTGGGAGGTCAGCATTCTCAAACCCAGGCCCCATGAGCCCCTCTTGACTGTGCCTTCCTCCTCTCCTAGTACATACACCAAGGGGCTGCCTTTTCCACTGACAGGGCTCTTCCTCCTTCATTACTCACAGCTCATTCTTGCTACTAGAGACCATGGACAGAGGGTGGAAGAGAAAATAATGCACCAAGAACTGCTGCTAGCAGAGTTTTTGCTGTTTTGATGCTACCCTTAGACCCCTCTGAGTAACCCATTGTCTGTGACAGCTGAAGCGAAGACTGGATGAAATGAGACAAGTGACAGCCCATACCATATTGCCACAGCACAACAGAGGCAGGGGTAGCCAAAACTGTGGTCTCAGATGCTCCAGATTTGCCCAAGTTATTATTATGCTCCCAGCAGGGGAAGAAAAACATCAGTGCTGAGGCTGCTAACTGCTTGAATGCCTCCCTGAGAAGTGCTGCTACTCAACCTCATTCCCAGTGGATGGCCCCAGGCTGAGAAAGCTCGCCTTTGTTCTGCAGGCTGGCCAGGCAATACACTGCACTCAGCCAAAATATTTGTGCTGGAAGTATTTTCATTTATCATGGTATTACCTAAAGACGGAGCACTGTCAAAAAAAGGTGTCATCTGACAAACTCAGAAGACTGGAACAACCCATTCTCCTCTGTCCAGTTTGTGACCTCTACACTCTTCAATTTACTTTTCCAATGCAGCATAAATCAGGTGATTTGAGGCTCTTCAATAATATTTGTCAGGTTACCATGTCACTTTTAAGAGGACAATGCTAACTTACTGACCAGTAAGTTGCTGATCCTGCCTCATGCCATATGCCTATCCTCCTCTCTTCTATCTCCTGGGTGATAAAAGGAGCACTACCACTGCATTGCAGGAAGGGGCAATGTATCTCTTAAAAACCTAATGCCTGCCTTCTTTCAGACCTATGCTTCCTGCCCCAGGTTGAGGAGGGCTGCTGTAAGTCCAGGGAGAGTTCACCACAGGAGAAAAGAGAAGACCAGGCTAGTGAAAGAAGGCAGGTTACTCAACAGGCATGCACTCCCTGGCCAAGAACAGGCACTGAAGCGAGAGAAATTTGGATATGTGATGTGTATGTTTCCATCCTCTCCTTTCCTCCCCCTAGTTATCTAAACTTACTTCTAATGGGTCAGTCAACTTTATTTTGAGTAATAGCTTTCTTCTGCAGCTTAAAGAACCATACTTCAAGAAAAATGAACCCAGAAGGGAAGTCAACAGTGATAAGAGGGTTGATATTTTGATATTTTCCATATGTAGCAAGAATACATGTTAAAATAAACCACCACAGATTATTTCACAGAGTTCAGGAGGCCTTTAAAACAAACCCATCCTTCAAACACTGAAGGGGAATACTCTGCAAGAAAACAACTCAACAGTAAATTAGGAGAGGTTATTGTGCAGAGGGGATAAAAAACCCACACAATACTGTAGTATTTATTTCGATTACTGCCACTAATCTTTTAAATGATGTTATACTCTGGAGCCTATAATATGAAAACTCATCCTTGTTCTTGAACTACTTGCTCCACCCCGTGCAATTCCTAATACTGTAAGCATTTCATCTGTTTATGGGCTTTTCTTAGACTTTTACAGTGGCAACAGTGCTGTCAAATGTCACGTGTTGTACTTGATCCATGAAATTACACTGGCACAGATATGGACTCCCAAAACCATATTAAGCTATTCTGTTCTCATTTCAACTCCAAAAAATATTTGTTCATCTAATACTAAATGTCAAGTCTAAAAAAAAAGAATCAAGTCTAAAAAAAAAAGACGAACTATAAGCATTAGCTACTGGGATAAAAAAAGCTTGCCTGCTTAGAGAAATAAATAAAGAGAACCTAAAAAGCTATGTAAAAGTGGGACTACAGAACAGTGTGCCATGGAGAGACACCTAAGGAAGTTTAAACAGACCAAAACAGTTGCTTCAAGGAATGTAATTAGCAGAGTCTTCTAATCAGACTAGCTTGCTATGATGCTGAACAGGACAGCTTAGCAGAGCCTAAGTCCTGAGCTGACACAACCGTGTTGTGTCCAACAGCTAAAACTGCTTATTCAGCACATGCTGGGTATTACTGGACAAGATGGTATATATGTATAAACATACCTCAGGATTCAGAAAAAAAAAGCTGATCCTCAACTTTTTACCAGTATTTGACAGATCTAGAAAACACTTTCTTGTTCTTCTCATATTATACACATTTGTAAACACCTTTCAAGGAAGCCTTTATTTTCAGAGATAAATTGGGAAATTATGTAAAGCACTACAGAGATTCATGCCATTTGGAAAAAAAACAAAACAAAGAGAGCCCACTTGACCAGGATTATCCTCTAATTAGACGTCTGGCTGTAAACTAGTAATATAGTTTACTGTAAACTTTGTTCTATGGAGTTGAAAAGGATATAAACCAGTTTTACATGAAAGCGTTTTAAGGTGGATTTTTTTTTAAATGCTGGAGTGATGCTTTCTAACAAAACATCAAAATATGGAATGAACCTGTTATGGCTACAGTGGTCTGTGCTGTTGGAAGTTGTTTTAATTACAGCCAATTTTAGAAGCAAATTCTGATGAAGTTTTCCAGACAGGAAAACAAGATGCATAGACATCAAAGGATTAAATGGAGACATGGAGCAAAAGGAAGAGTAAAGTAAGCTCATAAAGACAGACAGATATATGAATGATGTAGTAGTGGTTTTAAACAGAATATTTCCCCTCTTTGACCTTCCAAAGGGGAAGGAAAACAAAGAAAAAGCCAACCACAGCAAATCCCATCAATCTTGAGGCAAGCAGGACTTATTATTCAAATGATTCAAGTATTTGGACAAATATTCAAGTAATTGGACAAATCTAGCAGTCACATGAGGGATGGAATTATGTCCTTTCACTAACATCTCCTTTAGGCACAATGACAGGGAAAATCATCTGCGTGAATCCCACTTTACTATCTTTTACCTTAAATTTCTTAATTTTACCCCTTTGAACAGTAGAAATCACACCTAAAAAAAGTCTTATTATGATCTTGATTAATATCTGGGAAGGCTCATTTGGGTGAACCTTCACTTCTCTGTGAGCCTAGTAACCAATTGACCTATATACTGTACAAGTGACAGCATTGCTGTTTCACTTTCCTACTTCCAGTGTTTTCATTCCCCATCCTTTGCACAGTAAGAATGAAACAGAAGCCTGAACGTTACTGTTTTCATTGGCCTGAATTCACTTTTCTACAGTATTTAAAAACCTTCATATGTTTTTATAAAATCCCTTCAATATATTTTTGAGGCTTAAAATACTTGTGTGAAGCTGTGCGATATTAAATTGATGTAAAGATGTGATTCATCCCCTTTGTGCTTAAGATCATGCTGCTTATGCAACACAGCATGAAACGATGTGCTGGGAAAGACATTAAAGTAGAAATCAATCTCATTTTCTTTAGAGGCAGAGTCCATCCTTACCAATCCTTTTTGCTCATTCATACCACAAGATTGTAAACTACACAGTATAGAGTAACATCAGTCTAAGTATAAGTATAGGACTTATCCAGCTCTAATATGCTATCTCTGTAACACAAATGTCCAATGGGGAAAACTATTCCATGTATTTCGCAAAGAATTCTACTGCACGTATTTCTCAAAGAATTTTTCCCTATGTTATTACACAAGCTCTATAATTGATAGCATCTCAGTAGAGACAAACTTAGAAAGGCAGATACATTTTTCAATTTTTTAGCTCTAAAAAAGTTGCATGGGCAAAATGCCTTGAATAGATGCTGCAGCACTAATATTCCCCACCATATTTCCATATATTCTGTTGAGGCAATGGTTAATATTGATAGGAATTGTCTGGATTACTGACATTTTGAAAAACAGTGGGGGAAGTGGAAAGAGGAAATAAAATGTGTGCAACAGATATAGAGGGTCTATCACGGAGAAGGGAGAATGAAAGACAACAATAGGGCATATCGACCTCATGCTTCTGAACTTTCTTCTGGAGAGAAGAATCAAAACAGGAACTTTCAGCCATTTAAAAGAATGAATCTGAGGTTCTGTTGTTAAAAAATACCATTCAAACATTTTCTAAAGAAACTTAAGTAGCATGGTCAACTAGGGCACAGGACCTGAAATTTGACAAGGGCTTCCTTGGAGACAGAGAAGTCTGTTTGGCTTCCCATGTTTAAACCCACCCACATTTGGGTAGCCAGGAAGGTCCTGTGAAATCATGTGAATAACCTTCTTGGCAACATGTCCCTCCAAATGTTCTGCCATCAAGGTGGTACTCCAGCTTCCAGGGGCCCAAAAAGCTCTTCTTTGCAAGCTGCTCCTCTTGGCAGCTTATAATGCCGCGATGTAACCTTGAAGACAACTGAAATAACAAAGTCTCCAAGACACAGACAAAGAGTCACTATCTCTGGCAGACATAGGATTGTAACTTGGACCACACTATCCTTTGTGAGGTTATCTAATGGCTAAGCAAATTAGACACAAAGCCCCAGCAAGAATCAGAGGAACAATGATAGGTGGAGGAACCCTAGTAATGTAATCAGTGGAAAAACCTAATCAGTGAAAATTAGAGCACACTGAATTGTCTATTTCCTATCCAAGGGGAAGATGAAACTACTGTCCTAGGTGTGAAATGCACCAAGGTCAGTCAATGGGGAAACTCTTTGATCAGAAAACTTTGCAAATTAAAGGAAGTGATTGCCTACAGCAGCACAGGACTCTGGCATGTATGAAGAAGCTGATTTTGGGACTGTGTAAACCTTGTGATGGAATTTTTGTAAGGGATGGTGGGAATATGAAAAATGGTTTAGTAGAAGGAATAAAGATTGGGAAAGGGAGTAATCAAGGTGGATCAGAAAGGAACAAGTGTGGGTAAAAAAATGAGTGAAAAGAGGAAGAAGGGGCCAGTTGAGTGTAAAGGTGTCTGGTCAGTAGTCTGACTAACTGAGCTCCGTGCTTGAGGACCACAGTCTATGCTCTATTTTCATTAAATCTGATTTCTGACTCCCTTCTGTGTGGGTGTGCTCCCTGCTCTAGATGTGCATGTATGAGCACTAGACAGCAGGAGGAAAGGTCTGAGTGCCAGCAGCTGGAGTGAGCTGTGAACATCAGAGGCTCACGGACTCTGGTGCCATCAGCTGGAGCAGAGCAAGGGCACTGAGGGCTGCTTCCAAACAGACCAACGATTTAAGGCCAACAGCAGCAGTGACCCATATATTGTTTGTGCCATACTGTACTAGCAGACTCCATTCTGATCATCAGGAGAGAAGGAACAGGGCTGGGTCACCTGTGCTCTTCATGCTGATCTGAGTGCTACGTTGTGCAAGTAGTTGCTGGTAAAGGCAGTGCTTTTTTTGTTTTAAATCCAACTCTGACGCAGAATGCTTTCATTAAAAAAAAAAAATCTTACCTCAGAGCTGTAGAGATATTTGAAACTGTTTTTCTGATTGGCTGCCTTTTCCACAGCTTGAGCTAATTTTACTGCTCCTCTACCACCGGCCGACCAGTGACTGCAGGGTACAGCATCAAATGCTCCAGATTGCTTTGCAATCTTACACACCAAATCAACCTCAGCAGGAGAGTCAGTTCTGCCAAAAAAACAGTTCCGTCTCATTATTTTGTTTAATTAGCTCTCTTCTAAACTTACAAACTTAGCCTTATTCTACCATCAGCAGTGGTAAAGCAAATCTATATAGAAATTGTGCCACATACATAATGCATTTATACACAGCATATGTATTTATATATTTCAAGAAAACTCTTTGTAATTGTTATAGCTAATTAACATGGAAGATTATCAGTTTCATAATAGTATATACTTTTTTTGTTTGGTTTTAAAACCTTAAGAGCAAGCTAAGGAGTTAAATATCTTTATATTCATTATGAAAAAAGGAAATTCCCTAATAACTTCTTTTCTTTATGCCAAAATCGATTATTTTAAAAACCAAGAAAACTGAGAAATTTCAACTGCATATTTACTCACAAGAGTAATCATAGACTTACTTGAAGACATTTAGAGCAACCACAACAGGAACTCCAAAGAGCTGAGTAATTTGAATCTGTTTCTGTAGATTACAGCAGCCATCAGCAACCAGCTGGAGGTTCTGTGCAATTAAATAAAAATGGTAAGATACATAAAGTCTTCTCCAGGCAAAGAATTTTCCATAAATTAAAGTGAACATAAACAGTGCTGATCATGACAACTGCAGGCAAGTGAAACGCTTCCAAACGAAAGTATTTTGGCATTTATTAATTCTTATTTCAATTAATAGGCAGCAGACATATTTAAGTAACTAAGCAGTGTCCCAGATTTGTACATGAAACCATTGCTCTCTTCTGGGACACAAGAAGACAGTGCAGCTGATGACTGGTTGCTTGTCATGATTGTGAAAGGGCTATTAGTCTCTTGTTTGGAAAGTTTATAAACAAACTACAGTAGTAGGGTAGGGTTTGACGTACAGACATGTTAGATGCATAGTTTAATCTATATATACATACATATCCCAGATAAAAGCAAATTACTGGATTTCCTTATTTGCTCTTTTACCTCACACTTAGTGGACCTTGTCTCAATCGTAACAAAACATACATCCTTAGCCTCATACAAGCAGAAGACCAGAATTTGGCTACAGTGAAGTGACAAAAAACCACAACTGGTAGAATTCACTCTTGTTCGAAGAGTGACATCCAAGCCCAAATGTGAACGACAAACAGATTCAACTTGCTGTTTAATGAAGAGGTTATGCTATCATTATATATCATTATGCTATCATTAACTTCAGGGCATGTCTTTGACCCATACACCACTCTGCTCTTTTCCTTCTATAAATGCCTGTATGTTGATCAGTCTGAAAACTTAGTGGTCCCAGAAAAACTACTGAAGAAAGATTATTTTTCAGCTAACTCAGTTCCTCACTACAATCCATCATGCAGTCACACACAACACACACGAGAGATAACACAAAGTGGTTGAGGGAAAATGACTTGTTGGCAATGCCTCAAAGGTGTTCACTGAATGTCAGTATTACTGTGTGCTACTGTCAAACTCGAGGCTGCACAATATCCAACCAAAGGAATGAGTAGTTCTGATTCTTCGTACACCACATTATTTTGGTCCTTTAAAAAAAAAATCTCTCCTGAGTTTTTTAATAATTCCTCTTACCTCTTCTGTGTATTCCTTCTTCAAGGGGGCACCAGCAGTTACCTGGGATAATAAACGAAGTCATCACAAATTGACACTTGTCATAACCCTAAAGGGTCTGAAGTGCAATTTTGCATACGTTCTGTACTGCCAGTTAACACATACATTGCACACAACATCACAGTCTGACTGCAGCTTCTGTTTTATTTCAAGTTTCACCGATACACAAAGAATAGCCACACTTCCTATTGTATTCGGGTAGCAAGAAACACGTAGTGTCTCAGCAACCAGATGCAAAAGACATAGTAAAGGGAAGGTAATTGGATCTCATCCTACATGTTGTTACAAGACACCAGCAGTGCAAAGACAATGGACAGCAACCTCCAACAGCTGGCTGAAGAAATAACAGCAACACAAATGACTAGAAGAGGAACATTGTCTCTGAGTGTCCAGTAATTGCTGCCCATGGCAAGGAACTGCATGCAAGTAATTTACTTTACTGGTATGCACAAAGGTATACATACAAAGAGTATCACCAAGGTACTATATGAAGTCTCCAAGGACCACATACATCAATCCCAGGCAAAGGACTTACTCACTTTTGTCTCTAGCATTGGTCCATTTTTTAGGTAACCTCCCAATAGAAGTATCTGGTACTCTACATAATGCGTGATGAATGCACCACATTTGTAAATAAAGGAAAGCTTTAAACTTCTGAAGACTCAAATCAGACAGAAACAGAGACAGTTATTAAGACATATTCAAGTCTTATTTTTGCTAGATTGAGTGATAATGTGACAGTATACCTGCCTTGATAGGAATGGAAGAATGTAATTAAAAATAAAGAAAAGGTGCACTAGAAGCAGACTAAAATGTTAGAAAGTTATGTAATTACATCAACCTGAAACACTGAAAAAAGGACAGATCAGCTTTAACTCTTGAGATGTTTAGCTGTAAGGGAGACCATGCACTACAAAATTTTGTGGCTGTGGAAACAGCTCTGGTATTTTTACTCAGTGAGACTGTTTCCCTGGAAGCATCACTCTCTAGCATGTCGCTGGGCAGATGAAAGTGTTTCCAGGAGTTATGTGTCTGTCTACTTGGCTAGCAGAGTCTAATTGCATGACTGAGGAGCAGTTCTACAATCAGAAATCAGTACAAGTCTCTTTATGGCTTAAATAGCAACAAATGGTACATTGTTGAGTTTTGGTACACCAGGAAAACACTTGTAAAATTTTGTGTTACTTCAGCATTCATGAGGGAATTAACCTGAGCAAAATAAAAGGACAGAAGGGGTACCCCTTACTGGATAGAAGGAAATCTCAAAACCTTTACAAACAATGCTCTCTACTTCCACTCAAATACTGCAATCCAAACTCTTCTCATTCTTCCTCAGCTGCCAAATTTCTCAGCCTGTGAGTACTCCAGTGCTGTTAAAAATACTATTTCAAAAGGCAGGGAAAAGAATATAGATATTTATCTCTTGCAGCTTTTTTTTTTTTTCTATGCAAAAAAACTTCCCTTGCAAGATAGAGTACTTCTTCAGAGCTGTTTTGTCCCTCTTCTTTCATTTGTGCCTTTCCTGCATTAACTTTAGAGGTAACATCTACATCAGAAGGGTTATCTAGATACTGCCCCATAGGCTACCCTGACTATTTCTTAAATCAAGATATTTTACTTATTTCAAATATTAGCAACAATTTTGTTTTCCAAGAAAGGTGCAAAAACTTACATTTGGCCCACCTCCATGCATCTTCAAAGCCCTCACTGTAGCAACAAGTACAACCACACTGGGAACCAAGCCAGATGTTCTGCATTTGATGTTGAAGAATTTCTCCATCCCAATGTCAGCACCAAAGCCAGCTTCAGTTACTGTTAAACATAAAAAAAACAAAACAAAACCACACATTAAACATGCTTTTGGTGAGACACTGGGGGATATTTCTACTTTAGCATACAGTGCACTTAAATATACACCAGTACTCAGTTTTGAATGAACTTTGAAGTAGAGGTCTATTTACACTACTGAGTCTGATTAAAAACCTATTCCCAACTCAGAAATAAGTTGTCTTATTCTTGATACATACAATATGTCATCAAAAGTAGTTACATGCCAGGGGAAAAACCAAGCAATCTGAATTAGTTTGAATAAAAGTATTTAAAAAACATCTAGTCTTCTAAAATCACTGTTTCTCTGCAATTACATTTGAAATGTTTGCGAATTCTTACAAATACCTATATTATTCCTTTGATTATTACTCCTTTGATTTCACTAAAGATGTGCTTTCATCACAACTAATGGAGCTAAATTCTCCTAAGTTTGCAGAACTTCTGGTCATCTCTTGCTTTTTTGGAGAGGATGTTTAATTATAAACACAACGCAAAAGTTACAGTCACAGTGCTGAATACGCTGTTAAATAGTGAAATTAATAATGGGATTTTGCACCAGTCAGACATGAATGCAACATGACTCAGGAGAAAAATCTGTGCAGAACTAAGATACACTTGGCAATGTATTTTTACTGGAGACACAACCAAAGAGAAGATAATCTGTATTAAATGATATCAGACTCTTCAGAGCAAATTTGTTCTGATCTGTCAAATAGCAATTATTTCAACTGCTTCTTTTGAAATCCAGATAATTTCTTTTTATTAGACAACACAAGCACACAGCAAATAAAAAATTCAAGGGATTAAATCTCCTGTTGGTTGAAAATTTGGCAATGCAATAACTTCCCACCAGAACACACTTAAGAGTTGGGCTCTAATGCATGCCTGTGAAAGATGTGAAAGGACTTTCAGGCAGACAATCAGGGTGGGAAAATAGTTTGCTCCAAAAGTTTCTGGACCTGACTCCAAGCAGGGCTGGTAATGTGTTCTCCTAACTCCAATCAAGTTGTAAAAACTAGTAAATTCCCTTTTCTTTTCCTCTTGCCAGTAGTTTTGTCTCTCATGCTTAGGAGGGGAAGGGACCACAAACAGCTGATTGAACATTTCAGAACTGGAAATCTTCAGCAGGGTCAAGGAGGAGGAGATACAGATCTGCTCTGTTGCTGTGGCAGAAAGTATCTCTTTGTTGGCAGATGATGTGCTTTAGGAAGTCCCAGCCTTTGTACATTTGTCCTCAGCCCACTGGTCCTTTTCCACCTCTTGATTTTGCACAGGCTGAAACAATTGCCTGCATGGAACTGCTCTGAGAGAGGAAATGGCTGCTGGGGCTGGGAGAGGAAGCAAGCACTAGCAAACAAGGGGGGTGGGCATGCTGGGGAGAGAAAGGACCTCTTGAAATAGTAACATGGCAAGTGTCATGATTAACATTCTCTTAAATCATTGTAATAAGTATATCATCTTTTTCTAAATAGCCCTGAGAAAAACAGACATACCAAATATGGAAACAAAAAAAAAAAAAGAGGTTTACACAAACATAGTAATTCATAGAAGCAAAGCTAATGTCAGGATAAGTCATATTAAAAGCAGTGCCAGGGATCACATTTCTGCTTTCCAGTAACCCCCATTCTATTTCTCCAGTCTCTTACGTGGCAAAGACTGATTAATGAGAACTCTGAATCAGGAATATATAACCACGATCAATCTTTAATATAAACAACAGATAAACTACAAAGTGCTTGAGAGGGTGGGAAAATAATTTGTCTCTTACAGAGATTGCCAGCATATATACATAGCAGTCTCCTAACATTTCCAAACAAAGTTTCCAGGGAGCTAATCCATTTCATGCCAAGCCTTTTCAAGGGTCAATTTTCCTCAGAGCAAGGGGGATCGCAAGTCTGCCTTTCAGTGGGAGAAAAGCAGAGATGTCAGCTTTCCAGTAAATACAGCAATTGCTCACACAGCACTCCATGGTTCTCTCGGGGAGGTACAAGCCACCCTTTGGGCAGTCTAGGCAGCCAGGGCAAATGGCCAGGAGACCTGTGCAGGGGGAGTCACTTATATGAGCAGCTGTGCATATTCTACTATTCTTTGCAATGCTTTCCTTTGATAGGGAAGGCAAAATGTGCATTTGCCTAAACAACTCAAATACTGTATTGACATCTGAAAAGCTAACAGAACACCGATGTTCATCAGTGTTTGCTACAACATGGAGAATAGGATTTTTTTCACTGGAAGCCAAGGAAGGGAAACAAACATCAGTGCTTTCTCCTGTGTGCAGAAGGAAACAGGATGTAGTAGAAAACTGCCTGGATGAAAGTTACAACTCCATTTTATTTCCTCCCAGGAATAGTAGGAAGATGGAATAATATGCCAAGCTATTATATTTTAAAATCTTTGTGCTCAAACACTTAATACAATTACTTTCAGATTGTTTCCTGCTTTCAAATAAAAGAGCCAATGAAAAACACGGACTATGAATGGGAAGTTTCAAGCTAGTCTACATTTAGACATCATGAGATAAACCATCTAATCACTTTAAAGGTAACAACAGAAATTTAAAGTAATATATGGGGCCATTTATTTTGGTTATGATTTCTCATACGTAGTTTGTCAACAGAAGACAATTACAGACTACAGCTGACCTGACATAGATTTTGGGCAACAAACATCTACCTAAGCAGTTGTGATCTGCTGTACTTCAAATGAAGACAAGTTCGTAACACAACAACTGCTACCTGCCTACACAGTTTTTGCCCATCTTCAGCTCCCCTCCCTGGGTGTCTGTTTATCCTGTTCCCTGCAAAGCGGCCTTTTTCCAGCCCCATGAATCACAGCTTCCTGGGCTGCTGCCCTGCAAGCAGGTAGGGGGTCTGTAATAGATACCAGCGTGATGTTAACTTCTTGCTTTTATTTCCCAGCCACAAACACAGTTCTAAAGCATTTCTAATGAAAATAAAGAGGTAAATTATTTGCCTTCAGTGAGGTCACAGAAAACACACAGGTATTTGCACTTCTAGCCTAAGAACACAACCCCATGGCAAACATATGCTGACCTAGATGAGGGATATTACAGTTGCAGGCCTTGCTTTGCATTCTGAATCCCCTTCTTGCACTAACAAGACTCAATGCTGATCTGGACAAGTACTAAAAGATTATTTTCTGGGTATAATTTTCAGTCAGTAGGGCTCTCTGACTCTCTCACTGTGTAGTCATATAAAGGGCAAAACCTAAGGAACATTGGAAGGAAAATTAAAAATTAAAATTTCATGTATCAGCAGTGTACTACTATTACTCTGCCTTTAATAGTGTGCCATAGGTCAAATCTAGCAACTAATATACACACATATATTAGAAATAAACTGCATCAAAATGCTACAATAATGTAAAATAATTTGTTCTCATAAAACACCTATGTAGGCTGACCAAAACCTAGCTTGTTCTAACACATTAGGGTGACAGCAGAATCTTATTTCAAAACATGAGTAGGCAAAACACAACACACAATTACTATAGGTCTTTCTACAGATTATTTACATAAAATCTACTTCACTCATTTCTGCTACCAAAATCATCAATAAAACATAGTTTTCATTCAGAGCATGAACCCAAAATATCAAAATTAAGTACAAAAGGGAAAGGAAAAGCCCATAAGTGTGAAATTAGGCAATAGAGATAAGTCTGTTGGGTGGTGTAAAGTCAGAACAAACTCTTCTCTGGAGTCTGTAATTCCACTTCAGGATTCAGACAAATGAACAAATCCCTCTGATGGTTTTGTTTCTTGTTTATAATTATAACAACCTCCTTCGTGAAATTACTGTCTTGTCAAGCACATCTTGTAATCACCTACAAGTATCGACAGCTTCAATAGACAGTGTCATGGTTTAAGCAGCTAATCAGATTTCTTTATCGTTCTTAATACAAAATGCAATTTTTCTCCATCTGAAAATATATCTATCGTGCTGAAATTGCATAAAGTGATTCCACATTAGTCTCACATTTACATAATACTTAAAAGCCTTACAGAAAATGATGTTTAGAATATTTCTTAAAAAGCTGTTTCATCCACAATTGAACTTCATGTATACTGAGGGTAATTTCTAGTGAAAGTAGCTTCTCCCTAGTCAGCCCTTTCTATGAACAAATCGATGTCAAAATAAAACATTTGTACTATAAAGGGCCAAGCCAGATGCATACACGAGGCAAAGCTTTAGGACGCGAATTGGATTCCTGAACAATGTAAAAGGAAATGGAAAGTCTGAGCTGCAAGTTGCCATTTACTCCCCACATGTAAACATATCTGTTCTGGTGCAGCTGTCTGCTGGCAAACTCAGGAAAAGAAGAGTTCAAAGTCACAGAAGCACATGAACTATGAACCTGAAGCTGAAGGCATGCTAGCTGTAAAGTACTGATACGTTCTTATTTAAGTGAAAAATACCAAGGTGCACAACCGCCAAAATAAACTAGGATGATCAGTGATTTCTCTAACAGGATATCATATTTTTGTTAGCATAGCTAGGGATGAATAAGCCAGATGTTTGTCCATTCTGACTCTGGCAATTATTCGATGTGAACTTCCATTATTATTACTGATTTTGGAATGTAACAGATACTTTTTTCCCCCTTTTTCTTCCTCCCCCCTCCGCAACAGAGGGAGTTTTCCTGTTCATTTTTCTTTTGACGCATTCTCAGATGTCATGCAGACACAGGAACTCTCTGCTACCACTGTTGTACACAAAGTCCAGCAGAAAACTACACATAAATAAAGTTAAGGCTGAACATTTTTCATGCCATTAAGAAAATACTTTGCATTGGTTATCAAAGTTTTATGTTGTTGTGAGGTCTAGAAGAAAAGTTAATAAAAAAAAATATTTGCCACTTAATGGGCCATAAGGTAATTGGAGGTAATGTGTACTTTTCACCCTTTGCTAAAGAAAGACACCAGGGCAGTACTGGCTTCTTAAGACAAAAGGATCACACATTTAATGGGTTTTCTTCCACAAGAAGTCCTGACCAAAATAAACTTTATTCTCAGAAAGCAGATTATATGACATTATGTTCAATAGTAGTCTGCTATTAATTTGAGACTCTTTGAGCAGAAGTCTCTCCAAACATGGACAGAGAGCAGCCAACCTGCAAAAGCCTTCCCAAAGAAACACACTGTAAATGTGGTTCCTGGTTCCACTGACATATCCTCCAAGCTGCAATACTCAAGCTCTAGAGCTCGAGACCTCTCCTAAGATAAATTTCTTTGGAGGTAAAAATTCTCCTGGAAATTTTCAGCTTCTTCACAAAAACAAAATGTCTGCTGAAAACAAAGATTTATATTCAAATACCCTGCCACCACAATCCATGATAGCAGCAGTCAATTCATGAAGCCTTCCTTCAAAGGAGACTTACCTTCTTTGGCCAAAAGTCTCAAGTCTCAACTGACAGTCACTGCCTCCTGGCAGCAAGGGTTGCACAGGCAACTTGGCTCCCAGGAATACACTTAAGTGCTGATTCCCTTGGGATCCCATAACAAGCTATTTAAATATTTTGCTCAGAAACATTTATTTATCCATAAGGGATTAATTTTAACATTGAAATGCAGGGCAGCTTTAAATGAGAAACTAAAGGTTGCCTTATAACCTCTCACAGTTACTCACTTTAAATACCAGTTGCTGTTATCTTTCCAAAAGCATCCCACACATTAAACCTAAAGAATAGGCACAATGATTCATACAGATTAGTCCCAGACTATAGACAAAAAAACTAGCAGAAAGTTCATTTATTCACTACAAGCCAGACAGGTGGAGAAAACACTTAAATCTCAATTCTCTGATAATTAAGAATACACTTCCTCTTTGTGGGTATTAGAGATGTGTTTATATATGTATGCTGCAGACATTGGATTTTAAATTCAGGGTGGGAATCAAACTGAAAACTCCAGGAGCTGACAGGGGTAGCACTGTGTGACAGAAAGCATGCTTTGCACATCTCCACAGCTCTGCTTGCCTCCTCATCTTGAAAGTATACAGAAGTGCGACTGCAGTGATTCTTGCCTTCAAAGCACCAATTTAGAGCATGGTTTTACACTGAGGCTGAACCAAATGACCACCCTGCCTAGCTGAGAGGGTAATTCCTGTTCATTCTGAAGTCTTCCACCTTTCTCTTCTGCTCCCTCCCTGCTGCCCAGACTTCCAGCAGGTTTTGGCATTCATTTAATTGGAAGGTAAACTGTTAGAATTTGCTAAACAGAAAACAAACACACAACAAAAACACGGAACAAAAGAAAAAAATTTCCACTGGGCTATATATTTGAATCAGCTGAAGTAAGACCAGACAAGTGTCTCAATGTGTTCAAACAAGCAGCAGAAGCAAGGGAAGGAAGGAAGATGCATTTCAAGAGTGGAAAATTTAATTCACCCCTAGCCGCCTTGCCAAACCATACTCTGATACTTTGAATATAAAATTTGGCATTTTCTTGCAGTTCACTAGTAATGTACTCATTATTTATATTTATTACTAGAGATTAAAAACCTGAAAATGTTCTTACAGGCCACAAACAATTAATTCTAATAGAAATGAAGTGAGCTCTATGTGGCTTCATGTGCTACATGTTTCTTTGAAATCCTCTCCTAAGCCTGGTGGGTTTCACAGTCACTCTCTCTCAACTTCTGTGTCCTATACTCATGTAAAGACCTATACCTCACAGGGTAAAATGTTGGGCCGTGACATGAATTGCAATGCATAGCTGAATACACTAACCAAATACAAAAAGTTCCCCCTTTTGTAACCTCCTCCTGTTACAATATTAACTGGAAAAATTTAAACAAAAGAAGTGTGAATTTTAAGTTGCATCCTTTCACCATTCACAGCACGTTTCCTTTTGAGGTAAAAGAGTATCATTTGCTCATAAGACAGATGACCACGTTTTTAAAATGGAGCACAATTAATGGCATAGGAATAAGGCAATTACATTACATACTTAAAAGATTATCATGGCCTTTGGCAAAAGAATTATTAGTCTTCTGGTAATTACAAAATTAAAGCCTCACCACTTTTTTATTTAGAGTTGCGTGGAAGGAATAATTAACAGCAGAACTGATGGATCTCCATTTAAGGCCATTCCTCTACAACTGCAAGGAGCATATTAACTTATGGTACCCATAGTATTACTCTAAGGGCTTAAAATAAATTTCATCACACAAACCATGTTTCTCTCTGAGTATCTCACTACCAGACTTTCATTTACTTTCACTTTTAAAAGATCCAGTTGGCTGAAGCTCCTGCCGCAAGTACACCTTCCATCAAAGTTAAGCTGCTTTCTGTTAAGCTCTCAGGTTTTGTGTCCTCCTACACTCCCCTTGAAAAAGCTACAGAAAAAGGACTTTGAACATGCTTTGAGAAATCATGTTACAAGCATCTGGAAAACACTAAGTTCAAGAGGCAGGCAGAGAACCTGAAAATTTCTTCCCTGGAAAAATTCTAACCATTTCATCAAATGGTCATGAAGGGACTAACACCTACTTTAGCACCAATATTGCACTGTTTTGTGAAAAGGAAAGAAGGGATGCAAAGGACCTTATTTTTGAGACAAAACACCACTTCAGTGTCCCCTGGAAGGGGACATACTTTCTAAGGAGCAGTAGAAATACCATCAGGCAATGACTGATGATACTGGTAGTGAATGCTGAATACATAATTTTTTGCAGCCACAGAAGCTACCATCAGAGCCTATCACAACTTGGAGACAAAATCCATTTAACCAACCACCACCACATGCTGGGCTGTGAGTGTTCATGCACTCCCACATGCCTTCACATGGGCACGGCTGTGAGAGGGAGTGAGGTTAGGAAATCACCTTGCCAGACACACATGCTCCTCCTTGTTCTCACCACAAAACAAAAGCATCTGCGCACGGACAGCAGAAGAGTGGTGTTGGCTGAGGCTTTGGGGGATGCCACAAAACAAAGAGCTGCTGCTGAATCATGATGATCAATGCTCCTGTCACTTGGCACAATCAGCCGAGGCACTCCAGGCACGGAATCATCAATCACTGAAGTGTAAGCCTACCCCACAATGCATGTAGCTATTCGCCCTGGGCTGCAGCCTTGTCAAAACTCCCCCCGACTCTTTCCTGAGACACATAGTTTGAGAAGTATTCTCCACCCTGCCCTTCTAAAACCCTGGGGAGTACTTGCTTATTATGATAATGATTTTACCCATGACTTAGGCACTGCCTTTTCAGTGTACACATGTAGTGAATCTTTATCCTGGGAGGACAAACAGGTTCTGGTTTTCTTTCGTTCCACTTAGTCTTTGCTAGGAGACAGAATGCCTTCTTTTTGTGATTGGCCTGGGCGAGGACACCAGCAACACTATTCTTGACAAAACTACTGAGCCATGTTTTAGAAATTCATGGAAAAGGTTATGTTATGTGCCCCCAGGAAGAAGAGTATTTCCCAGCACTAACAGTTTGTCTTGATGTAAAAATGACCCATTGAAACATCTGATGCAAAGTCTGTAAATTACTCTACAAAGCCATCTCAGAGCTTATCTGGAGAGCTTTCTGAGAGTGGAAACTATTCTACACAAAGTGCAATGCGTGTATTAAATGCATACAGAATTTAAGATATTGATAAAATACAGAAAGATCTTCCACAGACACTGAAAATATCAGATACTGTTAGTAGTATTTTAGGAGACAGGAAAAAATGCCTAGTAGTGAGAACATGCAGCATAAGCTACAGAAGAGTACAGGAGGGTAAAAGAAGCTGGCATGTAAAGCCCACTCTGCTGCACAGACTTAGTGAAATAGATACATGCATGGAGAAATGCAGCAGGAGCAACTTTGGAAATCATGGAAGCTTTTCAGACGTAAGCTTGCCAATACCTTTGGCAGGTAGGTATTAGTTTGGTTGTAATCCTGTAACTTTTAAGATAAACTGTACAAAATTGGTATTTGAACCTTTACTCAAAGTGTAAGATTGACGGCTTGTGTCAAACTTATTAATATGTATTTACTGTTTTCCCTATAATTTTTGGATAAGGAAAAAGAACTCAACTGGTAAAAACTGCTGTGGAAAATAACATATGGTCTGTTGAACGACATGTGTGTTATGTGTAATCTATCTTACAGAAAGAATTACAGACTCAGGAGACAGAAGGTACTAAGGTCACACACCAACAAATCCCACGTGGAGAAGGCTTTTCCTGCATGGACTTCCCAATTGAGAACACGATCAAAACCAAGATCAAACCAAACCATAATTCTGCTAGTTTTACAAGACAAATCCTTTCAACTGCTCATGGCTAAACCAATTCTTTAATATCTATTGGGAATTTCTCCACCTAACCACAATTCATGCAATAAAGGCAACAGAACTGCTATTGCAAACTACTCATTACCATTTCTAAAATATTTCCACATTATTAGTTGATCCCTCTTTACTACAGTTTATAAATTATTAATTCTTTTTTCAGTTCCTCTTCATAATTGCCCACCATCTTGTCATCTCAGCTACTCTATCATCCTTAGCCCTCCCCCACATTTTTGTGCTTTCTCACTCCTCGTGCAGTGAAGAACACCACCAAACCATGCACTGAATTCCTAACCAGCTTCAGGAAAAGCTGAACCTGCAAGTATTGATTTATGAAGCTGTTACTCAGCCTCTTGGGAACTCTGTTTAAGATGCAGTAGATGGAGGCAGTACACAGATGCCGTGTCCTCATGCATGTAAAGCATCTGCTCTGTCCCTGAAGCTTCATTCCTACTCAGAGCTTGCAGTCAGTGGTAAGTCGAAGGTACACTGCAAGCATGCACCTTACTACTGCAGGAAGCAAAGTTGAAGAGTTTGAGATGGTCAGCTTCGATAAGGCTGTCAGCATAGCAAATCAAGGACAAAGAAACCAACAAATAGAACCACCATGTAAAAGACATAGGCCACCCAAAATTTAAAAATTACTGTAACCTACATTTTCTCTTACTGTATCTGAATCTAATCTGTTTTCTCCATCAAATCAAATTAATTAAACAGCAGTTTTATAAAACGGCAAAAATTTAATTATAAGGTCAGAGCAGCAAACTGACCCTGAGATGCCATTTAGGATATTAATCTTTTCTTTTAATGTATCATTTTAGAGAATCAGAGAACAGCCTCCAAATACTTTCAAATATCATCAACATCTGACCTTCAAAAGCACTTTGGATATTTGCCAAAGCAAGACTCTTCCCATTAACAAATCATACTGGCAATACATAAGCTAGCATTATTTGCAATCTAATTAATATGTTTAAAAATGGTTTAGAAACTAATTTATATCCCTATTCATGAATTCTTGAATTTTTCTTTAAAGCTAACGACTAAGTCATAAGATCAGATACGTAAGCAAACCTAATTTCTGTTTCCAAAAAGAAATAACTATTTTCTCTGAAAATTCCCAGCATACAATAACACATACAGTTTGTTGCTTGAAAATTAAAAAATAAACAGCAAACCAGCAATTTAAAGCTGGTATCTTTTCAGAGAAATCACAGTATTTTTCTTTTATATTGTCTTATCATGAAGTACTTCACAACATTTCTGAGGCAAAACAAAACATCTGTAAACAAAAATCCTTGGAATGCTCTGCACAAGCATTTTTATTCCAGGAACACTGAAAGACATACCTTAGCCTTTTCCCCAAACCACATTCTCTTAATTGGGCTGGTAGAGAGGGTAGCACAGGATAAGAAGTTCTGATCTTGAATACGAAAATGTACCTTTAATCAATTCTTTCTGAAACACTTGTTAACTGAGTTCTCAGTGTGCATGTGTTTATGGAATATTAGTGGAAAACAGAAAACCAACTCCACAAAATATAAACTTGTACTAAATAATATCAAAACTTTGCTAACTATAATTAGTTGCTAACTTTGCCATTATAAAAAAATGGAAATACATGTGCTTACGTCCTTTCCACATTCCACACTTGTATTGACTGCTCTGAAGCCCTGAAGATTTACGTCAATCATTCCAAAAGAAAATACATGAAGTAAATTAACAAACATTGCCCCCTCCACGTTTGTACATTATTAACAATTTTAATCATAAGAGCTTTCAGAAAACAAAGCACTTCTGCCTGTGCTTCAGAATGAGTCAGAAAATAAAAAGTAAAAACTGGTTTCTCCAACATGATGGAAATACCCGAACAAACCTAATTCTTACACAAGTTGTCCATAAAAAGAACATTATATTTCAGTATCAAAAGGTCAGTAAAACAAACAAACAAAAAACTAATAAAGAGCTTACATTTTCAACTGATATGAAAAATAAACCATTCACTAAAATTAAGATTCAGGCTTTGAAATGGGACTTGAACTCTTTATGCATACTCTGCCCTGCTGACCCTTGCTAAAGGGTGTAAGTCAATATGAAATACAAATGGAGAGAGGATGATGGATTTTCTGCCAAATAACCCTAAGCAAAAGTAACACTGTTAGCTATGGAGACTGCTTTTATTTCTTTTGCCAAGTGATGAATAAAAAGAACTTCCTAGCACACATGATGTTTTACTGTTTGCATTTTTTAACCCGTTTCTTTTTTTCTTATAAACAAAAGCAATACAATCACTAGGTAACAAAAGAACAAAAGGAACTGCTTCTTATGTGTTGGGAGTTTTAAAACCAGGTAAGACTGCTAACTTGAGGAGGGAAGGGAAATTAAATAGGGCAGAAGTTGCAATGTCATCAGTTTCTACACAGTAGAATGGTATTTTATTTATCAGGAACTGGGCAGTGCCTCTACTTTCTGAATGAATGACAGATCCTTCCCATCTATTTTTACCTCTGGGTAAGTATCCTGAGACTGAGAATAATGGATAGCCCTTAACAGTTGTACACTTCATTTAATTTATGAACGTCACTGGCAAAGTAGAGAGTTGTGTTAAGCTCTAACATGTTGCAGAAAAGGTCAGCATATAGGACACTAAAATACCATGTCATCTTGTAAGTAAATTCCTGATGCATGTTTAAGTATTGGCAGCTGCCATAGCTCTACAAAGGCCCTGTTACCTTAAAGCTCCTAATAATATAGTGCTTGGCATCTCCCCATTTGTTATGGTGAGACAGTTTTTGCCTCCAAGAAAGTTTATAAACTAAATAAACACACTGCGAAAAACAGGATTACATATGCAGGCATGGAGGCTGAAATTATTTGCTTAAGGCCATAAAGCTAGTCAAGGATGGAGGTGGCAATAGGATGTATGCCTCCTGACATGCGATACAGGCCACAGCCACACAACAGACCAGGAGCTCTCCATTAGAGAATGTGTGCTGCTGGTAACAAGCAATGGACTCAGAATCTTTGCCTCCTTATCTTTTACTGGGCAAGAAAGAGGAAAAGGACAGGTTTCCTCAAGCCACCAGCTCCTCAGGAGCCAGCCAGCAGGAACACTCGCTCCCTGCCTCCTCATCATCATCACAGCAACCTCCCCAGGCATACAATCCCATCCCAAACACTAGCTCACTACATCTCTCTTCTACTTTGAAAACCCATAGGAAGAGAAGAAAACACAGCTTTCTCAAGTAAGTTATGTGTTCAGTTCTCTGTTTCTGACCCAGCTCAGTTACAGTGTGACACTTGATTCAGCACCCAACTGACACACACATGTGCCACTTCACAGCTCCTAGTCTGTGAGAAAACCTTTTAATTTCTTGGCCAGTGAGGCACAGAGTAGCATACATCCACCAGCAGAATTTCAAAAACCCCTGAAAATAAATGTAGCAAGGCCACGGTATATCTTAATTATTTTCTATCATGTCATCATTACTCTATAAACTGCTTTCCTTGTACTGAAATAATTTCACCCATTTATGTAAACTTCTCTAAATGTACTCATTAAAATGCCTGGTCTCTCATGTGACATCTGGCCTGAGAACAGTGGGAACTCCGGTCACTAGGAGGAAAGGCAGTCAAATACACAGTTTTGCTATCCTGTAGGATAAACTTCATGAGTAGAAGATGCTTCAGTATTTATTACACAGGCTCTAAAAGACAGGAAAAGACAGAGAACACAGAGAACGAGTGCCAGAGCCTGCAAAGGAAATGCAAACAAATTGCAAGTGTCTTCAGCCCCACAAATTAAAAAACAGAAGCTAATAAAGCGAGGTTACTGTAATAACTCAAAGACGGAATCAAAAAAACCAAAGTACACAAGAACCTAATGCACTACTCTTAAAAAGGAGTGAATCAGAAACTCCAAAATCCTGGAAGAAAAAAAAAAAACCAAACCATAAAGCTTGTGTCAACATTTTAACATTTTTAAAAAGTTCCTTTTCTCTTTGTGCCTTGTACCAGAAAAGTATCAAATACTATTTTCAATTAATGTAGGAGGATCAAGGGGAAATCTGAGTGACTACAGGCTTGATTGTTTTCAAGCAGAATTTTAAGAAAAGAATAATTAAAAAAAAATAAAAATTGAAATAAGTAAGAAATATAACCTTTGCCTACCAGAGGCAGGCTATGCCAGGTACAAAGCTTTCTCCACTAATGAAAATGTGGCAATATCTCAAGACTTCAGGAAAAAAACCCCAAACCTGCTACAGCAATACACAGGAGTTCATTAGCAAGCTAGAAAAAAAATGGTAACTACATGATTAAGAGAGAGGAGAATAGGCAGCCATGATAGGAGAACTGTGGTACAGAAGAGAGCACTGGCCTGAGGGCTCTGATTTACTATTCATTAAACCAGCTCAGCAGAAAGACTGAGGAGTTTATTGGAGTTTATTGGCAATAGCAAAGCTTGAAAGCATTGCTATCACAGAGAGGAACAAGGATACCCACTCAGGAAGAAGTTTCTGTGGATTTAGGAAGAAATGAAGAGAAACAGATTGAAAGTTATTAGTAGAGAGTCATTGGAGAAAAACGACAAAAATCTGACCTACAATTGGGGATCTTCATACTTGCAAACATCAAAGAAGACTCAGGCAGCCTAGCAGTCCTAAATTAATCTCAGCAATGTATGAAAAAAGTGTGCTTGAATAGTTAGAGACAGTATAAAAATTACCACTTGAGAAAGAGACGACAGAAAGAGAAGACTGAGCTGTAACACAGTATTACAGAAAAAGAACAAATTAGTCCAAATTGGCCACAGAAACCCAGGCAGCTTACCAGTAGCAAGAGTTAAAAATCCTAGCTAGTTTCAAATTAGAGTTCAGTCAGTTTCTGAAAATCCTGGAAGAAGCTTGTCATATAAAGCAGAGAACTCATGCTAAACAGCTGATGATTTATAATCATATGTTGTTTTATTTCTGCAAATTGCCCCTCATAATTCTGGATATAAATGGCAGATTTGGGAACAAACATTTACAAATATGTTTTGTAGCAAGGAAATGCCAAGTGAATTCCTAACACTTTCTAGATTTTTTTTTTGAATGGAAAAAGGTAAAATCTCACTACAAGTCAGTACTTAGTTTGGTAGCTTTTGTCTTCAAAATAGCACCACTTGTCCTGATTAGGCAAAACACCACTTTTTTATGAGAAGTGTAATATTGGTTAGACATAATTCAATAGCTCATGATCAATACCAACTTTCAGTTTTGAGTTTACCTTTGCATAATTTGTAAGATTTCAAATTAATTCAATTCTGAAACACAGAGATATATGATACCAACATCAATGCTAGAATGCTTCCTGACATACAAAAACATTCAGGACAGCTCTATTCTACTCAATCTTCCTATGGAAAAGCTTAATTTTGCAATGTATCCCAAAGGTCAGAAGAAAAATTTAAAGAAATTTGCAGTGACAACATGGAGTGAGAACTTTCTCAAGAACTCTGAATGCACAAAGATATATGAAAAGATTTGATTCTCATTTGGCATAATAATTCATAAATTACTTCAAGACTATTTTAAGCACTTTCTGCAATAGAAAGTAATTTAAATTGTTGTCACCTGACTTTCAGTTGCAGCAATCCATAAGCAAGCATGATTTGTATCCAGATTATTCATGACAAGGCAATAAGTAAGTTCAGCTTTCAGGAACTCTGAAATCCTGCCAGTGAAGAAAAACGTGTTTCACTATATCTTGCCTCTGAAGACTCTCCTGCTTACTGGTAAGAAAATTAGCTAAGATTTTAAAAGCAAAAGGGAGAAGAAGATGATGGATCTCCTAGCAGGAATGGTACCTTACTTTGCAGTTTGTGGTACCTTTGAGCCTTGTTATTATTAGACCATGACTGTAAGAGCCTTGCAGCAATACCCACTAACAGAGTATCACCTTCCCTTATCACTGTCATAGTTGCACCCAGCACAACTCCTTGAGCAGCTGCATTATGAATGGGATCAGAGAAAACACTGTAAAGTTTTGAACATCCTTTATCTAGTTTGTAGTACACACATTAGACTAGGTAACTAACACCTATGCTGATAATGCTGTCAACCACCCTGTACTGGGAAAGCTTAGCCTTGATTTAATATTTTGGCAAGAAAAGCCACATTGTTCAAAGAGCAAAATATTGGAATGCAATCACATTACGTTTTGTTTCTTGTGAAAATAAGAATGAAGAAGTCAGAGATTAAATAACACAAGCCAGAAAGAAGCTGAGCAGATTCTTAAAAATTTAAGCTTTCTGGAGGATCACTGCATGGAACCCCTTTCTAATAGCATCAAACAAAGAAAAAATATAAAAAATAAATCCTTGAACTCAGCATTTAAATGTAATAATATCGCACGTACTACTGGTGCCAAAAGAAGTATAGCTAAAGGATTTGGGCTTTATTTCCTTTTTTGGAAAAAGACTGCTACTAAAAAAAGGACTGAATTGTCTTATGACATTAAAAAAATCTACTGATTAGTGTATTGAACATAAAATTTTTATAAGGTGCTTTATTAACTTGTTATACAATGTCTGCTCTGAGAGTATGTAAAATAGACATCCTTTGGAATACAACTTTGCATGTACTGAACAGATAGTTAGAGCAGCTAGCATCATTAGTTACTCTAACAAGAGCACCAACACAATAGAAAGAGTCAATTACTTAGCTTATAAAAATTTACTGCTTCTACTTGAGTTCATACCAATAAAAAAGAGTGAGAAATTCTTTCCAATTACACCAAGTGTATCAACTAAAGTAAGAAACAGAAAGTGAACCTTTCTTAAGAAAGTCAACAATAGGTTGCAATAATACTCCTCTTGTCACCTGATACAAGAAGACCAGGACAAAGTTGCCTAGCACAGCATGCTCTTGGCACTGAATGCAACATTCTTATTCGGAGTAAGAAATAAAGCAATTGCCAAAAATAAAGTCCAAACCTGAAAAACAAATTTCAGAAGAACTTTGGTTTAGGATTCCAAAAATATACTCATGCTTCACTTGTCTTCTGATTTACAACAACCCCTCTCCTCAGCTGAAACACCTTCGAGGGATTAAAGAGATGGATGGGGCAATCTGTTGAGTTATGTAATGCAGTAGTTTCTGACACACTGACAAATACAATGCAGGAAAGCCCTGAATTCAGAAAGCCACAAAACCTACAGCTTCAGGGACACAGGTGATGCAACAGTAATGCTGAGGGTAGCGCAGCACTGCACCAACGTTACTTCCTCCACATCTTTCTCATCTGGGCCACTTGTGGGGCTGGGCATCTCAGCCTCAGCACAAGGTGCTGTTAGGTTTAGGGTTTGGTTGCAATCTACATCAGGTGTGGCCTTCAGTATTGAATGACTTCTATGGATCAGCCACGAATTTGGCATTTCTACACTAGAGAAGTGATGAAGAACAAAAGGGGAATGAAAGAGGTTAACATCACAAAACAAATCAAAAACTCAAAGGAAGCAATTACTTAAATATATATATACTTCCCCACCCAGTCACAGCACAGCCCTAATGCCAAGCTCCTCTCCCTGTCACTGCTGAGAGGTCAACTGTCCTCACTGTTTAACAATTAAGCTGCACCAAACCCAAGTCACGCAGAATCAGTTAACCAGGCCAATTTAGGCAACCTTTCGTACAAAAGGAAAATGAAATGCGAGAAACAGAGTTCAGACCGCTGCCAGAGGGGCTAAAGAGATTTGTGAGAAACCGAAAAAGCTGGTAAATGATGGTTGGTAAATTCAACGTGCCCCAGGGTGCACACTTCCCGGCTGCGCAGCCACCCTTCAACACGCCATGCTTGCTTGCAGCAAGGGTGGGAGGGATACAGGTCTGAAGGAGTAAAAGGCTGAGAAGACAAACAAGTGCAAATCAGCCAGTGCCAGCTGAGGCATTGCACTAAAATTTCAGTGGCAAAACTTGTAGTGAGAACTCAAAATTACAGCAGAAAGACTGAGTTGTCAATATGTAGCAACAAGGCTCAAGGAAGAGAGAAAGAACAAGCTGAGCTAAAAGGCTTAAGTGATCTAAAGCTTAGTGATGGTATGTGATTCACTTGGATACCTGAAACTGAAGCAGGGAATGCCTTCAATTAGGGAGAGTTCACAACAGGACTCAATGGTTAAACTCCATTTAGATTTTTTTTTTTTTAAAACAGACTGTCTACATTATTGCTACCTGATACTACTCAAAAGGCACAGCATGCTGCAATTCAAGCTGCAGAGCAAGCAGAGAAACAGGCAATGCAGGCCAGAGAGAGAAAGTAAGTTTTAAAAATAAATTTAAAAAGAATTTTTTGTGAAGATTTTTTTTTTGCCTTAGCCATGGCACACGGTCACACAAACACTAGGATCTACACAACAGATTGGTTTTTCACTGCTGGCTGTCCCAACTCACCCTTCTCCTACACCAGCTCTGGTGTTTTTGTGACTCTGGGCTGAACTGCTTCTGTGTTAAGTCAGCAGAAATGTAAGCCAACAAAAAGGGCAATAGGTTTCTGTCGGGATGTCATGCAAAAACAGTTGAGCACAGACTGAGAATGGAGACAGACTTAGCTGCTCTGGCAAAGCAGGCTCAGTCTGATTAGCTAGTACATCCACAGTAGCTTTACTGGCAGTTTAAAGCTCCAAACGAGGCTATAATATTACGAATATTTACTTCAGCAAAACCATCATCTTATGTGGCATTATCTCATCTTCACCCTGTCACACAAAACTGTTTGTCCAGACACTGTCTGTGAGGCGGAAGGAAAGAGACTTTTTTTTTGGTCATTTTCTCTCAAGACCACCTCTCCAGTTTAGCTTATCACATGTCTCTGTAAACAGGTGTGCTGGTGAAAGACAGTGGTTGCATGGAACTGGAAACAAGCAGCTGGATGAAGGATGGTGCTTAAACCAGGACAGAATATTTAAAAAGTCTATATTTGTTAAACTATGTTGCAAATTCAAGTCATGCTATTCTCCTCAGTAGTCTACACACTTAGCAGGAGATTCTGCTCTAAAATAACTGTGGCATAAGTCAAAAATAAAATAAGAAATAAGAAATAGATGTAACTACTAAATAGACAAACCAATAAATATATAAATTAGACATATGATTTATATATAATCATCCCATCTCGGTGAGTGAGCTAACGTATATACATTAAGGTATTTATTCTATTATACAGGAAATTAACTTAATTGCGGACTATGTCACATCTTATGTTCCTGCTTTGGATGCAGCTGCATAAGGCTGAGAGCCCATCTCATAGCCTGTAGTCCCTAAAATGCCTTACCCAGCCACACGGTTCTGCTAGATACTTTACCCTATTTCTAGCAGCTCTTGGATCCTTTCACAAGCTTATCCAACTAAACTGCATGGTAAAATGTGAACTCTAATCGATCATACAAGATTTAATGAGTGTCAGACCCAGTGCATGAGAACAGCGACAAAAGGAAAATGTGGAACAGTAAAAATCTTACTTTCAGCAAGAGTGAATAACTAAACTTGTTCAGCTAGTTACCTAGCTGCAACATCGCTGTCCTGTTCTCTGGCTGTCTGAATCAACTACAGGATCAGCTTTCCCCACTGAGTTTCAACAGCCATTCAGGGTTCAGGCAAACTCCACACTCAGCAGGAATGCAGTAGCATTTCTTACTAAATGCCTTACTGTGCAGATTCACAAGGCATTAGGCTTTGTCTGGACGTGATCTCAATGCACTTTATAGTTGTCATTTTAGACTCTAGTTTTGTAAGGTAGGATAGGACAGAATTTAATAAACCTATTTATTATGTGAGTGCTACATGTAGTCTCTCCTCACATGCACTAACTAGTTACCAGATAAATGTATGTTTTCAAACCATAAAGCTTACAGTAATTACAACCATCAGAACAAATATTTACACTTGTGACTACCTGCAAAGTTTAAGTAGGCTGATCTATGAACTATTGCTTTTAGTAATCTAACAGGGATCTACAAATCATGTTGAAGTTCCTTCCTCCACAGAGCAAAGGCATTCTTATTGTGAAGTCAGTTCCACGGGGATTTGTGTTCTACAAAATAAAATCTGAATGAGAGCCTTTAGCTGGCAACGTGCAAAGGTTTTCCTCTATTGATGCTACACTGCTTTATCTCTCACAAGAGAAACTGGGGCCAAAGACAAACAAAGCAGAAAAGAGTGCTAAAGGCAAACAGGTGGATAAGACCAACAAAAAAGCAAGAAATACAAGGATATGCTTCTCAATGCCTGAGGGATGCACTAAATGGAAGGGAATCCAAACCCAAGGTGATACTTTTTGGGCTCCAAAACCTGGATCCAGACTCAAGATGGTTGCCAACATACTTTCATTCAACTGATACAAAACAGACTTGCCATTTGAAAAGATTGCTCACTGCAGATTCAAAGTCACTTCACCCAGCTCATGAGAAATGTTAGCTACCCTAAATGCTTTCATTCCTCATTCCACAAAGTCATGGAACAACAAAAATGGCTTAATTATCATTAAAAAATGTATTCAGAATGCAAAATGTTCTTCTTTGAATGGATGTTTGATTATTAGAGGGAAATAAGCAGATCCTTTAGTTGTACAACAGTAATACTGTAAAAAACAGCCCTTTCCTTTGACATGAACATGCATTTAATAAAGGAAATACAAACATGTAACATGTACCCAGACTACTTTGAAAACCCCATGTTTCATCACCTTAACTGCAATGATCTGTTTTCTTACACAGGTCAGCATTTCCCTAGCTACTCCAACCTCAACAGAAGAAATGAGAGCAGAATACTAAACGAAACTTCTTCCACAAACACTTTGGCTAACAAAATATTACATGCAAATATGCAACAATCTTCACAAATATTGAATCAGGAGGACAGGGGTTAGCAAAAACTGACTCTAAGAACTAATTTAGTTAAAAATACCCTAACAAGGATCTAAAAATCATTGTGTACACCTTGTTGCTCCATTTTAAAAAAACAAGGATGGGGAATGTTTCTTCAAGGCACAGAATGCTTAGGGAGATCAGAAACTTACTTCTATAGAGATAAAAAAGTAAAGTAGAAAATCAATAAATACTCTTTAAAAGGAAGAAAGCACTCAAGATAATTGAATACACATAAATAAAATTCCTACTTGTAAAAACTTTTTGTTGTTATCCAGAGAATTCCAAAGTGATACATTTCTTTAGGGCTTTTTCAAAGTCAGTAGGGTCTACTACATGTTTCAATCCTTTATCTTTATTTTACTTTAACTTTTGTTACTTTTTAAGATTTCCTTCTATATTCTTTTTCAGTAATCAACGACTTTGTATAAGAAACCTTTCTATTCTCTATCTCTAAATATACAGGTTGATTTGTATTATAATGAAAAATATATACATTCCATAGCAATGAAAACAACTCCTTCATCTTTTCTATGATTACCTATGAATTTAAATAGAAACAGACTTTCTATTTAAAAAACCTTAATTTCAAGTAATTTGGTTCTTTTTATGTAATTTATAGCAACATGTAGGTATGACATAAGCATATGTTTCTCTTAAGCGTGCTAGCATTAGAAACCTGATGTTTCATGCTACTGCACCTCTTCAAGAGCATTATTCTACAGATACTCAAAACTTCACCTTTAGGATTAATGTAAGCTGATCTGGGTGTTCAAGACACAGAAGAGAATGGCTGCAGCAGTGCAAAGTCATTACTACTACAAAGCACCAACACCTCTTTTATTTTATTAATTCTAATGTTTAAACACACACAACAATCTTTATAAAAGCTAGTTCATCATTCAGCCACAAGTTAATTTTGCCTGCAACTTTAATTTCTATGTGTCTATTGTTGCTTGTACAGGTTGAATTCCTAACATAAAAAGAGTTCACCCACTCAAATGCTTTCATGGGAACTTAAGGGCCTCATGGTGAGGTTTGACAATGCAGCTGGACTAACCTAATGGCTCACAGCCACCAAAATGAAGCAGTATTACTCTTTGTTCTACCACCTTGCCTCTGCTGTTCCTCTGCACTTGCTCAGGGACATCTGATCCCTGATATGGCTGAGTCTGCTGAACTGGCAGTGAAATAATCCAGCAGGAAAAAAAATAATTATTTCTGTCAGTTTATTAAGTGAGGTAAAATGAATATTAATAGAATGAACAACAGGACATCTCTTTCAATACAATCCAATAATTTGACAGCTTCGGCTACCTTGTGGAATTTCAAATATGGTGACAGGATCATGCTAGACAAAGGGCAAGGTAAAAGAAGATGTGCTTTTGGCTTCTTACACATTCATTTGAAATTATTTTATGCTGATATTAGTAATAAAGTAGAATTCTTACCTTTCATTGCTAATTTTTCCACTCACACCACTGCTTGCCAACTTACCAATAAATCATAATGTAATAAACTGATAATAAACAAAAATAATATAATTATATATATTATTCTATAATAAATATAACACTTACTTACCTACAAATCCGTTCTCTCCAACTAATTTAAGGGCAATTTTATCTGCCAAAACAGAAGAACTTCCATGTGCAATGTTAGCAAAAGGTCCAGCGTGAACAAATACTGGTGTTCCCTGAATGATAAAAAATATATGCATTAATTCTGGGAGTAGATGTCATGGTTTAACCACAGTTAGCAACTAAGCCCCACACAGCTGATTACTCACTCCTCTGACAGTGGGATGCGGGAGCAAATCAGAAGCATAAAAGCTGAGAAAACTCATGGGTTGAGACAAAGACAATTTAATAGGTAAAGAAAAAGTCATGCACACAAGCAAAGCAAAACAAGGAATTAATTCACTGCTTCCCACAGGCAGGCAAGTGTTCAGTCATCTCCAGGAAAGCAGGACTCCATCACATGTAATGGTGACTTGGGAAGACAAACACCATCACTTTGAATGTCCCTCCTTTCCACATCTTTATATGCTGAGCTTGATGCCATATAGTGTGGGATATCCTTTCGGTCAGCTGGGGTCAGCTGTCCTGGCTGAGCCCTCTCCCAACATCCTGAGCATCCCAGCCTGCTTGCTTGTGGGGTGGGGTGAGAGGCAGAAAAGGCCACTTCCGCAATAACAAAACCATCTCTGTGTTATCCACAGTGTCTTCAGAACGAATCCAGAATACAGCCCCATACCAGCTCCTGTGAAGAAAATTAACCCTATCCCAGTCCAAACCAGCACATTAGGTAAGAACCTCAATACTTTTGCAGACTAATCAAAATGATATATTGCACATACAGCAAGGAAAAGCTGTTAGACAATTTAGGGGCTCTAGGTACATCTCAGATGCTTCTGACCTCATTCACTGACAAGCCTACATGTCAGAACCTGTTTCATTCATAGAAAAGTAACAGACAGCAGTGCAACCTCTAGGTAACTTACACAACTTCTCCACCCAACTCTGTACTAATTAATGTTTCATATTTCCACTGCTCTAATGCTGTGGCATGCTATTCTGGCACATGTACGACAACGAGAACTAAGTGCATCACTGCAGACAATATACAAATAAGAGACCAACTCTTGTCCTACTCCATCCCTGTCTGCTGTTTTCCCCAGTGACTGCAATAGCCATTCTTGTGTGGGCAGAGTAGCCAGAGGAAGCCATGAGGGACCAGAATAATGGCTAAGGAGCAGGACGGGGAGATGGCAAGGATCGTGGCTGGGGTGCAGAGAGGATACTGATACAACAGAAAACGCATTCACTGCTGCTGGGAGCCCAGGTGCAAAGTCGAATTCTCCCGCACTAGACACTATACAAATGCACAGGGAAAGAAGACTCTGTAGCGTGGACCAATCTAAACCAGAGAAAGGAGAGGCAATGAATAAGCAAATTAATTACATATAGGGGAATTTGTTAGACAGGAAGCAATTCTCAGCTTCACTGTTGTTTTTGGCAGGCATCTCAAGGAAAGGAGAAATTAGAAAATCAGTAGCCACAGAAAGGGATTAGAATTAGGTGAGATTATGTTTACTGCTATTTTTCACTAAATCCAAATATACAGCCAAACAGAAGGATGTCACTACAGCTGTTTTACTACAAAATATTTGGGCAAACAAATCCCCACTGATGTGTTTATGCATTTAAAAGTGCCCAGCTCATTAAAGAAAAGGTAAGCAGACAACTTCACATTATCTCCATCAGTGTTCCTCTCACATTCCATACTAGGAGGTACTGCCAACCCTCAACATTTCAGGCAAGCTACTGGACAATCTTCCTCAATTTCTGACCAGAAACACCAATTAGGGAGGCCAGTGTTCTACTGACCAGTTGTAGGCCCCATGAATCACAACTTGGAAATATTAACCATATAACAAAGGTTGATCCCCCCCACCAGTGTCTTAAGAAAACAACCTACATAGAAAAATGTCTTTCACTACTGTAATCCAATTGTTCTGGTGTTTTATGGAAAACATGGACATTTTAGTAACGATGAATACAAATCATACCCAAAACATCAACAAAAAATGTGTCATCTTAGTGCTTCATTTAGAAGTAATTACATATAATTAACTGTTTTGCTCAGAGCAAAGACAAGTAACATTTAGCCACTGCCACATGCATACACAGGAGTGTGGACAATTCTCCAAAAATTCCACAATTAAGCTACAACTCAGAGGACTCTGCCTCATACAAATTAGAAAAGAAACAGGAGCCAAAAAAGTAAATAAAGGAGAAATCATGCCCTGTAACAAGAGGATTGATATAAATCACTATAATCACAACACAGTGTCTTCACAGTGTTTACTTAGGATTAATTTTTTTCTTGTTTTCTATCTGCTAATGGACAGATACTTCAGTATGAACTGGGATTTTTATACACTTATGCAAAAATTAACATGAACTATGTTCACCATCAAAGCTTCTTATTTGGACATCAATCTAATAGGTGTGCAAAATATGTTAACCTTATCTCAAAGAGCATGTAACATACAAAATAAAATGCAAACAACTTCTACCAACTTAAGTTTGACTAAATTTAAGTTTTACTTCTACTTTAATCCAGTATTTACACTTCTGGCATCAAATAAATACGACTGTAGTTTTCAGCTACCATATTCAAATCCATAGGTTTTATTCCAATTTGTGTTTTATTGCTCACTAAATTTAATTTTACTTTTCCAAGCCCTAATTTGGCACACAATCACAGGGCTGGTCTCATTAGAGCCCAGAACACACACGGGCAGATGTGATGCATGGAAGCACAACCACAACCAGGGAGAGGGCAGCCCAGCTCATACTATTGCAGCTATGCAGAGAGAGGTGCCAGAAGGGTCTCCCACAACAATCCCTGTGCAACTGTGCTTCCAAGAGTTCATCTACACAACAGAGACAAGAAGGAAATTTGGACTGTGGGATCCAAAATCCATAATATCGGTAGTCAAGAGGCCTCCTGCCTCTTGAAATCCAAATACACTACAAAATCACTGGCATGAACATATGCTCCCCTGGAGCTCTGAAATCCACCAGAAGAAAAGAAGAAGCTATTGAAACGTTTTTTTTTTATTACAAAAGCAATCCTGGCAGAAAAGTCTAGGTACCAAAGGGAGTGAACTCCAGCAGGACCTCGGGAGCCTCAGGCACACCCTGGAACAGAGACAACAATATCTTCTCATGCCAGCTTTAGTGACTGTGTCAGTCCATCTGTCCCACTCTGCAGAGTGCCACTTATTTTTGCTACACTCTCAATAAACTATACGGAGAAACAAACAATGGCACAGGGATGCATTCTGCTGATTGTTTTCAGTACAGAAAATTTTATTATCCAAGCTTCAGTAAAAGAAAATAAACCCAGAATGTCAATAAATATCTGAAGTTATGCGGCTGCTGGAAAGACGTTTATAATACTTATTACCATCCTTTTCTCATCTTTACTGTGAGTGGCACTTCAAACGTAACATAACAAACCATCTCAGAGGAGCCAGCTTGCAACTACAAAGAGTTGTCCCATAGAGCAGCTGCTCTGTTACGCATGGCATAAATAAATGCTAAACATTAAGAGATCAGTTGATGAGAGAACAATCTGTCATGAGAAACATGGGTAAACACTATGAAATCATGATGTACATTTCAAACAAAGTAATCTCTATTCTACAGCACTGGATATAAGTTCTACTGAAGTCTGTGGTTATTGTAGGTGGAGTGCCCCACATCTCCTATATTGAGATTGTACTGTCTTCCTGCATATAAAATACTGTCAATCACTAACACTTTCAGGTGGGATTTCTGGTGACAGAGTGGCAGGGTTGTGACGAAAAGCAACCCCCCAAGATATCTCTTTAAAAACCAGCAAATTAAAGCACATATCAATTCACATATGAAAAAAGTTCTGACACAAGTTGCCAGTTCAATTCCACACAGGACTGGCATTTGGTCATTTTTGATTTATGGCTTCTGAACCTCTTCTCCAGTACATGCAGACATCTATATAAAGCTGGTGCAAATCTATCAAGTACGTTGTTCTTTTCCCCTTTCACAGGCCCTTAGAATTCTTCAGACTTCCACAGCTTAACACAATTCCCCATCGACAGCTCATGGCCAGATCACAGAGGAGTGCAGCTATCTCTACAATGGCTACTTCCAGCCACTGCTACCCACAGACACTATGACTTAGAAATTATGTTAAATCAAGTGTCAGTATCAGCTAGAAGTCATCCAGAAGATCTCCTGCTCCCCCTTGTCTGGCATTTTTTTTGCCATTCCCCAATATCAAAGTGATCTGGAAGACCTGCTTTGGTGAACAGTTTCACTCTACCTGCAGGATAGATCCATGGTGCATTCTGATCTGCATTGGTGTTCTCTGCCTTGTCCTTAGCGGGGACTTCAATTTTCCAGAAATTAACTGGAGCATCACATAGCTGGTACAGCCCATCCACCTATATGACAACTTTATGGGACAGGTCCTAAGGGTGCAGACTTAGAAATATGCTCTCCTTGATCTGCTGCTTGCAACAGAGTGAATCTCGTGAGCAAAATGGAGATTGGTGGCCATCTTGGCCACAGCAACCATGAGGCAATCGAGTTTAAAATATCTGTTGGCAGAAGGAAAAGTGTCAGCAAAACCTCAACTCTGGACATGAGGAGAGCAGACTTCAGGCTGCTCAGGGAATTGGTAAGTAAGGTCCCCTGGGAAAATGTTTTTGCAGTCGCTGGGGCCCCTCAGTGCTGGTCACTTTTCAAACCTCACCTCCCAAGGGCACAGGAACAGGCAATTCCCAAACGTTGGAAGTCAAGCAGGTGAGGCAGAAGGCTGACTCAGCTGAGCAGTGAAATAAGGTGAAAAAGGAAGGTGTATGCCCAGTGGAAGTAAGGTCAAGTGAGATAGGAATAATACTGAAATGTTGCTTACCACTGCATAGAGAAAATTCATGCGGCCAAAACTGAATTGGAGTTGAAGCTGGCCAGAAATGAGGGGAAAATAAAAAAGAGTTTTTTCAAATACATTAATGGAAATAGGCAGTATAGAAATATCATCATTGGCCCATTACAAGATGAGGATGGTCACCTCACTAACAGGGACAGAGACAAGGCAGAGGTGTTTAATACTTTCTCTGCCTCTTTCTTAAAGATGGATGATGGACCAAGAGATTCTCAGTGCCCTGAGCTGGAGGATCCTGACTGCAAGAAGATTGGTTCCCAGATGACCCTGAAATTGGGCGGGATCTGCTGCTTCAGCTCTATCCCTACAAATCTATGGGGGCTGATGGGATTCATCAAAGAATCCTCAAAGAGCTGGCTGATGTCATCGCAAAACCTCTCTTGGTGATTCTTGAGCAGTCTTGGAAATCTGGAGAGGTCTCAGCTGACTGGAAGCTGGCAAACATTGTCCCAATTTTCAAAAAGGGCAAGAAGGAGGACCTCAGAAACTACAGGCCTGCCAGTCTCACTTCAGTGCTAGATAAAGTTATGGAGAAGATTATTCTGGGAGGTATTAAAAAACATCTGAAAGACAGTGCTGTCATTGGTCACAGCCAGCATGGCTTCATGAGAGAAAAGTCCTGCTTATCAAACCTGATTTCTTTTTATGACAAGATAACTCAGTCACTGGTAATAGAAGCCAGTTGACGTAACATTTTTGGATTTCAGTAAGGCTTTAATACTGTCTCTCCCAGTATCCTGCTGGACAAAATGTCCAGCACACAGCTGGAGAAACACATCATGTGGTGGGTGAGCAACTGGCTCATGGGTCGAGCACAGAGGTAATAATGAATAGGGTAACATCACACTGGTGAGCTGTCACCACTGGGGCTCCACAGGGCTCCATCTTAGGCCCTGCGCTCCTCAACAACTTCATAAATGACTTGGATACAGGACTGGAAGGGATACTAAGTGAGTTTGTAGATGACACAAAACTGGGAGAAGCTGTTGATTCCCTTGAAGGCAGGGAGGCCCTGCAGAGACACCTCGACAAATTAGAGGCCTGGGAAATCACCAACCATATGAAGTCCAACAAGGGAAAGTGCTGGATTCTGCACCTGCACCAGGGCAACCCCAGATGTATGTACAGACTGAGGAAGGAGAGGCTAAAAAGCAGCCCCTGAAAAAGGAACCTGGGGATCCTGGTCGATGGCAAGTTGAATATGAGTCAGCAGTGCCCTGGCATCCAGGAGAGCCAACTATGTCCTGGAGGACATCGTCAGCTGGTCAAAGGAGGACATTGTCCTGCTCTGCTCTGCACTGGTGTGGCATCATCTTGAATATTGTGGCAATTTTGGACACTGCAATGTAAGAAAGATATTAAGCTACCAGAGAGAGTCCAAAGGAGGGCAGTGGAGATAGAGAAGGGTCTTGAGGTGAAGCCATATGAGGAGTGGCTGAGGTCACTTGGGCTGTTCAGCCTGGAGAAGAGGAGACTGAGGGGAGACCTCATTGCAATTACAACTTCCTCATGAGGGGAAGAGGAGGGGCAGGCACCGATCTCTTCTCTGTGGTGACCAGTGACAGGGCCTGAGGGAATGGCCTGAAGTTGTGTCAGGGGAGGTTTTAGATATTAGTAAAAGGTTCTTCAGAGAGAGAGTGGTTGGGCACTGTAACAGTCTCCCCAGGAAGTGGTCACAGCACTCTGAGTTCAAGAAGCATTTGAATGACAACTTTCAGGCAGACGGCAGACTCTTGGGTATGGTCCTGTGCAGGGCCAGGAGTTGGACTCAATGATCCTTGTGGGTCCCTTCCAACATGGCATATTTTGTGATTATTCTATTTTTCCAGCAGCTATGTGTTGTAGGGTCATTTCTGGTATTACCGTTATCAAATTATGGTACTGTTGCTAAAGGTCTTTACACTTATATGGAGAACTTGTTCTATCTGAAGGGATTACAATTATGTTGCCTAATTACTATTGGTAGCCTGTTTGAAAACTTAGGATACTAACTAGGATTATTTCAAGAGTAATGTAGGTTTCAGTTCTCTTCATTTCTGGTTTGTGAGAAGAAAGACTTACAATTCACACACTCATCAGAAAGATGCCATTACCTATAGCAGAAGAGATACTACATCTGCCCCTTCAGAGTACACTAGGATTAGTTTGGCTTAAAGCCTTATCATGTTTGAGGGCTCTAAATTCCCAAGTGGATCACTACAGTACATTCAAATGTGCGGGGCACAACAGTATCTTCCTTGTTCCTGTGCCTTTTTTTTTTTTTTTCCTCAGCTAAAGGTATTAAAAGTATCACCACTTAAAGCTATTCAGATGAAAATAATGAAAGGTATTTATTCACAAAATGGGATATGACACAAGCTTGAGGCTCAAGAGCAGCAACAGCATGGGCAGCAACTGAGTAGGCCATTGCATCTCTACACAAGAACAATGACACAGTCCAAGAGAACATCAGCCAAAGCACAGCACTATCTTGGAAAACATTTAGATAAGCTGAAGACGTTCATTCTTGGATACGTGACTCATATTAGCCTGCAAGCCAACAGTTATTTAAAAGGTGACAAAAATTGATCTTTAAGACCCAAATTGAAGCAGTGGAGCATGACACAGGCTTCTGACTTGCTTTAGTTTGCTTTTTTGAAAATAACTTTATACGAGAATTTTGGGGGAAATTATGCCTTTAGATACTGTGGTCAGGGTCCTGCTAACAAGCAATAGTGTTTGATGAAAGTTGGCAGATGTTTCAGCCATAGCATAGATTAGACTAGAAAAGAATACCACATAAAAAGCAGGAATTCAATTGTATAGAAATATGAATATAAAGAAATGCAGTGAAAAAAGAAATGCATGCAAGTCCCAGAACCAAACGCCTATCAATCAAAAGGAAATCTTCTGACATTTATAACTGTCTTTTAGAACATTACAACAAAACCACATTATTTTCTATCAGACACACAAAACGCAAATAGAGTGATACAGACTAAATAGTCAGAATCAAAGCTGCCTTATGGCTGATGCTTAATGCACACAATGTTATCCAAGTGGTTATGTAGTACACAGTTCTGGCCATGACATTCTTGATCCTATGTGACCTCCAGTTTCTGCTACTGGACTCTACATTAAATTCTGACACACACATACATTCTTCATACAGCCACAGGAAAGAACAGATCTTAGCAGGAGAAAATAATTAAGATGGCTATAAATAAATAACACAGACTTAAATTCTATTTTTATAGTATTCCCTGAGAATGCTAAGTAGACTCCACTGAAGTACAAAAGGAAAAAGGCAGTTCTCACTTTGATGTGCTGTAGAAAACGAGACATTTTTACCAACCAGCAATTGCACTGGTATATTTCTACATTTTTCAACTTTTCACCATATCAGGAATGTTCCAGTTGTGTAATTTTGACGATCAAACTTTCAAAACATACATTAATTTTTCTCCAAGTGGATTTGTTTTCAAACCTGCTTTATTATTTCCTCATTTTTCTTTCTCCCCTTCCCCTTGAAGGTTGCTCATCATTCAGCTTCCCATTGAAAAGGTAAAACTGCCCAGACAGAAAGGTAGGTTGCACTGACTCTACATTCTTCAAGATGTCAGAAGAAAGCTCACTAGGCTAAGTGTAAAACATTCCCACTACAGCCCAGCAAAGCTTCATTTAGTCCCTGAAGGACTTGCACTATAGCAAGATGAGGTGGCTGGGAGCCAGCCTTTAAAGAAGGATAACCAGGAAAAATGGCACAAACATCTAATCTGATGCAGATTAGAATGGTAGCAGCAAAGCATCTACTTTCCACACAAAATGTTGGGCTGTGACAATCATCATGAGAACATTCATATAAAGGAAATACATAAAAATACATACATACATAAAAATACATAAGAAGTAAATTTCCCCAGAAGAGCAAGGTATAAATCTATGACTCAGAAGACCAACCTGCCTTCCAGTGTACTCAGAAGCAGTTCAACAGTGCACTGCAGCTTGTTTACAACACCCAGTAAAATTGTGACTACAACCAGCATCTCAAAGAAAGGGAGAAAACCACCACAAAGGTATAAATGCAGATAGTTGAACTGTTAACATCAACAAATGAACATTTGCTAGAATGCCTTTATGGATCTGACTCTGGCTTGAACCTTGAAAATTAAGCACAGTCGCTGAAGAGAAGCATGATCAGTACAATATGGAATTTGAAAGTCAGAGAAGGACAGGCATCATAAACCATACTCACCTCTAATGACTGCATTAGTGTGGGCTTAATCGCATCTTTCATCAAAACTGCCAAAGCACCTGTTACTCCCTAAAAAACAAAAAAGTCCACATTTTAAGGAAGTCAATTCTAAGGTGCACCGTTTCCAAGCTACACTTAAGCTTATAGTTAAAAAAACCCTTAACGGTTCAAAGGAAAAATTATGCTCATAAACTATAAAGGATAAGCAGTGCTACAGTGCTGCATAAAGAATTTACTTAGATATTACCTCAAGACTTCTAACATACTGTATTTACAGAGCGTGTCAGAAACAATAATGATTTTGTTCTGAATACACTTAAATGAGAGCAGGTAATTATTTGTCCTATTTCACGTAGAGATCAGAAACAGTTATTAAGTGATCAGCATGAGGATGTTCAAGGTAACAAAAAATTAAGTGGAAACAAAGGCCACTGAGACCAAAGAAAGTAAGAAGGCAACAACTTGCTAAAATTGCCTAAAGAAATGACAGATGTATTTCTTTCATGACAGAATCAATTGCATGAATCAATAGCTAGCAACAACCAGAAAAGGTATTTTTCAAGACTTGTACAAATATATACATAACAGACACAGGATGAAAGCAGCCACAGAGTTTACTAGGGGTAGATAATGAATACATTATAACATAAGAGTTAGAGGTGTCTTACTGTCATTGATAAGAGCACAAAAGCAGCTGAGCGAATTTCTGCATTTTAGTTGCCAAAAATCTTACTCCTGCCTAAAAAATTTTGTTGGAAGTTTAAATTTCATACTGACTGACTTTAAAATAAATAAGTCATGACATTCCTCTACACCAAAATTTAATGCTCATTTTAGAGAAAAACAAAAAAAGGCTACAGAGTATGCACATCACTATCAGACTATGTGTGCAGTGCTATCTAGAAACCACCAGCATATGCTGAAATTTATTCCTAAATTACTTTGATTTTGAGATGGTATGTTTTGTTTTGAAAGAACTAGATCATGGTTCAAAAAAACCACTATAAGGAGTGGTTCACAGACTTGCCAGAGAACACAAAATATGAATTTAATACATTTTTGTATTGAAAAGAAATATTAAAACCAAACAAAAATCCTAGCTGTTGTAAATTGTTTAAAATGAAGATTGAAAAACATGGGTACATTATCTGAGTAGCCTATTAAGAGATCAATAAAAATAAACAAATAAAGAAGAGCAATGGAAATAGTACCTGTATAATTCTCAATACAGCTTCTGTCAACTAAGACAAAATTTGAACATTCAAAGTCTGTGTGAAAATCTTGATGGCAGATAGATAAGAGACATAAAAGTACATGGTGATTATATAAGTACAGTATTGTATAAAAGTACATTTTTTTCCTTTTTGTGCATCACATCTGAGCATGGACTTCAGAGGAAAAAGAAGCAGAATATTTGGCCTTGGATAAAACTGAATTGAAACAAAAATAGCAAAACTGGTTTCTACTAAAGCATAGCAAGTGTTTCCTCGGAGGACTGTGAAGGAAAGAGAGAAGGGAAAGATATTTCTTCGCTCTCTGCATCTCCCACTACACAACTCACTACAAAATCCAGTAGATGCACAAAGACATGAGAAACTGGTAGCAAAACAACATAGTTTTTCATCTTCTGATCAGCAAAAAAAAATAGGTTGCTGTTTCTTAATAAGTTAATTTTAGAAGCTAGAATCAAAATGCAAGGAAACAAAAGCACACCAGTTCTGTCAGAATGGGTGAGGCTCCATCACTTCTACAGAGCCTGGTGAACATAGTCTGGTGCTATGTTGTACATATATCCAAATACTCTTATTTCTGGAGGAAAAAAAAGCCAAATGGAAAACTTTACATCAGAGCTTCCAACTGGTCAACAGCAAGCATAACTACCTGAACAGCCTTAATGCTCTTCTTGGGAGAACTGCCTAAGGGATAAGTGCTAATTCATGCCAACTGTAGCCACCAGATCACTTAAAGTAAGCATTCAAACATGTATCTGCTCACCCAAGATACATTGACTGGAAAGACGACTTGGGGGAGGGGGAAGTAAAAAACAAAACAAAATCAGGATGCTTCTCCTCCCTTGCCCCTTCTAGATAATAAAGGCTCAAATCCTGTCTCCTTTGCTCTAAGTATCTCGTAAATAATTCCTACAGCTCACTCCAAGTCCTGGATCTGATTTTCAACACTCTGAGGAATCAGGTTTCCATTTCCAATTCAGAAAAGGTAGATAAATATTTTATAAAAATTAGAGGCTTAGACACTTACACACCAATTAAGCATGTGAGAGCCCAAGGATCATTAGCTTTCCACTAACTCACTGTCAGAAGAAAGAAGTAGGGTTCCAAATCAAATGCATACAGACATCCAATTCTTCTGGGTTTCCTCCTGGAACTGATACCAAGTATTTCTGAAAATAATACTCCTTCCATCTATCCACTAGCCATCGTGCAGGTATGCTCCCCAGGACAGCAAAGATCATAGAGCACAAAATAAATCATACACGTGACATAGGCAAGGCAAACTTAGATGAAAATACTTTCAGAGCAACTTCCAATGGAGCAGTCTCTGAAGCCTGTCGAGAGTGGAAATGAAAGTCAGCAGCAGATGACAAGGAAGGTGATTGAAAGCAACTACTGTGACTGAAGTTGCACAGACTGAAGGGCAGAGAAAAACTCCTTTCTTTATAAGAAAAATAATGAAGTACCTGTAACTTCCCTTCATTTGAAAATAATCTCTAACAAAATAAAAATACTTTCTGCAATTTCAGTTCTGTAAAAAACTAAACCTTAAACCATAATCTGAGAAGAAAGGCAACTCCTTTTGTTTACAGTGAACTATGTACACAATGTTTCTGATGACCCAGAGAACCAAATCTCTCCAGATGACAGTTCGTTTATAAAAGGGTTTTTTTTTTTTTGGTCCTGGAATTACTGAAATATAATGGTATGGCACAGAAAGTAAGCTGAGAATAAGTCTTATTTAAAAAAATAGTAACATATTTATCTAATATTTTTCATAGCTGCTGAAATACTGATCTAGGGTATATATACCCATTTAGTTTCACATAAAAATATGGCATGTGTCCATCAGAATTCCACCCCATTGTAAAAGCCAAAAAGCAATTAAGTTTTCAAAATACTGTACAATGAGCACCACATTTTGGCAAAGACTTCTGCATATTCCATTACAGAGGATAGACATTTAATCCATTACTCTTGTGGAAGGAGTCTTCTCGATTCATGAAATATTCAATTTATCTTCTTTCTATTACTCCTAGCCTGTCTCTGCATATGGTTTGTATCTGCCAATGTGTATTTTAGGTTTTACTATTGTATTATTACAAATATATTGCATACAAAATCAAAATCTAGAGCAATTGTGTTTTTGTGAAGTACTTTGTGTGTACATCTGGAAACAAATCATGGAGAAGGGGTTTAGTGGTTTCGGTTCACATAGATTCCACAGAACTAAAGACTACCGTCAAACATTTAAGCTTGCATAAATTCAAACTGTATAGGATACATAAAACATGAACCCCAGAATTTTTTTCACTAACATGTAGGACTGACCCATTATTCAGGTTGTGTGGTACTTCCCATGATAAAGCTGACTTTAAACTATATGGAGTTGCAATTCTTTGGGCTAAAAAGTTTGCTGTCAAGGGACTATAACAGATTCAAGCTTTTAAACTCAATTGTTTTACAAAAATTTAAGTCAAAATTACTGAGTGTGGATTGAGAGCATCCCCAAAACCTTTTACATTGTTTTTCCTATGTTCAGTTGTCAGTTGTTCAGATCTTTCCTTTCTGAGATATAAAGTTTTACCTCCTCTCTGACCTTGACATGAAAGGAGGATGAAAATTCAGGAGGAGAATGGCTTCACGTCAAACCTCTTGACACACACAAAAATTTGCTCAAGATACAATCCTTGGATTATATCAACACAGGCAGCACAAGCTGCAGGGGAAAGAGAAGAGTAGAGACTGCATTTGAAGTCTAGAAATAATAGGTTTAGTTGCAAGCTGTTCCAACAGACTGACCACCTATGGGAAGAAACCAGCAACCACAGATGAAATGCTGCGTGACAGAACAGAAATTCATCATCTTTGTACATACGAATTATGGCACGGTATGGCCTTTGATTATACTTCTCCGGCTGTTGTTTCCAGAGGATTCAACTTTATACAGTACACTTTCACCAGTGCAGTACAGTTAGTAATTACAATACAGTTATTCATAAGCTCTATACTGTTGTACAAAGCAAGCAGTATTTAATTTGATAAAGAAATCTTATAAAATCAACTATTAATTTCCTTTTCTGACACTTTTAAAATCCCAGCACCACGGCATCTGACTTATTCACTGATATTAATAAGTCTGCAGAAATGAACAATGTTTTCATTTCATTTCAGAATGTTTTCATTTCATTTCAGAAGAGAAATGCGCACGCACAAGAATCAAACTCAAAAGTATTCACCAATTTTGGATGCTTAGCCTGGGACAACATGAAATAATTTCTCCCGATTCGACGTTCTTGATGGAGTTTCACTCTTTCCATAAATTTCAGCTGTTTAGGTCCCTAGCATTAACCAGACAGAAGAATGCCTAACTCCTCATGCACTGTAAGAATCAGTTTTTATGGACATAGCATCACACATGTTTTGTGAAAAATGCAAGAACAGAATTCAGCTCTCCAAGAGGTGTCTTATGGCTTTAATCATTAAATCATGTTCCTATTATTCTCATAGTTCTCATGCCCATTTGTAACACACAGCACAACAAAGAAGACAGGAGATTTGGCACTTCGCAATCATGACATTCACCCAAGTAAGTCCTCCCTTGTGCATGGTATGGAGAACCTCCAGAAGAAAAAGAACGCAGCAGCATAGCTGCAGATGCTCATAACACATACCCTTCAGACTGTGATGATTTTTTTTTTCTGGGCGGTTCTTCTTTTGTATAATACAGAACACTGCTTTAAAGAACAACTAGAAACATATGTCCAGCACAAGCAACACTATCAAATGATTGAGATGCTAGGCATAGGAAGTTTGTTTGAAAAAGGCCAAAGAAAACTGAATTAGTTACAGACATTTTGCTGAGCACTACTTTCATTTTAGGGGCAGTGGAAAAGTTTTAAAGTTGTTTTCCCGCTACAGAAAAGCAACTGCTTTCATTCATCAAGCTGATTAGCATTAAGTGGTTGAAGGCAGGTTAAATATTTTGCAATATTAACATAATAAAGTGTCTTCCTACAAAAGTAGTGTCAAGATAAAAATCATTTATTTTAAATGTCGTTTCAATTCTAACACTGAATTATTTTAAAGTTTTTATATGGGTGTTATAATGTAACTCATTCCCCACTTTCCTCCATTTGGCCATGACAAAGTTATACAAGTGAAAAGGAAAAGCAAAGCTTCAACAGCTGGAATGCTAAATGCAAATTTTCATGTCACCTGCATAATTAGGAATAGTTGATTTGCTTTGAATTTTAATGATGACTGTACTCAGAAATTTTTAAACTTATCTTAATTTCATTTTTAAATCCAGGCAAGCTACATATTATGTTTTCATTTCCTTATTAAACTGGAATCCATTAAGGCTGTGAAGGTGTTCTTGACATCTGGATTTGCTATCCTTGCTGACAAGGTAGGACACTCATTGCTTTACTCATTCTAAAAATGCAGTAAGTTTTCTGCAGATGTTCACAAGAAAGGGGGAAACAGGAAAAAACACACCTAGTCTGTGTAATACTGGTGGCCATCACCAATGGGCTGGCATGAGACTACTCCAGCCACACAGCTGATTGCAAATGTTAACTGGTAGCTTCTGTCTGCATCAGAACCTAACATACACACCCATGTGTGAGCTTCCATCCGCTGTTCGATGACTCACAGCCTAGCTACATGGGCAAGAATGTGATTTAAGAAAAATGTACTGACTTCTTTCAGAAGCTGAAGTAGGGAATGAGGAAATAGCAACTAATGAAGGTAAGGAATTAAAAAAAATCTAACGATGCAGACATAACCTTGTCCCAAGCACTATCAGCAACCTTTGAACTAAGAAAAGCTTGTTTCCATTCTGATTTAGTGGTGTAGGCATTCATATAGTATATATCATATATATATCTCATATATAGTATATATCATTGTAACATTTGAGCAGATTCTACAAGTGCAGTAGCAAACATTATCAACTCTCTCAAATAAGAGTCAGCACTTTGACTCCCTCCATCACCAAAGTTGTTTGCCTTAAGAATAGCAGAAAATGATCCAAGTAGGTTATGGAGAACAGAGACTTCCTCAACCAGATGTTACCAGAGTTGCAAAAATGAGTTCTACATCTTGTTCTCATTGCAGGCAGATTTTGTCCCAGAAGATGATCTTTCTTTGACATCTGACTGTGCTGTTCAAAGCAAAATCCTTGGCACGCACCTGCCTTTTTAATGTTTCAAGAGGTAAAACAAACGCATCTGAGGTTATTCATAGATCTCTGCAGCACTGAACATACCAAATCCTCTGCTGTTACTGGTTCTCCTTTCTTGTCATTAGCCACCACTATTTTCCCCAGTCTCTCTTTCATATCTTGAAGGCTGGTGCTGAGTGCCAGGATGGCCATAATTTCACTTGCAACGGCAATATCAAACTGAGCCTGTAAAGTAGAAATGAGAACCATGAACCAAATCGAAGTCAGCACAAATATTCACAGAGTATCAACAGGAATAAACTCAAGAAAGACAAATTTCACACAAGTTCTAAAAGGTAACCTATAGCTTTTGAGATTCCTCGGACTAGAGTAACTTGTACATACAGACTAGGGAATGAGGCTAAAGAGTAGTGCTGCAAAAAGAACCTGGGGGTCCTGATCGATGGCAAGTTGAATATGAGTCAGCTCTGCCCTGGCAGCCAGGAGGTCCAACTGTGTCCTGGGTGGCATCAGGCAAAGCATCGCCAGCCGTTTGAGGGAGGGGATTGTCCTGCTCTGCTTCTGCACTGGTGTGGCCTCACCTTGAATATTGTGGCAGTTTTGGGTGCCACAATATAAGATATTAAGCTATTGGAGAGTCTCCAAAGGAGGGCAATGAAGATGGTGAAGGGCCTTGAGGGGAAGCTGTATGAGGGGCAGCTGAGGTCACTTGCTCTGTTCAGCCTGGGGAAGAGGAGACTGAGGGGAGACCTCATTGCAGTTACAACTTCTTCATGAAGGGAAGAGGAAGGCAGGCAATGATTTCTTCTCTGTGACCAGTGACAGGACCTGAGGGAATGGCGCGAAGTTGTGTTAGGGGAGGTTTAGGTTTGATATTAGGAAGGTTCTTCACCCAGATGGTGGTTGGACGCTGGAACAGGCTTCCCAGGGAAGTGGTCACAGCACCAAGCTTGACAGAGTTCAAGCAGCATTTGGATAACACTCTCAGGCACTTGGAGCTGTCCTGTACAGAGCCAGGAAGAGTTGGACTCTAATTAGAGTCCTTTTCAACTCAGGATATGATTCTGTGAACTTCAAACACTTTATATTCCCTCACTAATGCAGATGGCTTAGCCCCTTGGCTCATGTTATCTTCAGAGAAGCTCTCTGAAGGATCAAGAATTTTTTTCTGTGGCAAAAAGCAAAAATCACCAGATGTGTTTTGAGCTTTACAGGCATGAGCATAGCATTGTGGTTTGTTGGGTTTTGTTTGGGTTTTTAATTCTTGTTATTTTTGTCCCGTAATGATCTCCAAAAGCTTTTTATTCTAGTTTCAAAAACATTCTTGTTACAGTTGATCATTGTTTATCTACATAAACTCAAAATTTAGAGTCTATGCTGCTAGATCTCGTGTTTGACCTATGAAAACACAAAATATACTCCTGCCTTAAGTTTTTTTCTAAATGAACAAATATAGAAGTTAAAAAATGCCAAGAACTATATGCGACATCAGTTCTATTGCTCCTGTAGAAATACATTCATACTGTGCAGCACTTCAGTACAATATAAGCAATAGTATTTACTTTTCTTTGAGAGCTTACAGTATACATTACTAGTATTTGTACTAATTTACTATTAGTAAAGCTCAGGCCACATGCTTGTCAAAACATACAGAAAAAAACAGAGAAGAAAGGAAAAGTTACTAATGTATTATGTGATAGGAATGCAATGTTGGCGATGATCAAAACCTGCAACTTCTTTAGTAATCTCTCCATCTCTAGCAATTAAAGTCTACACAAAAGTTTAGTAATGGACATCCTACTGCGATGTATGTAAGAAAAAAGCCCCAGGACTCTTTCTGTCAGACTTCTACCATATGTATCCCATACACGTATCTGACTACTACTAGACAAATCTGTTCAAATTGAGGGCTTTGACTGTTTTTAAGAAGCATCTACACAGAGCATTTTCAACATATACCCACCATCCTATCCATTTGCCTAGCACTTTAGGAGCTTTTGCCCCATTTTAACCTATGTTCCTGCTTTTAGAATTTGTCTTGACAGCTGTAGCCCAGAGCAGCTCTATTCAGGCTGACCTCTATTTACCCGTGTGTTTAGTCAAAACTTCTGAAGACACTTGAGTACTTTCCTGTATTGGGCACAGGCAGGGAGACAAACATACCACAGAAAAGAAAAATAATTCTCTAACTGAGATTTTCAGCATAGGGATTCAAATGAAATGCTGAGGTTACAAAACAGATTTTCTGTATTCTCTGGAAGCAGTTCTATATGCAATTAACATTGTTCGCATTGTGATGACATAGATACTACTATGTTTTCTGAAGTTAATAATGTCCTCACTAAGTCATGGCAGCGAATATAAGACAAGAAATAAGCCTGAGAAATCTATGCCCAACCTTTGTAGTGAAATACTGTCTAACTTTATCAGAAGGTTTGTCAGAGGACTCTCCCCAGAAGTTTTATAATTATTGTTTCTATATAAACCCAAAAGGTTGATGGAAAAACAATCCCACGTAGATGCTCAAAAAGTGACATAACATTTAATTGAAAAATCAAGCACAAGAAACTGTGGTAGCAGGTGCTATTTTAACTCTAATAACCTTTATACACCTATGAAGTGCTGACAGAAGTCCTAGCTGTAAAGTCAGTTTTCTATTGACGAAAGCATCCATCCACATGGATTCAATTGCAAGATCAAGGGCATCAGTCATGTAATACTCTTTAGAAACCACAGCATCCCTATTCATTAAAATTCAGACTTTTGTGCCTGCTGTGCTCTGCCGTTTTACACAGGTGTAATTGATTTTAAGAGTGCTAGAACATCACTCCAAATATTTATAAAATGCATCTATTAACTATGAAGTCCTGTTTTCTCTGGATCTCCGGCTAGGCTTTGAAATGAGTTTTACTAACTGCTAACTCTATTTCTTGAGTTACTAAGTCCATGTCAAAATGTGAATGGATATGCATCAGTTCAACTTATTGATATTGAAAGCAATAATTTTAGCCAAAATAGCACAGAAGCAACATTTCACAGCCATATGTCAACTAGTACTCATTAATGTAATAGCTCACATTTAACTCAGCAGTACAATTATGGTGGTAAGATGCTGCACAGTAAGGCTGGCAGAACCTGGCTTAATAATCACATTGAGTTACTGAAACAAATCTTAACATACGAAAAGATCTCAAGTGTTAAAGGAACTCATACCAAGTATAGTATTTTGTAGTCTTAGTCCACAAATAGAGATGACTATGAGCTAATCCTGGGTTTCTTGTAAGCTACAGACAGAAAAAATTCTATTCTGTGTGTTCCAAACCAAAACAAGCAAGCATTTCTAGTGGAAGTTGTCCCTGCTTATGGCAGAGGGGTTGGAACTAGATGATCTTTAAGGTCCCCTCCAAACCAAACCCCTCTAGGATTTTATGATTTCTGTTTGAAGTTCTCTCTAATTTGACTGCTTTACCTATTGAATTGAGCAAAAAAAAAAAATAGCTCTATGCTTTGGTCTCTTCATTTAGGCAGAAGGCCTAGAAGAGGTCTGAAATGATTTCAAAAATATGTGAAAGCCTTATCTCTGCCACGAGAGCTGTTCACATCAAAACAGTCAAAACCTTATAAATTTCATGACCCAGAGTGTTAGGTTACAATATCTCATTGAATTAGAAGCAACTCCACATCACCGCAATAGGTTTGTTCCACCTGACACTGCCATTCCATACTTCATTGTTTCAGAAATGGATTTAGCTACATGATACCAGAACACTTGCTCAGATGGTGATGGAAAAGTCTGGCTTTCAATTTATCAATTAGTTCTTTAATAAACTTCCAGAAGCTTTTACAGCATAATGTAGGTTCGCTTCTTACACCAATGAAAAGTAAGCACATACTTATTTGCTGAACTATCTCTTCAAGCCTGCATAATAAAAGCAAGCACATGCTCCAGGTTTTTACAGTTTAGATTCTAAAGCTAAGATGCATGATACAGAAAAGAAAACCCTGAATAAAACCTAATTTTTGAACAATTTTTAACATTAAATTTAAATGTAATTTAAATTATATGTATCCTGCATAAATTGTTACAGAGGCTTAAAGAGAGTAAGAAAAGTCATACAAATTAACCTTATGGGGCCATAGAGGCATCTTTTATGCTCATAGGACAATGTTAAACCCCTAAGATATGCAATTTTTTTTTGAGTGCTTTCAACACATTGTGGAATATGCATTGGTTTCTGTTTCTGAAACTTCAGACTCAGTTACTCATGGACACAATCAGTTTCACTGCAAGATTACTATACAACAGCAATAGATATTAACATTGCAATGTATGCTGAAAGAACTGCAGAAATATCTCTCAGCCTCTAAAGCAAAGTCTGTCCAGAATGTGATCTATTAACTGCCTTTACATACCTGACGGACAAATCCTTTTTCCGTACCTGCCTGTCCAACTGTTATTTTGCGCAGGAATCTGTCATTGGTATCCACCACTGAAATAAGGGAATAGCAAAAGCAAAACATGTTAACAAAGAGTTAGGAACCTGGATTTTTCTGAACATACCTCTTGTTATATGTAAGTAAGTACGATCATAAGTATGACTCAATTGCTCCAACACTGTAACTAGAGAGTCACACTCCTGCATGTTATGCATGGGCACTGACTTGATTTCTGCCTTGTAGTTGATACCATTAGATGACAGTATTTGTAGCTAGTAGGTTCTTGATATTCTAACATACAAGTTAATATTCTACCTACATAAGAACAATCTGTCTTAGTAGATACGAGGCACCAGACCTACTTCAAATCATTTGCCTCATCACTGACTTGTTGAGAATTGATTCTAAGATTGCATGTTGTAAGTTAGACCTGGTCTGTTTCTCTTTTAAAGATGATTATGTTGTCAGATTGTTTCTTCCAGACAAGTCTCTTTCACGCAGATCACAGTAACAAATTCCACATTCAGCTGCACAGCATTCAAAGGAAGGGTTGGTTTTTTTTTTTTCAACTGTCAAGATAAACCATCTGCTATTTAACACAACTTCAATTTCAGACAATTGTATTTCTAACCTGGAAACACTTTTGGTGTTGCAAGGGCATGTCCAAATCATCCTGTGGAACTCCAAACTTCACTAATAACATCACAAGCCAAATTCTCCAATTCTGCACTTACAACACTCAACTTCAAACCTGCCTTTGTAGTAGCCAAAAGGAAGGACTGAGAATAATTGAAGAGCTCTCATCTGCTGCAAACTGATCAGGATGATTCTCAGGAAGAACCATTAGGAGGATGTCCTGCATTACATCATTGTCTCTAAAGTGGAGAGACATGCATTTGACAGATGAACCACTCAGTGAATAGGGAATTGGCTGCATGGTCACACTTAAAAAGTTGCATTCGACAGCTCAATGTCCAAGCGGAGACTAGTGATGAGTGATATTTCTTGGGGTTTGGCACAGCTTAACATCTTTGTCAGTGACATGGATAACGGGATTGAGTGCATGCTCAGCAAGTTTGCTGACGGCACGAAGCTGTGCAGTGTGGTTAACATGCTGGATGGAGAGAAGGCATGCCATCCAGAAGGACCCGGACAGGTTTGAGAGGTGGGACTGTGCAAGCCTCACGGAATTCAACAAGGCCAAGAGGAAGCTCTTGCATGTGGTTGGAACAATCCCAAGCACAATTACAGGCTGGGCGGAGAATGGATCAAGAGCAGCCCTAGGGAGAAGGACCTGGGGGGGTCTTGGCTGATAAGAAGTTCAACATGAGCCAGCAATGTGCACCTGCAGCCCAAAAAGCCAACTGTGTCCTAGGCTGCATCAAAAGCAGTGTGGCCAGCAGGTTAAAGGAGGTGATTCTCCCCCTCCACTCTGACTTTATGGGATCCCACCTGAAGCACTAAGTCCAGCTCTGGGGCTCCCAACATAAGAAGGATGTGGGCCTGTTGGAGTGAGTCCAAAGGAGGGCCATGAAGATGGTCACAGGCCTGGAACACCTCTGCTATGAAGAGAGGCTGAGAGGGCTGGGGCTGTTCAGCCTGGAGAATAGAAGTCTCCATGGTAACCTTATAGCCTCTCCATTACTTAAAGGGGTCTACGAAAAAACTGGAGAGGGACTTTTTACAAGGACATGTAGTGATAGAACAAGGGGGCATGTCAATTCCTACAGAATGCAAAAATAGAGTCTGTCTTTCTTACAGGCTCTGTAGTCCTAGAAATGTTTAAATTCGCACCAATCCTAGAATAAAGGCTGGAAGATACTCTTGATCAGTTCAGTCTGCAGTTTGGCATTCAAGTCAATCTTTTACTAGATGTAGATTTCAGTCCTGTTTATTTATAAGCAGAGAATGAAGGAATCTCCAGAGAAGTTGTCTGTACTCAAGGTGAGTGAAATCAGCTCCTTCCACTTTTCCTGCTGCTTTTGGAAATTATCGAATTTGTCTGTACACAAAAAGACAATGCAATTATCCAGGAACAAGAGGGACTTTGAATCACAATCTCACACAACCCTAATTCAGGGTTGTGAGTGAGCTGAAATTAAAACAAGGTTTAAGGCACTTCCCTCCTTCTTGGGCATTTCTCTTGAGCCTGTTGTAAATACCACACATGCCTTCTTCCCACTACATGGTATTTAGGTCCCTAATTTCTTCAGGAATTCCATTTAAGGGATACTGCAACACAGATTTGGCTAACTCAGCTTCTATTTATATACAGTCACACTCTAAAATACTACAATACTGGCAGAAATTGCAGAACAGAGCTTGGTACATGGAAGCTGTAGCCTCGTACCAAGCTGTGGTACCATATGCCACTGTGAAGCCATACGGCAAGTTGATCTCTCAAGCACAAACTTTTCTCTTCTCCTCCCCAGCAGCTCAGTCTCACAAGCAGCCTTAAGCAGACCTAAGTGTCTTTCCTGCCTACCCGAGGACTGTTGAGGGCAGGAACCAGCCTTCCCACCAGCCTGGACAGCCAGTGGGCCACTTTTTATCTGGTCCTTCCTAGTGAAATCATGTAACCTGAACACCCTTATCATGAAATTGTAACTGTCTCTGCAACTCCTTCTGGTCACTGAGATATACTTACTTTCTCACCATGGTCATTCCTCAAGAAGATTCCAACAGCTGCACTAAGTAGTAATAAAGTAAGAAATAAGTTGTTCCGCCACAAAAGCATTTTTTCCTTCTCCAAATTTTCCCTTTTTTTTTACCCAAAGCAAATGTTTCACAAAAGTTTTGTTTCAAACAAGTGTTGTTATGTTTAACGTATCCACTTCTTTATCCTCTAGAGATGTAAACAGAGTCCAAATACAGGGGAAGGATAAGTAGGGGGAAGCTTCCCTGCTTTTCTACTGAAAACACACTGTTGTATGTGTTCAAGCTATTATAAGACAATGAACTTAAAGCTTGTGACGCTTCTGTGGAAACAGGTCCTGACTAAAATTAATTTTCGCAATATCTGATAGCTTACTCTTCTTCCCTACAAATTCCCCGGTATGTAACAAGCTTCATAGACATATGGACTGCAGAAACAGTCCTAAATAAAACATTTTCCAAGTTATCTAAAGCACTCCTAAAAACATTTTTTTTTTCCTGAAATGTTTAAGGTATATACATCATATCGAGCTTTGTGGAATAGAAATTTCACTAACATTGTTTGAGATGAATTAAATAACTCACTTGAGCTGTGGAGAAATGTTGCCTCCTCCCAAACCCATGCTGATAAAAATGAGGAGTCATATTTCACTAAATATTTATATTACTTCTCCATTCTAATACAGGTCTCTTCCAGACACACTGTGTGACTAATAAAAAACATCTTATGCTACAACCCCAGAATTATCTTCAGAAAAATATCCCAAGTCTGAGATGACATACACAAAAAGGGCACAGTAAAGCATGGCTGAGACTCCTCCCTTCTCAACAGATTCACATTTTTCTCTAAGCATCACAATACATTCCATTGTCAATGATTTCTGATCTAATAAATTTACTGTTTGAGAACTAAGGAGAAAAATAAAATTCATTGGTATTTAGCTCAAAATTTTATGCATAGTTTACTCCCTTAAAAAAAAAAAAAAAAAAGAGAGAAACAGAAGTTGAGGTAAACACTGCAATTTGACTGAGCACCAGACCCAGGAAAAGTAGAGAGGAGCTATGTAAAGGTGTGAGAGTGAATATCAGTTTGCTTGGCAACCTTAACACATTTTTCACGTCTTCTTTCTAATAAAGCAAACAACTCAAGACAGTTCAAAATAAGAACACATAATCCCTTAAGCCTATTTAGTCTCTTGATTTACCCAGGCTGCTGAGCTGGGGAGAATGGGGGACCAAAATTAAGGAGAGTAAGTACTAATAACCTAAAACCATAATAGACACAGTTAAGAAAAAAATAGCTAAGATTTGTAAAAAGCACAGAAAAGACAGTTTCATATGTTTGAAGACATATTACTTAATGCGAGAGAGAACAGGCATGTACTTAAACTGTCAAAGAAACCTATCTTTCAGAATTCTAGCAAAGTCTCTCGAGTTAGTGCAGACATTTGACCAAGTTTAGAGCAACATGCTGCACCTGCATTTCTCACTTGCAAATTGGTTATTCTTACAGACAGAGAGCAGAAACAGCTCTGATTCAGGTAAAATTAAGCAAAAGGGAAATAAGTTATGATGAAATCCAAGCTGAAGTGAGGCTTTCTGACTGCATACCTCTTTGCCATGTTATGGTAGATGGGTCAATATCAAGGCGTGCAAACTTGCTCATCTCCTCTTCTGTTAAAGTCTCAGGATCAGTCTTGTTTATTCCAAGCCTCTACACACAAAACAAATTAAAGAAGTGCAATGAAATGGTTTATTTGCTTCAAATGGTATAGCTGCTCTGGCTTATCAACTCCACACATGTAAGTGAAAAGTTTCAATCTTAATAATCCTCTTTTGAAAAAAAAAATGTAAGCGCATCCCATAAAGATTTTTTTAATAATTGATTTTTTTTTAGACATAAGGGATATAAGAATTGTTCACAGAAAAATAAGTCAGTTATATTGGAAATTATGATGCATGTATTTAAATGTTACAGAACCAAACTATTTTTTACTAAGTTGCAGCTCATGCGATGAGAGAAATCCTTTTCAAATGCAGAGATAACTGGTATGTCATGAGTAACACAAACACTTCCCCCCCTCCCTAACCTGCTACCTGTAACAATGTAAATGAGGACAAAATGAAAATACTTCAAAATTCTCAAATTCTGTGAGATCGACTCTGCCTCAGAGTCAAGCAAGCATCATCCGCATTTTAGCACAGTGACATTCAATTCAACAGCACAAAAGCTTAAAATGTTATACAAACTTTTTTTTTTTAGCTCCTCTCCAAACAGAAGCTGGTATTACCTCTATCCTTCTTTCCATCCCCCAACTCCAAGTGTGCACTTGGCAGCTGTCCATTGCCACTAAATAAATGAAACAACACCATCAGGACTCATAAGTCAACAATAAACACGGAACTGGACAGAGAAGACCAAAGCTGTCCTTAAGGTCATATTCTGGGGGTTCATATTCTCCTAGGCTCATCCTCCTAGACTAGTGGACTGTGTTGCTTTCTAGGTATTTATCAGAATGGCAGTCTCAAATCCAGATATATTATTGATACGTTAATTGCACAGGAAGTTCTTCCAGAAGCACTCAGGAAGCAAGATGGGATGCAAAAATATTCTGTGTGTACAAATGTATACTACCCCTTAAAGGAAGAACACTGTCAAACTGCCACCAATAAAACCCGATAAGTATATGCGATAATAAACTCTCAAAACCAGAAAATATTGCAAAACCAAAGAATGTGAGCTTTCAAATGTGACTCTACCGTAATAGGAAAAGTATTTTAAAACCCCTATAACTTTAATATTTCAGCAGAAAAGACACAGCATTTAAAAACATTACTGGTTTATTTCAGGAGAAAAGAATAGCAAAAATGTTAGTTATGAAAATAATATCAGACCCAGATCCTATTACTCCAAGGATGATGCTTTCACAAAAAAGTCTGGACTTGATAAATTTCTGAGGGTTGGTACAAATTCAGTCCCATACATCAAATAATTTTAACCAAGCTGTGTAAGAGAATACATTTTACAAAGAGACAGTATAATTGAGGAGAGACTGTATTAACAACTTACTCTCAGACGGGCAAGCTGAATAGCAGAAAATCCTCTCATGCCATTAACTACTGGAACGAGTCTATTATACAAAGACTAGAAAAAACACATAAGTCAAGGAAAGAAAACTTTATAAAAAGCTAATTATTTTTTAATTGATTCTGCCTAATTTCAGTAAGAATTTTCCAACCACATAAGTTGTGGACTTCTGGTTAGCGATTTAAAAAAAAATACTGAGAAGGTGGCAGGCTTCTGAGCAATGTCTATGATTTAAATTACTGGGTTTCTATGTTTTACCAAAAATAAAAAAGTATTCATTTTGAAATTGAGAACCTTTTAAAGAAGGCTCAAGTTATTCAAACTATAATCAACATTAAAACTGGCCTAAGCGCACGCTTGTGTTGTACCAAGTAAAGGGAATATGACAACCCTTCCTGGTTTTAACATTGCAGTCAGAAAGAAGAGGCGCCTTCCTTTACTTTCTCCCTTCCCTTTGAAGACTCAAGTTAGCATGTCTTAAGGTCACAACAGATTTAGCAGAGAGAAAGTTTATTTTTCCCCACAACTCCTTCTTAAGGTACATCATATCCAACTACACATCAGAAGAGTAATTTGTAATTTTAAATGGAGTCTACAAATTATTGAAAAGAATAATATTATCGATGGGAAAACATATTAATTATTTACACTGTTTAGTACAGTCTGAAACAGTTGTTAATATTCTGGGCATAAGATCCTGATCTTAAAGACTACCTTATAATGGCCATTTGCCATAAAAATATACTCTGTAGGGAAAATTTCCCAGCAGAATACAGAATGGCTTCAGCAATAATTCCTGTAAACATGGTAAAAAACATAAAAAAATAAACAACTTATTTTGCTTTGAAATGTAGTTTATTGAAAAATCAAGAAGAAAAAATGCCATGTGGATATGAGAAAATAATTCTCACCTTATCGGATTGAGTATTTTCATGCAAGATCCTAGCATCGATAGCAGCAGCCAGCAAATTATTTGCAGCAGTTATAGCATGAATATCTCCAGTCAAATGAAGATTGAACTAGAAGGTGAAAGCAACAAGACCTTTTTATAAGAAAACATTTCATTTCATTAATGAATCTCAGACAAATTAGCAGCAGCAATCGTTGGTATCTCCTTGAGGCTGCAGCTCTGATTAGTCACCTCTCAGTGTAGATCAAATATTTCCAGGCTGCAAATACACTGAGCCATATGAAATACTTGTTTTCACCTGAGTATGTGGTAAACTACCTTAAGTTTAGCCAAACAAAGGCAAAAACATCCTCATTCTTTGCTAAAGGATCCAAGAACAAGAAGTCAAGGGCTACAGTTCCACATCATTAATAGTAAATCAGTTTACTGTTAGTAATTACTAATTGTTGCAGACCAGAGGTGTGGATTACTGCTCAATCTCCCCCAAGGCATACTGTGCCTGCTGGCTTTGGGGGTGTCTCCCAGCTTTCTGCTAACCAAGGGAGAACAGCACCTAACTTAACAGGCATGAACTTTGCTGTACAAAGTTTGACCAACACCGTTTTATGGAAAATTCTGAAATCAGCATCTGAGATTAAATTGAGACTTGTGTTTACGTAGGTACTGTATTTTTGTGAATCTGACAGATGAAGCCGGAAGGTCAGTTTTAATGGTACTTCAGAGCTGACTGTGAAGGGGTAGTGGCAGCAACTGACATAAGGCCTTGACTGTGTTCACATAAGTACAACAGGGGATCAAAAAAAAAAAAAAAAAAAATCAAAGCTACATTAGGACTCTGCTTGGACCAGCTGTTCACTTTCAAAGTGGTACTTCACCCCTTCTGGCCATTGAGTGGTTTTGCTGAGCTCTAAATTAGATTCTCTTGGGGTGAAACTGTCACACATTTCTAAACAAGCACTGTTTGGAATATAGAATCATCAAGGTTGGAAAAGACCTCCAAAATCATCAAGTCCAATTGTAAACTGAATACCACCACACCCATTAAACTGTATCACAAAGTACAAGTTGAGGCTGTCTCACCTCCTCCATGGGGATCACTTGAGCGTATCCACCACCGGCTGCTCCACCTACACACAACAGCATATGGTCTCATCAGATTCCCACCAGTTTTGGAAAAAAACCCCCATCTTTCAACAAACAACATGAAACATACAGTGTTGATGACACATTTTCAGTATTTTGATTTCTATTAGGGCATCAATGATCAAGGATTTCCTTAACCTTGCTGGCTTTTTTTCCAGCAGGTAGTAAAAAGATCATTTCGATCTGAAATGAAAGCCTACACATGATGGCTGGCAGACTTTGGCTACATAAGGGCTACCCTCTGCTCCTGCCCAGATTCAGGACACAGTCATGCACATGCAGCTGTTAGGTGGAAAGACATAGCAGTCACAAGCAAGCACTGCTTCTGAATGAAATCTTTACACCCTTGCCTGAGCACTCCTTCCCCACTGCCTCTCAGGATACAGGCAAAGGAATTCACTGTAGCCTACACACAAGTTGAGGTGGAGGGATGAAAGCACTCACGTGCACCAGACTTAGCTGAGAAGCACCAGGAGCCTTCCAGCTGAAATCAAACTTGTTAACTTAAACTTCAGCAAAGCAAAGTAGAGCAGATGGGGAATGCTTGCCCAGTTAGGCACCAATTTCAGCTGAGAAATGGTAAAAAAAGGATTGCATTACTTCCTATCATCACTGAAGACAGGCTTGAAATCTGGCTGGGTCTTACCTGGCCCTCAGGCCTCAGGGTTTCTAGGCAAAAAGGTAGCAGCCCATGATTAGAGATGACAATTCAGGAGAACAGAAAGAAGAGGTTCAGACCTAGCCAAACGTATCATGCTGACATAGATGAACCACACACATAACTGCTGACTGCATTGTATTGATTGGAAATATCCAATATGGACTTTTTCTCACAGAATAATTAAACAAAAACATATAGGGACATATTTAGAGAGTCTCCAAGCAGAGGGGTAGCTGGAAGGGTGTGTACTCACACAAAATTCCTCCTAGCTAATACATTCCTCTGCCTTTCATTATGTTTGGGCTTTATCTGCATTATCAATAAATGTTAAGTGCATGAACATAGATATGAACCTTGCACAGGGAGCCATGTGCAAGCACCTTTACCTATTAGTTATATATGTATTAAAAAATGAAATGTACTACCACTTGTACAGTCCACTGAGTTATGTAATTAAGAAATTAAAAATGAAGAAATAAAAGAAAAAAGCAAAAAAAGCAGTATTTCATTTTAATCTGAAAGAGGTGCTAGGTTCTGCAAATATTATGTACCTTTAACTCCAAAAGTAGGTCCTTGAGAAGGTTGTCTCAGACAAGCAAAGGAATTAATGTTAAGGTGTGCAGTAAGCGCCTGAACAAGACCAAGTGTGACTGTGCTTTTCCCCTCTCCTAGGGGTGTAGGGGTTATTCTGGCAAAACAAGAAAAAATATTAATTACATTCTTTGCTGATGTCAGCCTGGCTAAGGATGTCTGAACTTACAGCTTTTGATTTCAATGAAGAATATTTGTACAGCAAATTTCAATAAGATTACTTTATCTTCACAAAAATACAGCCACAATGTTAGCCCCTAGCTCAAGCTGGAATGCTAATATACATGTGTCTTCTATTTAAGCAATTTACTATGATAGCAGAAAAAGCGAAGATTATTTTGGCAAAAGTTCTAAAAAGAGTATATTGAATTTAGACATTTTATTGCAGCACAAAAGTCTCACCAGTTGCATTAACAAACCATCCATCACAATACTCCAAGCACATACTCCTTTTCCATAGGAATGCACAAGATCTTTTATTCCCACTGCTCAAACTTTGAATGAAATAATAGAATATTTTAAATTAAATGACCAACACTTTTTTTTTTCTAGAGCTTAACGACCCCTCTCCAGCTTCCATGTCACCATAATCCTCAACCATGACAGATCAACTGCCTTTCAAATAAAACAGGAGACAAAATTCACTATATTCAAATTAACATGATTAATTTTACACTTGTGTTTAACGATATTTTTGCAGATTTAAGGGTGAAAAGGGGCAATGACATAGTCCTTACAAAAGTTCAAAAATTTCATACTACCGCTCCCACATCTAGACCATGACTGAGCCAAGACAGAATTTTAGAAAGACATCCAATCTCAAATCAGAGACACTAACCTCTGCTCTGTTCTTGTCCCTAGAGAAGACTCTTATTCATACCTCTTTAATGAGGGGACAATGACAGCTGATTTTGCAAGTAGAAAACTTCATCAGCCTTCAGTGAATGAGAGATACCTCAGTTTAAGTTATGTTCTCCCTATGTGTATGTGGGGTGCCAGGATTTTTCTTCTCTTTCTGTTTTCCTTCCTTGAAGTATGAACACAACTCATGTCTCCAAAACACATTCAAATGATTCATTTGAGGCACAACATTTCTTTTTCTGTCTGGCAAAAGACAAAAGCCCCCACCCCAATCCTTTTTCCACTCACACCACTCTAATAAATCCTCCTTTTTGGCAAAGTGTAATCATTCATATCTTTGCTGCCTTTTCTACCTGCAGAGAAGTAAGTACTTTGGTGAAGCTGATGTTAAGAACTGATGTTCAGTCCCAAGGAAATACAAGTAAGCACACGCATCCTAGACAAAGGGGAACCCTTATCCTACGACCTCTTCAAAACTTGAGCTAAAACATCTAGCTCTAATTAGAAACACTTCCTTTCCCAACTAGTAATTTTGCCAAGATATTGCTGTCCTCAGATCACAATTCAAATGGCACAAAAACATTAGTATAATCATAAAATTCAGCTTAGTTCAGTTAGTTCACAGATTGGCAAAAGCCCTTTTTTGTCCCACAAATGTTAACAAATGAGAAATGTTAACTTTTCACAAATCTATCTTTTAGAGCACCATAAGATCCTCGGCTTTTTTGGGGGAAAAAAAAAAAAAAAAGCATTTGTTAGATATGTCTGAAAAAAATTGGGCAATAGGAGGCAAGCCAAATTAACAACTTCATACTGTTCCAGGAAAAAAAGTTTTTTGACTTAAAAAGGAATTCACAAAATTTTAGCAAAATACCTATGTGGAGCCACCAAAAGGTGGGATATTTACAGCGTATCTTTTATCTACTCCCAAAAGTGGGTTTGGTCCCTGACACCTTTTTATCCATACTAGGCCTTCTTACTGCCTTCTGATCTATAGCAGTAGCGCAGAAGGCTACTTCATTTCTTTTACTTTCATGTTTCCAGTTCCTAGAAGAATGGATACTTTTAATCTGAACATTGTCAGGACAAGGGAGCCCTCAGGGTTTTACACTGCCACAATAGCTTCCAGTGTTCCCACCACTATTTTTGGTATCTCCCTTTTGTCCCAGGATCCCAACTTTTGTACAAACACACTTCTTTCACAGCATCCCAGGCAGGTTACCCAGCTTCTGCTACCAGCTTCTACCTTTTGACTGCTGTTCTAACACAGGTTTCCCCAGACCCATTCAAATAATTCTTAGCATGGTTTATCTTTGCCCCTTGTACTACTAATCTCATTCATTTTAGTCTGTTGTCCTAATCTCATTTACTTGATCCTCTTATTCCAGTTTATAGCCAAATTTAAAGGATATGAATAATCCTGAAGCATTATGGCACTCAGAAACAATAGAGTAAAAACTATTTAACTATTATTTAAAAATGATAACAACAAAACAAAAAGAAAAGCCAGCAATAACAAAACACAAAACCCCAAACTATTCTACTATGAAAGAGACAGCTTTAATTGTTTACTGGAAGTTACCAGTAAAGAACTTTCAGCAAACCCCAAAAATTCAGTGCACACAACTGCTGCACTACTAACAGAACAACTTGTATTTGCAGTGCTTCCTGTTGATGGCTACTTCTAATTTTGAGGATCAGACACATGAAGCTCCCATTGAAGACAACTCAGAGACACCATCACTAGGTTATTTACCCAGTTGCAGCTCAAAACATGGCAGGTGGCTGACTTGTCATGCACAGCAACACAGGGACTCTTAACTCCTACAAAACAAGCAAAATCAAAGATGCAGCCTCCTATCCCAGAAAGGAAAGGGAATTGACAAATACATAACCAGAAGGCATGTTGGTAGTAGTATGAAGGATAGTATCTACTTGTCACAGAAGATAACACACAATCAAGTGCCACATTAGTAGAACACTGTGGTAACTTGACTGCCCTATTCTAAAATGATTATGTAAAATGAGCCAGAAGGCACTGGGAATTTTCTATGAGACAGATCTTTTTCCAGAAAACTAAAAGAGAAACACACCATTGCTCATTGATTAAACTGGCAGGAAGACATCATGCCTCTGCTGAATTTCCAGGACACAGATACTCTGCACCAGTCACATCCTTACAATGTAGCACTCAGGGAGAACCAGCCTCCATCACAGTGGGGGCAAAAATGAACTAGAGCAAGGTTATTTTCACCAGTGTACTCATGCAGGAGACAATGGTTTGCGATAGTAAACAGACATGTCTTTGCAGACCTGTCTCTGAGGATGTTATGGTTCTATTTTAAGGAAAACTTTTTCCCTTTTGTTTGCAAGCAGGTGCCGGGCCCCTGCCCCTGAGGATGCCCGGGGCTCCCATGGTGTAAAGCTTAGCACCGCTCGCACCGCCGCCTGCGGTGGCCACGTGCCATTTGTGGCATGGCAGCCACCTGTGTTTGCTGTCCCTCGCACCCAGCGGCTCACTCACCACCTCCCTCGGCGCTCAGGGGTGCCGTGCCTGCAGCCACATTTCCCCGGGCTGCTGTGTTGGTGGGGGGTGGCGTGGGGTGTCTGGGCTGGGGGGGGAGCAGCTGCCATTCCCGCGGCACATGGAAAGGAGGCACTGGAGCTCCCTGCGCGTTCGGGGCCAGAAGGAGGCAGGGAGAAGATAGACCAACCAGGACACAAGGCTACACCCTCCAGGGGTGGGAGAAGCATGGGAAAAATGCATACACACAGGCATGAGATGCAAAGAATTCTGGGCCAAGGAAAAAAGGATAAAAGGATGGTGAGACGCAGACGCCATGGTGCTTCTTGGCCACGTGGTGGTGCGGAATGGAGCTGCTGCCCCTTCGGATTCTGACGATGCCATCTTCGAGCACGTGTTGGTGAGACCGGGACCTGTTTCTCTAACACTTCGGAGCTCCGGCGTCGACTTGAATCCTTTCCTCATTGCAAGATTCCTGGTTTGGGCTAGAAAACCTTACCCTGCCCTCTTCTCTCTCTCTCTTTTTTTCTTGGTGGCACAGGCTCAGGTCCTCCTTTTCCCATTCCCATCAGCATCATGGGAGCTCCAAAACCCAGTCCTACCCCTCACAAGTCCCCAGAAATCCCAGGGGTGGGAGCTAGCCCCTCTTCCCATCTCCACTGGGCTTCTCGGGGTCCCCAAACTCCAGCCCTGTCCCCTGCGGGTTCCCAAATCCCAAAGGGGGAGGAATTAGTTCCAGTTTTGCTCTCTCTCATTCTCTACCTCCACCCTTTTCTCCTTCTGTTCCCCGGGAAGTCCTTGGGGGAGCCCCGGTTTTCACCAACCCCCTCTCTTGCCTCCAACAACCCCCTTCTGGCCACCAGGAATCAGCTCTGAAACCTCCCTCTCATCCTACACATCTGCTTTGCAAGCAGAAATTTGCTTCAGGCCGGACAGGCTTGTGTTATTTCATCGAGAAGGACTATTTTGTTGTGTGTTGGCTACTCATGTGGTTCTTACATGGGATACTTAATTTTTTTTTGGTGCTTATATTGTTTGGATAAGGGTGCTTTTTAATACATAATATATATTTTTTTTTTTGTTTTCTGTTTTAATAAAATCCTTTTCTATCCTTATAGTCAAGTCTTGAACAATTTGATATTGGATTCATTTTAATTCGCTTCAACTGTCCCCACCCAAACGGTGACAGAGGACCTTGATTTTCTCAATCGCCCTCGCTTTGAAAGATTACACTTTCAGTGCCTTTTTCAGATGGGTTTGTTCATTTTAATCTGTTCTCCCCCTTTCGAAGAGTCCTGTGATCCTTAGTTTTCTGGGAACTAGAGTTACTCAGGTTAAGTATCTAAGGGCTCAAAATGTCAAAAGGCAGCTGTGATGGAGGAGGAAAACCCACACCTGGGGTTCTATAAATGCACTACAGAAGTTGGGTGACACTGTCTCAAGAAATCTTGTCCCTAGCAGCAGTATGAACAAGCACAAACCCCTGAGAAGTCAAAGCCAGGAACTTGACTTTAAAGACTCTACCTAACAGAATTAACAAAACTTGAGGACTCTGTGAATCACACTCTTCAGTGAAGCCAGATTGGTCTTGATAATTCACTTACCTATCCTCAACTTCCCCTCTCGCATGAGACGCCCTGGCAGGACACCTTTGATTCTCAGAGTAGTTACCTGAAGGCTACAGGGTAAACCTTATGAGCTAAACAGTTATTTGTTTCAATAGTTACCAAAACCTCGGCTTTAAATATTAGTTAAAACAAAACAAAAGCCTGAAATCAAAGAAAATTCTATTCCAATAATTTCCTTTAGAAAGCTTATTTTAAATATCTTCTCTTTTGTATCTGGTCTACTTTGATCACTCTTTATAAATAAAATCATCTACTTAAGCTGTTTGGTGGACACTGAGATGTTTTTGCTGGCTACAGTACTGAACCTACACTCTTGTAGCTTAGGTCACTTGCTCATGTGGGTATAAAATTACAATTGCCAATGGCTAACTTTGCTCAGTTGTGCAACGATGTGTTTTAACCTTATGCAAATCCAGGAAAAACCTTTTTTAAAATGCAGTAAATTTTAACAAACTTCAAGAGACTTTTACAGCCATTTACATTATTCTTCAAATTTTTTTAATATGTTTTCAACCAAAACACAAACCTCACCATCATTTTCTTCCTTAAAACTTTCTTTGCCACCTACCAAGCAGTCATCAGCTCCTTGGCAAAGTAAGTTTTCCATAACATTGAAAAGCCCGTCTCTCTTTATGTATTTCAAAACAAAGATAAGAATATGCAGACTTTTTGTTTGTTTGTTATACATCACATTAGCTTACAGCAGAGCTGTTTCTGTGGGAAAGCTACATGAGGTCTCCCAAAGAGAAAATAAACAAACAGAGAGACTATACACTGCACCAGCTGTAACCTCCACACAGCTACGCCAGCTGTTGTGACTCCAGCAAGAACTTTACTGGCTATGTGACAATTCTCTTTACATTTCCTACCTTTAACTCATAGGTATCAGCAACTTCAAAGACTCTAATGAGTTATTCATTCCTGTGATCCACATGGAAACCTGTGAAGCCAGGCTTTGAGGTCATGGGTAATTGAGTTCCTACCTATGTACATCTCCCACTCAAGACTACAACTGCCAGAAACGTATTTCTGAGCATGGAAGTGTTGCAACTGCTGTCACCTCATTGAGGGGAGATTATGACAACACTGCAGTGGTATCCTCAGGTAGGACTGGAACTTCCAAATACAGAAGCACATATATCACTGTGAAGCTAAAATGACTGAACAAAGACAGGAACAGATGAGAAATCCTCAATCACAAACTCTCAAAAGCTGCTAAAGACTCATCCAAGGCAATCCCAATGATGAGCTGTGCAATGACATGACAAACACACTACAAACTGTCTCAACTATGACTTTGCTTTGGACGTTAGACAATTCAGTGCATTAACAGAGGGGTATTTTCCCCTCTTATTCTTCCCTGTATTTTTCCTTTATTATATGTTTTCCTTTTTCCTTAGCTTTTAAGTGACTTGTGGCCCAAGAAACACAGTGAACAGAAATACAATCCAATACATACCTATTATAAGTAAAATGCAATTCCAAATTCTATCCCCAAAGTATTTACCATCATACAGCTTGTACAAGGCACTAAGTTAGTATTTATTTTCCTACCTTACAGAAAAGGTAGTTCAACACAGAACCATCTATTACTGTTAGGGGAAAAGTACCACTTTTAAATTTTCCAGCATTCAAAATTTAACACACTTCTTGCTAAAAGCAGCATCGTATTTCATAATTTCCCCACATTATTATTCCTCATATTGCATTTTTGAAGTGAATGAGTTTCCAGAGTTATCTGGCAAAAGTCACAGCACTGGAACATTTAGAAACAAGATGTTGCAATACACACACACATACACTCTAGCAAATTTTAGCTGTAATTTCATATTGTGTTTGCAAATATGTTATCTACATGCTTGAATGCAGGATTAAGCTACCCTGGACACTAAAGTTAGCTAGTAGGTCATGCACAAGCTTCATTCACTTGTATGCTCTCAGCTTGCAATAAGTGGAGGCAGTTTGAGTTAACATATCCTGCAACATATTGTTTAGCACACTAAAAGCCTGTATACAGGCAGTTAATGCCTAAGAACTAACTACTCCATGGTAATTTTGATTCTCTCCCCATGGTGTCTTGACAAGAGCCCTATAACAAGCCAAACACAAACAAAGACAATAAAAAAGCAAGAATGAAAAAAAGTGAAAAGAATGCTCTCAATACAGAAGAAAATGAAAGTTATGAAGAAATAAAGTCTTCCATTTTTGTGTGAGATTTGTTAATCAAACTACAATTTTTCAGCATACACAGTTTGTACAGGATGAGGCACTTAGCCATATTTGCATTTAGAAAGAACAAAAAAGACTTTACAATTAGTAGCAACTTTTTAAAAGTCATAAATACAGTTGTCTTTTGAGATAGAAAGGTAGCATTTTAGTTACCTTTTACTGTTCAGAACAAGTTTGGTCACTAGCATATCAGGAATAAGAAGAGCATTTGCAGCAAATATTTATAATTCCTAGATATTGGGAAACATTTGAACCCAAATGTGCAATTACAGGCTCAAATGTTTCTGGCTGCATCATGGATGGAGGTTGGAGGTTTTGCAGTTTGTTGAATACACACACTCTATGCTTCCTTCACACATGAAAAGTTCCCATCATACATAATAAATATTTCCATCTGACCAAATAACTTGAAGTGTAAGCATATATTTTAAGTATTTCCTCTGAAGCACTGAAAATTTATTCTGAAGACCTATACTGCATCATTCTAGAAGAATTTCTAAATATCTTTGGTTATTGTGAACAAATATAATAATCCAAATGGCAGATTTTGGTTGACCTTGCCTTGGCAAGCAGAGAATTAAGGTAACTGAGGATGCTATTTCACTCCCCAATTTCCACACTTCAATGATATTCCATTTTCATTGTACTGAATGCCCATCAGATATAGTTCCCTGCTTTTCTTAGAATCATTGTTGTCTGCTACAGTCATTTCAGGAAATAAGAACAGCTGAGAGCATATAAACACACATTATATGTATATTTTGTATGTACAGTATTTCAAAGTCATGCTTTGAACTCTCTCAGAAGAGAATGTTCCCACCATCTTAGCTACCTGGCTCACACTGCTGCAAATGTGGATTTGTATTAACCCCACAAGATGCAACCCCACAGAGACGTTACAAATAGCAACATACTGCATCATTGGGTTGTGTAGGTACCAAACCTGGCCCTTCGTTTATGAAAAACCAGTTGGAATTTGTACGTTACCTAACTTTAAGAAGATACAATTTTCTATTTGTTCCATCTGTTCATCTTGTTAGTCAAAACTTCTGTATTTCTTACACACATATATATCTTTCTTTCCATGACAATTGCTTGAGACACGTTCTTTGAAGAAGTCAAGGAGACAAAGCGGTGTGAAGAAATGTAAGCACTAGTGCATGCAATCCGATGCAACTAAAATCCTCCTGAATGGGGCTTTGCAACTTTCTATCTTGCACCTTCAGACATTTTCAAATAACCTCTGCTTCTCTGATAGGTTTGCTGATAGAGAAGCCTGGCTCAGCCTGCAGCATGATGCCCAGTTGATACTGCTGACAACACGAGCATGAAAATACATGCCAGCAACTTTCTCCAAACTCAGCCAAATGCTGAAAATGTTTTTGTTTCTCCAACACATCAAAAAAAAACCCAAACCAAAATAAAACTCTACCAAAGGAAACCAATCTCAACCAGCTATTACTTCCTTCTCTTAACTGCTCCAGAAACCTCCAGGAACATCTTTATATGCTGCACTTCTATCATGTAGCTTTGAAGAAGGCTTCGTAACTGGCCTGTCTCAGCTTTGCAACATAAAGTCTCTCAGTTTACAACGAGTCCATCTCAGTGCAAGAAATCTGGACTGTCCCCACAGGAAGGCAGTAAAGCAAAGAGTTTGCAAAACACTACCCAAGGTGAGGAATCAGTAGATCAAGGCAGTTAAAACCAAATTTCTTCTGAATCAGCCTAAAATTGTATTTTAAACCTGAGTGCTTTTATTTAAAACGAAGTAACCATAGGGATTAACTCAAAATATAAAGAACACATTGCAATTTAAATATTAATGAAAACCTACACGTTCGTTCATAAGCAGAAGTTTCCATGTAGTAAACCAGGTGAATGAAAAAATTGTGTCACTGAGTGCAAGAAAAACCAAAAGCTCTTCAGAAGAGAAGAAATGCTGAGCACAGCATTTGCTACAATCGTGGGAACAGCAAGCAGGATAAGCCTGCCTGGAGACATGTCTACATTTCAGAGAAAAAAATACAGCTTTTTAAACTTTGTAATCTGCTCTTCAATAAAAAAGCATTTATTGTTAATATCAACAGATTAGCATGTAGCTTCTGTTAACGCTTGTTTATAAACAGATGCAATACAAGCAGCCTTAAATATCCAAGTTAAACATTTAAAATTCTGATAAAACAGTAAGAAAAACTCCACGTATCAACAGATAACTTTTCATAGAATCCTAGAACAAACTACCTTTTATAAAACACACTTTATTTCAGTAATAACACAGCTTGGATGAAAAGCTGTGTTACTTCAAAAAAGCGCAACACCTGCTCACTTTCAGAAGAGAGCAACATACAGATGAAAACATTCAGGATTCTTATTTGTGCAGTGTATAAAAAAAGATGTAAATTGCATGTTTATATTAATATGAGTGGAAAGAGCAGACATTAATGACATTACAGTGCATTCTTACCCAGCAACTAGAACATATTTTCCATCTGGTTCATCCTTTAACCTTTCCAGCAGGGACAAACGTACTTTGGCTTTGGTTTTGCCATAGATCTCAATTTCATCTGTAAGCAATCCTATCTCCTTGGCAAGTACATCAACAGCTTTTGGACACTGTGCTCGGGAAATCTCAATATCACTGGAAAGGAAAACAAATAGGAGCCAGGAGATTTCTCTCAGCTTAGGTGGTCGACGACAGAGCACAAAACAGCAAATAATCCAACAATGGAGTTACTGTAATGAGTTTTTCAATCCTCTCTCACATTTTATTAACCAAACCCGAATATTAGCCAACACCTAATATAACATTGAAAATCACTTGCAGTGTTTGTTAATTGTTACAATTTCACAGAGTTCTCTCATTTGATCAGATCCCAAGTATTACGTAATGCTTTCATATCAAACTAGAGACGTGTCTGCTGGACGCTTAAGCATGTCCCACTGGAATGGATGTTTCTGGTTTTGTTTTTCTTCTTTCTTCTCCTTCCCCACAGCATATTTCAGCACACACAATTTACTAAAAAGCACATACATTCCTCGGCCAACAGTCTCACAAACACATTAGCTAAACCTGATGCTTGTGCATGTGGTGCCTTTCATCAGAGGGTAGTGCCACACAAGCTCAGCCTCGCTACTCTCCCATGAGGGCACCAAAGGAAACGAGACATTTGAGACCAACAACTCATCCACCTCTAAAACACACCTAAACTAAAAATGGCCTCATAGCAGTTGAGCGGCACAGAGCTCAGGCCAGATATGCAGTGAGCTTATGAACTACCTCCAGCAAGGACTGTGGCAAGTGAGGCAAGCACACTTGATCACCTGAGGGGAGGTGGCCGGAGGCTTGGGAACACTATTGTACCTGGAATTCCTGACCTAGGCCACCTGGGGGCTATGGATCGAATACTCCCTTACATATTTTTCATTTGTGAGCTTGACCTAGTTGCCCACTATGTCCACATAAGCATTTAGCAGCTGTAAGCTCCTGCAGCAGTGAAGCCTAGGGCCTGGCACACAAGATGTGAGGAGTTGTCTCCTTTGGGTTTGAATTGCTCACATTACCACAAAAGCAACTCAAAAAATTACTTTCAGCCTAACCAGGCTAAATTCCTTCCTGCAGTTTCACTTGATTACAGTATTTTTAAGATAGAATCTGGCAATGGCATCAAAGCCAATGTTCTGAACTTTCAAACAGTCTGCAAGACCTTAAATATCCACTGATGAACATAAAACTACTGCCAGATCCAAACTCTGTGTGCACTTTGGCTGTTCTGCATCCACCAGCAAATGATCAGGCTGTGCCAACGTAACTGCTTGCAATTCTTTGAGGATATCCTAGACTGGGACCATTATTCAACTATAATTCTCAAGCATGCCACTTTTGCACCCTGCAGCAGCTAAGTGAAACCCGGAAACCATCCATCCAAACAATGACATAATCCAGTACTATAGGACAAGAAGTTACTCAATCATAGGACTAACCTGGAATCTACTTTCTTTCCAAGACATACGAAGCACATCCTCTTTCATAGAAGGATATATACCTTTGGCTTCCTAATGCACTAATTCAAACACAATTAGCCATAAAAAGGTAACAAGAACACAGGATGGAGTGGCTTACAAATATCACATGATAAAGACTATCTCAAGTTTTCATTCAGAGCTTTATACATAAAAACCACTTCTTTCTTTAAAAAGCACTTATTACCTGGGCACTGGGGAGAGGGGCTGCAGTTTCAAGCAGTGGAGGTCCCACTTTCTGTACTGCCGGGACTGGATCCATTGCTCCACGGTTTTTACCATGTTCTGGTTTAAAACAAGAAAACAGCACACACCAGCTGCATCATAAATGCTGAACACTAATTTCAAACTATCTCAAGAGTATGTTGAAATAACTTCTACAGCAAAGGCTAACAAAAAAACTCCTAAAAATCTTTCCATTTCATGGGTTTGGGACAAAATAAAACCCACTGTCCTATTGCTTGACCACATTTCAAAAAGAAATAATTGCATTAACGCATAAGTGGCAGAGAAAAGCCTGTAATTAGGCACTTGGAGTTTTTATTCTGGTAAGATGGAGAATTACTGTTGTTCTTTGACACCATAAAAATAATGGAAAATACTAATTGTTCATTGACTGATTTATGCTGCTTCCACATTAAATAAAACTTTTGGACCCTCTATCCGTCATGACACAAAAATGTGGAAGGATACGATTAATCTTCATTGTTTTATCAGGGTAAGTGACATTAGTCTATTGAAACAAGTGCTTCTGCCAAGCTTTACTGTATTCATCAGAATTATGACATTTGATTTTTAATTTTCCTTTGTCTAATTAAATGTAACAGCCATTACATTAATCTGATTAAGAACTGCTACTTAAATGGGAGGCAGGTAAGATGTTCAAAAAAGCAAAATAACAAAAGTTAAAATCTAAACTGTAGAAGCAATTCCTACAACTTACAAAAAGACTAACAAATATGCAACACTGAAGTTGCACTAACCTGCATTCTCATTGCTATTGCAAGAGAACCAACAGTGTTTTCAGCAGCAGGGTTGTTTTGCTGACCATCCTTGCATTTCTCTGTAAAATATAAATATTGCACAAATAAATTACAAAGCTTTCCTGAGTGGGAGCATGTGTATTTGAAAGTTATGTCTAAATAAAAAATTTCTGAATGCTGACTTGAAATTTAACAATGTTAGTGACAAAATTATAGGTGGTTTCTTTAATACTTCAAATGAAATCACCCAGGAGGATGGATATATTGTGAAAATCAGAGTAACTGTATGCTCTGAAACATTACACAAACACACATACAAAAAAAATCCACACAGCTGTAAGGATTTGAAAAGCTATACATATTCTTAAATAGAACACTTAAATGAGTATAGTAAAGAATGTCTTCTTCTTGACACATCCATTACAGCGAGAGAGAACAACGAAATGATCACAAAATACTTACAGGATTATTAATCAACAGGAATTATAACTTGGAAATAGAATATCCACATTTTTTTGAGTAGCAAAAGTTATCTCCATCAGTGTGACATTAAAAGTAGATATTCTGAAAAGCCTACACAATTCAGAGTGACTCCAACTTTAGAGACAGTTATAATTGTTTCTAGTGGCAATATATCAAATAATAATCACACATTAGCTACCCTAACTAAACATATTACTTTGTCCTTTCACTGCAATCCTTGTTCTGGGTTGTTCTTCTATTATTGTTTATTGACTTTTATCTAGACACAATTTCTCCAAAATTCACATCCTAATCTCTGTGTGCATATCAAGGCCTTAGCCACATTCTCAAGGGCGTAGACATAATTGTAATAAAAAGTAAAAACTGAACACTGACAGCTTTAACCTTTCTCCCACAGGGGAAATGAAGTGCAAACCCTGACCTGGTCAAGCTCTCCCTCTACTCACCCCATCTGTCCTGGTCATAAAACGTTCATGCTGTCTTGCACAATTACCCCTCCTGACAAGGGTTCCAGTGGCAGCAAGGCACAGAAAACTCAGACTGGAGCCAGCATGGCAGACAGAGGTAGGCAGAGGAGCCAGCACCCCATCAGTCCCACCCAGCTCCAGCCCACTCTCTCACACCCATCACTAAGAGAGCAAGAGACTCTCTCTGCAGACACCCTGAGTCTCATTCCATATGTTGCCTAATCTTTTCTCAAATTTTCTTGCCAGCAGGCACCTACACATCAGTGACCAAGCTAACCCAGCAGAATGTAACAGTTCCGATATTAAACTCTAAGATAGTGTCAGAAAAGTCCTTCTACTTCCATTAAAGTTTGCTATTCAAACAAACAATAAAACAACAAAATCTTCTGGAGATGCTCAGATTTAGATTCAGACAGAGGAGCTTTACTGGAACAGTCTATCACAATCATAAGCTGACTGTTGTTGCTTTGAGACCAGGCTGGGAGAGCTGCCAAACAGACAAATGAAATAGGAAAAATGGAGTTTAAAATCCCCTTTCAGACAGCTGTGCTTTACAGAAACATTTTGACTTTTTATGTTATTTGGCTTAATACGACTTTTTTATCAGGGCAGAGCTAGCATGCGTGTAAATACATATGAGCATTAGACAATTCCCTTCAATAAACTACCTCTCTCAGACTGCCTATGTTACACAGTCACCCCGCAAATGACTAACCAGGCTTTTCCAGGGGTGACGGTGAAGCTAGAGGTGAAAGTCATGCACACATGGAGTTAGCAAGACAATCACAGAATTGCAACAGCTCTCTTAGGATAAATATTTCAGATGGGAGCTGGAATAGCACTCTGCTTTGGACTATGGTCAGATCAGCTACAGACATTATGGTGTCTCCTCTGACTTGTACCCTACTGTGCAGATGGGTGAAAGCTGCTGTCACATACAATGTCTCTGCTCAGGCAGCTTAGAATACAGAGGAGGTAGGGAAATGGTTGAATTTCCTACCAACACACTTAAAAACCATATGGGCTTCAGCTTTCATGTGACCCCAGAGGAGCTGGACATCAAATCCCAAATAATTCTGGCATCCTTACATTTTGTTTAGAAACTTATTTTCATTTCTATACATTTACATATAAAGTATATTCCTGCGAGACACTAGCATGATTCCAAGATCATTAGTACAACAGAAGCAAATGCTGCACTGCTAGAAAATGATAGAATGTTTTAAAATTGTAATAATTTAAAAATTTTTGTTTGGATTAAAAAAATACTTGAAAAATAATTTTGTCACTTTGGAGTGAGCACTTTAACCTCTACTCTCCTGACTTACATCATTACATTTCCCCAATTCAGCTATGTCCTTGCAAATTCTGAGTGCTTTTAAAACATGTGAGTGTGTTATACTACATATACACCCACGCAAGACAGAAATCTAGCCACCATCCAGCAAGAACAAAAGTTACTTCATGGCCATTATTGCTTTCAGGCTTCATTTAGCTTCTGTGACCCCACAGATGTTAAGTCGGACATTTCTAAAGCAAGAAAAAATCCAGAAAAATTTCCAAGCACCTCAGCCAGATTCCATGGAAGTGAAGAGTCAGTTATAAGATTCAGTTGTTTCTCTGAGGTCACAACTGCTCCACAATGGGCTTTTCACAAACATCATGCAACTAAACTAAGTGCATTCTTCCTATCAGACACCTGTGTTTCATGGACCTCTCCAGTAAGCTTTGAAACCAACATTTTTTAAAGCTGCCAAAATGCATTTCTTGCTATAATTTTGGAGTTTCTCCAAGGTTCTGACAACATCAAAAAAGCATAACCATAAAGACAGACATCTGGTAGATAAGTTCAATTACCATTATAAAAATCTCATACTGCGTTTCAAAAACAAAATGCAGTACTTAACACAGCCCACTGCTACAACTTGAAAAATGCAAAGAAGTGTATATGCTTATGCCAAATCTTACATTTCCCGCCTTAAGAATGAATGTTGCTTTGGTATGTAATGCAGTTTTTCTAACAGCACTCTTTCAGCGAAGGGAAACACTTAGAGTAACTAAGGCTTGAAGATATTTAAGTCTCAAGACATAGCATGCAGTTATATTACGTAACTTTTAGGTCCCTGAAGGCTCAGACTCCCTCTGCAATGGAAAGAGAGTATTAGGTGTCCAATTCCTGTTCCTGTTCCACCAGGCAACATATAGTGCTGGGAGAGTCCAGTCACTAATCATGCTTGATAAAGTTGCAAGGACTGGCTTATTCCCATCCTGTCAGAACAGACCTGCACCTCCACCCCAAGTCCAACACAGGAAGTTTCTGCTCAGAAGCATTAAATGAGGTGAGGAGATTCTTTATCATTTATTTATAGGTACTACTGCTGTAACATCATTCCCTCTCTTCTCTGCCCCTCTCTCTTTCTCCATTTCTCCTTCATGCAAGACCACATTATATAAGTATGTTGGATACCTGCTGAAGAGACCTGTGCTCCAAGCCCTTCCCCACAGATACTGAACAAATACATCCAACAATCGTTATGGAAAATAAGTGGGCATTAGAGATGCAAGGAGTCTCCTAGTCACTAGGCTAGGAAAAAGAAAATATGAATTATTTTTGAACAACTTGTGCAGCATTAGGAAGGGATAAGGCTTTGTACCCACCCTTGACATCCTCATTAGGATTAGAGTATTGCTCTAGGAAGTGGAAGATAAACATCCAAATGTCTCCAGACAATTGAGTGAAGATCTCCCACACTTACAGTTCCAGTTCAAGTCAAGAGGATATCATGAAAGACAAGGAAAGGAATCTATTGCTGAGGCCATGCTTTGGATGGGAACAGCGACTGCTTTATTATGAGCCTGATCTTGCATTAGCTCTGCAAAGACTGTCTGCTTAATTTGTCCTTAGGCAATATCCCTAGATTAAGAACCACACAATTAGTTTTCCCATGCCTGCTTCCCCACTTTTGTATCAATAGATGTCAATAAACACATCTTTCATTAGCTTTAAAACCCCTCATATTAATGAGTCACACTACCCATGTACTTCCTTATTTTCCTATTCATTCACAGCATAATCTCATCCAGACACTGAGGAGTCAAATTCATGTGCACATGAAAAATCTAGAAAATAGCTAGAGCTCTTCACAGAACTTAAGAAATTTTACAGAAGATGCAATTCTAGCAGCAGAATAACTTCTGGGAAACTTTCTTAATTTTATTCCTAATAAAATTCTGTAGCATTTTTCAACCAAGAAGTTAATGAATACATACACCCCCCACAACAAGTCAGGGAAGGAGGGAAGTGAACCCAAGCTCTTTTTTTGTAGGAATAATTACTGCAGGAGACATTCTGCCTCTTCTTAGGTATATATGATTTCTCTACTCCCTCCTGCACCATTCTCTGCAGACAGCTGCACAGCAATCTGCAATTTGCAGCTGTTCTTCCGCTTCTTATCTTTTTCCTGTGTTTCAGGTGAGTCCACAGAAGTCACAGGACAACACACTGTACAAAACAGCACTAAGTAATAGTTCACCTGATGACCCAAAAGTCCTCCCACTGAATTCTTTGAATCCATAGGATCATCACTTATTTAACAATTATTTAACAATCTTGGTAGAAAGAATCTGTTCAAACCTTTCTTACCCACCTGACATCTTTTTCCTATTTATATATTGGAGACATGCATATACATCCTCTGTATACAAACACACACACACCAATGAAGCAGCTTTTAACCACATTGCATCGTCACTAAGATGCCACACACAACTCAAGAGGTTCACTGTACATCACTTACAGAAACTGTTATCTTTTAACACCTCTTACCTGATAGCAGGTTATGATAACAACTGACAACGGTGGTTCCAGGCTTTATCCAGTTCGCAGGAACATCAGGAACATCATCGGGTTTCATACTGCCAAATACCACCACATCTGCATGACCAAGCTAGAGACACCCCAAAACACCCCCCCAGCCACAAACAAGCATTTAATGTTAAAAATGTTAGTTACTTCAATATGCATCTGAAAGACATCCAGACTCCTACAGCAATAGCCTTTTGAGCAAAGCATTTACAGATAACAAAAACAAAAACAAATCCAAACTGATGGCTTAATTCTTATCCTCCACAAAATTTAAGAACAATAGCATTTAAAATGAAGTTAGGTAAACAAACTGAGATCAGGCAAGTGAGGCCACAGCATCAATAATATTTAATGGGGATTACATCCTTCCAAATAAAAACTTCTATCCCTGTTCTAAAGTCCACGATAACTTGGAGCAACTTAAGAAGGGTTGAAAGACAGCAAATAGGCAATTATAAAGAGTACAGTGAGATTATCTGACAGTAAAAAACCAGGCCAGCTGATGGGAATGCAAGATGACCTGATCTGCAAACATCAATGTTTTTGAAGAATACCAATTAAAGCATTTTTTTTCTTTCTCAGTTCATGTTTGCTAATCAGTGCCTGTTATTTACTTCAGTCTGGCAGATGTTGGAGCAAAAATGGTTACTAGGAAAATTCTTACAATCAAAGACATAAGTGCCTTTCATTTTCCACCTCCTCTGAAGCAGGGCTCTGTACCAGTTATTAGAATCACCGTAAGAGACAGCACCTTATGACAGATGGATAAAGATCCACTAAAAAAGCCAAACACAGACACAGCACTGCCTCAAGTCTGAATGTAAAAATTATTTCAGATACAGTGATTTTGGTAATATTTGAACAAATGTAAATTAACTCCAAGTGTCAGTGAGGCTCTCTACGAATTGATTTGTGACTGACAAGCGTTCCAGCTTCTTTTTTGGCCAAAAGTGTTCTGACGCAACTCTGGCCAACACTCCTGCCAAGAAAGAGCAGCTACAAATCCTGTCAGGATAGCAGGTTTTTGGCACAGCCGAGCACCCAGGAGGGGAGAAGAGCATAACTGCTGAGGAAAAGGCAGAAAACTAAAAAAGCTCCATCTTCCCTTCAGAGGACACAAGGATGGCCTAACCCTCCTTAGAGATCCACGTGTGGAAACAAAGCCAAAAGTGTGGGAGAAGATTTACTGGCTTGATAAATGACTAATGCAATGAGCTGATTCAGGCTTCAGTCACATGTCTTGCAACACTTCTGTGATCGCCTGCAAACAGTCATTCAGCCTTATCCAAATTGCTCACACTCCCGAGTCTGGTGTGAATATCAGCTTACATGCCACTCCTAGAAGGCCATGTAAGTGATAATGCTTGACCAGCATCAGGTCAAATGATACCAAAAAATCTGCAAGCAAATCTGGATAAAAAGATGCTGTAATGACTTGTGTACCAAGAATACTAAGCTGAAGGCATACTTTGCCCTGCAAAAGGAGGCAACTTCTGCTGTAACAGTCAATATTAATGCAGAGAAAACCAGTGATTTTTCTCAGCACTTTTTTTTAAGAAACCACACACTGAAATTCAAGATGTGTTTCCACGCAAAGCCTCTGGGACAAGGACAGAGCTTTGCACACCGCTTAGCATTGTGAATTGATGAACCAGTTGAGCGCTGTATGCAACAAGAAATAATTTTGATGAATGCTCACCCAACATACTTATGACAGAATTGATTCAATATAACCGTAATGCCAGAAAACAACTGATGAGACCAAATACTCATCTATATGACTACTGACTCTAATGTTGAAAAATGTTCTTAACAGCTGAACACAATTATTTTTCTAGCCAATGTTAACACTGGTTCAGATAGCTAACATTGCACATACCCATAAATTTACCAGAAAACCAGCTGAACCTTTCATGTCACTGCCCTGCCCCACCTCCTCCATGAAAAAGGTTGTATCACATGGCAATGAACAGTTGCCCCACAGGTTTAAGACAGAGCCTTCTCTCAGAGCCTTCCCCAGTGTGATTTCCTTCTCCTTATTTCACGAATAAAATTTTATGTGCAACCATTAAAAAAGTTCCTGCAGAGTTGATAAAATATGTATCAGAAACACTCCATAGAATTTTTTCCCCCTGTGAGCATTTTTAAAGTGTATTCAGAAACTGGGAGAGCAAGCCCACTGACAGCAAAACAGTTGTTTACAGAATTTTGGATGTCCTTGGAAGAAATTTATGTGATCTCCATCAAGGCTTTTTGGTTTCACTTGCCTTTTTTTTTTCTTTCTCTCTTGCCATAACCTTTTGACTGCCTGTTTAATCACTAAAGCAAGAAGCAAGCCTTGGGAGGCATATGCAGGGTTATCTCCAACCAATCACAGATGTTAGAGATGGGAAAAATCCTACGAAATCATAACGTTCAACCTCCTTAGCAAATGCACTGCACAGTTCCTGGACAGAGGACACATCTGACAGGAACCAGGTGCTATAGGCAGCCACAGCCAAAGGTCAAGGAGATACCCACAAGGGAGAACATGCAGTCGCCTGCCCCATGCTCCCTGGACAGCAAGTCTGTGTCCCACCAGGCGGGCTAGAGGAAGGAATGACAAGCACGATGTCAAACCCTCCTTAATGTACTAGGCAATAGGCTGAAGACAAAGTAAGCTAATAGTCCAGTAGTATCCTGCCTTCTCACTGGTAAATATTTTTTCAGTTGGGAAGAGCTGCGCCAATAAATAATCTGAAACCTTACCTCATAACAAAATATGATTCTATCCACCAAGATTTAAGTAGAAGCAGATTAAGAAGCACCACCCATTCCCAAGACAGAACACCAAATGTTAAAACAACAATAGAGACTTTCCAGCCAAGTAATTAATGAAAATGGTAAAAAGTAGCTGTGTATTACAGATAACTGAAACTCTATTTTGCTATGAAGTCTGCATAAAAATTTCATTTTCCCATAGTTAAAAATGACTGCTACGAAAGCCATTTTTAAATACATGATCAAGCAAAATCAAAATTAAAATTAATATTTGAAATGTAAAAGCCCTCAGTTTCCTGGGTATGAAGCTAGGCCATATAAAATTTAAGAGATGGGATGACAGGAAAACAATTAAAAGATTTTTCACAACTCTATCAAAAAAATCTCTATGCACATAGTTTTAATAGATCAAGTTCCACTTCAATCATAGTAATTCTAATTACTTCCTGAAATCTTGAAAATTTTTTAAGTCAATGGCTAGTTTCAGGTACTTTTCATTCTTTTTCCACCAAGGTATGTTCTCTTTATATGGTTTCTTCCAGTTCTATCTCTACCTCAGGAAGTTCAGGGTTTGCAAATCATTGGCAATGCAGCAGAACAACTGTGCATGGTCTGCTCCGATTCCTCCTACCTGGCCATGGTCCTCAGTGATGAGCCAGAGCAAGCCACCACCAGCTCCCTGCTATCTTCCCTGCTATCTTCTTGCCCAGACACTGACCACTCCTTCCCTACCACATCAGTCTGAATGCACTTACCCTACACAGTGCACAAGAAAATCAAGTCCACATCTCTACCATGATAGCCTACTGCTATGATGCGTGCTTTAGCAATGGTTCCTCTACCTTACAGACAGGGGGATAAATGTCAAAATTACAAGGAAGAAAGGTGATGCACATAAAATGTTTAAATAGAAATACTGCGTCTACATCATCATCACTAAAAGCTCTCATGCAGCTCTCCTCTCCCGGGATCCATATACCTGGTCTCATGTTCTTTCATGCTTGTACCAAGACTCTTGGTCCTACTAAGACAGCAAAGACAGGACAGTAAATGGCTAAGAGACGGGCTTGAAGCTTAAGTGTTGGCTCTAAGGAAAAGCAGATTGTGGCCAAAAGAAGTTTTTTTTCAATCTGAAAGGAACTTCCCATTCAGCACTCCAATGGAACCACTCTCACACTTCTCAAGCAGGCTTCTGTAAACAGCTTTTCTAGCCCTAATTATACCTAGGTATACCAATTTTTCAGTTCTTTTACAATAAAATAGTGAGATAGCAGCTCTCTTAAAACAAGCATGATGTGGTTCACGTATGAACTACATTAAAGATGACGCACTGAAATAATGACTGTATTCGATGACTGAAACAAAATTCTGTTTTCTTATAGGTACTAAGTATTATCCACGCTTTGGCAAGGAAATAACCTGTATTTTTAAATATGAATCTACTTAATAGCCTCCTTTCAACTAGAGAGTTTAATGCTACCATAATAAAGGATTAAGCATGACAGTTCTCATTCTTCACCTGTAATACTGAATTGATTTTTGGGCAGTTCCATTTTAAAATTACAAGGAAGATATTACTGAAAGTATGTCACTAGGTCATTCTTCAGGCACAATGCAGTGAACATGCTTTGAAGAGTTATCTGCACAAAGTTTAATAGAACAATAGCATCTTAACAATTGCTACCAAATTGCTTATGTCAATCTCTGACTTCATAACTTCTTTTACATTGAACATATCCATGCAAAATGAACAATGTTTCTCCATGGCAACTATGCACAGATTTGCCAGAACCTTCTGAAATACCTTCTTTCATTTGTAATTTTATTTGAAAATCCAGGAAGCTCAAGAGTGCTGAAGGAAATGGCTCAGCTGTGTCATGATTATTTTTAAGAAATGAAGCAAACCCAAAATGGAACAAAAAGAAATATTAATCTGTTCACGTTAACAAAACATGAAGTGGAGAGGGAAAAGAACATTGAAAGTGGGTCCGCTATTCATTCATGTCAAAGTAAGGAAATTAAAATGTAGCATTATTTATTTTATTCCCTTTTCCTGTCATAGGACAGAAAAGGCTTGCTTTAAGGAGCACACTAAATCAGATGGTAGATGGCTCTATGCTCTTTGTCAGGAGAGCTACTCCTACATTGTTAGAATTTTCCTAAGATGGACTAAAACATACCTTCCTCTTGATAATTTTCAAAATATTTTTGCAAAAGTGCCTGAGTAAAAGAAGCAGTAACAAGTCCATAGCAATACAAAACCTTACCCAAAACCACCAACAATGTTAGTGTTGTGTGACTCATTTAAATTGAAAGAATTTCTGAAGAAAACAGTTGTTATGCTGTCCTTTTAAAAAGAAGAACAATTCAGCAGAGCTAGTCTAAGGTAATTTAGTATCCATTTACTAAAGGATACTCATTACTCATTAAGGTCAGGGTTAGTGCCTCAATGCAAATAGGCCCGGCCAATGGATTAAGACAAACAACATACATCTATCCTTACGACAAAAATTTTCCTTTCATGTTATAGACTGTGAAACAAATGCACACAAGTGAAGAGTTCATACTCTTCATAAATTTAGCCTTCACTTCATAAGTGAAGTTATTATGCTACTACAGGTTAAACTTCCAAACAACAGCATACAGACTGCTATTGTCGAGGCATCACATTCAGAGACAGGAGAACTTAGTGTATTGTGCAGAAAAAACAGAACATGAATTAATGCTTCCAAGCCTTGGAAAAACCTCAACATCAACTAACACATCTTCTTACTTGAAATTTAAATTCAAAAAACCTCATGAGATTAAACCTTGTGAACCTTTAAACTGTTTTTACTTAATCAGTATTCTAAACAAGCAGAAGAACAGAAATTCACATCCAGCTATAATCACATTATCTAACAGCATTGTACTTCAAATACAGCTTGCCACTAAACAGCGGTACCTCTCTGTTTGGTAGGAAAACTGTGCTCAGTTTCTGACTCTCCAGCTTCTGGGAATATGAAATAGAATCATTTTCCCTATACACATTAGATTTTATCAAGGAACTAGAGTTAACTATCAAAGTTACTTCGAAACAGGTTCAGCAGTGCTCTGGGCATTACTGGTGATACCCTGCTCCAGGCTTACAGGTGAGGAAGAGGAAGGTAGGTTTCCCCTGAGCTCTGCTGATTAGTCCTGCAGGCAGAGTACGAACTCCTCTACTGCCAAAAGTTAAAATGAACCTGGGAAGACTGATGTGCAGAGCCTCAAACTTAGGCCTCTCATTCTGTTTCCCATCAGTGACCTGCTGCAAGAGGTAAGCTACAGGGAATGCCAAAAAAGCAAAGCACGGTTATGGGAAAGCATCTGGATAGAAGGAAATGGATTTCTCTCCAGCTATGAACACCACTGCATAAGCAGCCATGGGCTCAATCCAAATTTTTTGCTGTAAACCAGTGGAAACATCTCTGGCCATCCTGTCACCCACCTCATCCAGCCCAAAGCAGTCCTATAGCACAACCCCAAGCAATGAGAAATAACTGAAGAATGAGACATGGCAAGGATCAAGTTCACAGTGCTCCATCTCCAAGAGAGGCATATGTTTTCTAAGTGCTGTCAGTCACTTAAAGCCCAGAGCTGAGACAAGCCTGACAAAAACATCCACAGCTGTGAAAACACGAGTTTGCCAGAGAACTTTCTATCACAGCTGCTCAAATTTATTTCCTCCTCCTGCCTTTGCCTCCAAAACCCGGAGGTTTGACACCATCATTTTGCCTTGGCTGCCACCCTGTGGTACTTGCTGTCAAATTCAAGAGCTATCCCCGACACCTCATCCCCAGAGCCACTGGTAACCAGGCTCTGGATTAACGTGCACTCCCACAGCCAGTATCTGAACCCCACTGCACACGCTCCACGAACAGCACATTACCAGTTGTATCCAATGAAATCTGGGACTAAGGACCAAACTGTGAAGTTTGACAGGAAGTCATACCAACTTCTAAGTTGAGGCTAAAAAGCAATCAGGGAAACCATATAAATTAAATCCTTTGGTTTAAGGATCCTGAACTTATTTGAATCCTTTTACAGATCTGTAAAACTGTACCTTTTGGGATCTTCCTTGTCCCAAAAGACACAGTATTTGCAGGCCTTTAAGACACAAATTCGATGAAAGTAATTTCATACAGATGACAATATCACAGGACAAAAAGAGGGCATTCCTCTCAGAGAAAGTAAAAGGGAGAGCTCACACCATTGCTTGTTGATTTCTTTCTCTCCCAGCTCCTTGTGTAAAATAATGAAGTTACACAGTTGTTGTTACAAATAATACTCACAGAATCAGTGAATATTCACAGAATCAGGCTGAAAACACCTGAGATCACTGAGCCCAACCTATGACTGAACACCACCATTTCAACTAGACCATGACACTAAGTGTCACATCCAATATTTCCCTAAACACCTCCAGGGACAGTGACACCACCACCTCTCTAGGCAGCCCATTCCAATATCTAATCACCGTTTCTGTGAAGAAATTCTTCCTAATGTCCAACATAAATGTACCTGGTACAGCTTAAAACTGTCCTCTTGTCCTGTCACCAGTTGCCTGGGAGAAGAGGACAACCCCCACGTGGCTACAACTTCCTTTCAGGTAGTTGTAGAGAGTGATAAAGTCACCCCTGAGCCTCCTCTTTTCCAGACTAAACACTCCCAGCTCCCTCAGCTGCTCCTCATAAGACTCATGCTCCAGACCCTTCACCAGCTTCGTTGCCCTTCTCTGAACTCCAGTAGAAGGCTGAGGCCAGCGTTTGCAGCATTTCTGAGCAAGTAGGAAGGAGGAGAGAAAATATCCTAACTCACACAGGCTACTAGCAAGGCCCAGTGCCACCTGTAACTGCAACAAGTCTTCCTCTCAGGAATGACACCAAAGACAAGCAGTGCCAGGGGACTACCTGACAGGGATGCCCGGATAGTGGGGATGTAGGATGACCCAGGGCAGACAGAAGAGCACTCACCTCATTCTGCAGCTGTGGGGCATTCCACTGGCAGCTGACGATCACTGCTCCCTCCCTCTGCAGCATGTTCTGCAGGACAGCACCCACTGCCCCGCCAGCTCCCACCAGCAGCACCGTCTTTCCACCTGTGCGACACAAGGCAAGTCGTTCAGCCGCCCTTGGCTGCAAAGGCACAAGCACCAGGCTCCACCAGGCACAGAGTTGGAGCAGCCGCAAGGTAAAGGTCCGCCTTGACCAGACCACTCACTGCCAAAGCCCTCCAGAAATGCCACCAAAGCGGCTCAAGACAGGACAGTGCCATGTACCTGCACAACTAGAGCGGCCGTGCCAGCACGGGCAAGTCTTTCAGAGTTCGTGCAGTGACACAAACCACAGGTTTTAAGTTGTTTCCTGGCTACTCTCTAAATTTTAAGCAAATACTGCTCTTATAAATTATAAAATAATAGTAAGCAAATACCGCTCTTCCAGCTTTCTGGTATTTTGCACAATTTTTTTTATTCTCATTTGTTACTAAGTACATTTCGCCTCCTGTTTACAGTTCTGTTACAGAAATCCTTATTTCAACAATTATGAATCACCATAAGAAAGACAACCTCTGAAACACTGCCTTAAACTAACAACGTCTTCACACACTGTAAACCCACTTTCAGTGTCAGCATTTACAAAACATAGCCCAAACCAAAATATTTGCTCTGCAGCAATTAACAGGCAGATCTGGGTTTCTCCAACTGTTCACACTAAAACTGTCGAATGAAATCCCCAAGTGATGTTTGTATTTTTCATTTTGAAGACTCAGACGTCATGTGGCTTCAATGAGATGAAATCTGCTGATGGCAGCTAATCCCTGCCTAATATCTAAAATCTGTAGGATTGAGACTCGTTTCTGCATATACTACATTCAGATCTCACTTAAGTTCCTCACTAGTAGGAGACAAATACATGTCAGGTGGGAATAAATGACAAATTAGAATGGACAAGTCAGATTATATTTGACTCCCAGTCAGGATTAAAACTGAGAAAAATAATTATGCTAAAATTAATGTAATAATTATGATACAAGGACTCACCTAGATCTTCAAGAAGCTCCATTACAGCACGTGCTGTAGGAGGAACTAGACAATCAGAGGCATCACCATGTACCAAGCGTCCTAGGTTTACACTGGATAATCTGCAGTGTAAAAATATAGCAATTTAACAAAAAAAAAAAGAAGTTTGTGTAACATAAATCCTCAGTAATATTTGTAACACAGTTAACAGCTAATCCCAAGAGCAAACACATCTCATAAAAGCAAATCCTTAGATAGTCACACAGCTTGGCTAATTTGTATTATCCCACACCCCAGTTAGAAAAACACTGAGCCTCAAGAGAGGCCAGGAAAAGGATCTGCAAGTTTGAGCAAGCAACACGATCATATGATACACAGGCAGCTCTTTACTTGTCATGACGGGCTACCCACAGCACACTGGGCCAAAACACCTTAGTGGCTGAAGTGAGACCAGATCAGCACTGCCAGAGTGAAGCCAAACCAAGCCAGAGGCAACACATTCTGCTGGGCTCAGGCTGGCTCGGTGGAGGCAACTCAGGTGTTTCCACGCTGCACTACATTCTCTCTCATATACAAGGATGCTCCAAATTTTCCATTTTCTGACCATCTCCAGTACTCCAGACAATGGAAAGGTAACTAATTTGCAAGATTTTCAGATTTTTTCCCGACATGAAAAAAAAAGAGAGAAGGATAAAAAAAAACGGTAAATAGCCTGCAGTGGAGAGCAGAAAGGCTGCAAGAGCAGCAAAATGCTAACTCAGACACCTAAATTACACTAGTGGTCTCTTCAGAGAATAGTGCAACTCAACACTGACTGGAAAGTTGTTCTAATGGGTCCAAACTATAGCCTGCTCTCTTGCCACGAGAGAGTGCCCTAAGGAAGTCAAAACCTTCTCTGCAATTCTTCCATCAATCCTTCTTGTTAAAATTCAGTGCTTTGTGACTATCATTATTAAAGTACTGAAGTAAACCTTAAGTATCATCACTAGATTGAACTTCGGGTTTTATTTTTTTGAAAAGACCATGTGCTGAAATATATATTATGTAAAGATTAAAAAGCTAATGATCAAAATTGCTTCAGCAGAGGACTCATTGATTCAGAGGCATCTTTTATCACTGCTCAATAGCAAAGCTAGACACATTGACTGAGGAATCCATTAATGAAAAGCACAGCAGAAAATTGATTTTACAGAGCCATCAGCCTTATGTTGGCTAATATTATTTCTCAGTGCTTCACTTACCCATCCACATCCTTCTCTGGTTTCACAGCGTTTAATACCTTACTGCTACGTAAGCTTTCTGGGAGGTCAAGGGCAAGGCCCTGCACATTAGGATCCTCATTAAGTCTCAAGATTTCACTGACAATCTAGAAAGTTAATAAAAAGCATTAAAAATCAGAACAATAGATAAATAAACCTAATTAGAAGGTGGTAAAACCTGTTGGGTTTTTTAAATTATTTTATGGCCACCTTTGCTTCCCTTCCATATTACTGAAACTTCTAAATGAAAAGGCAATAACCTGCTTTCCTCAGTTTATATTTCCATGGCTTACCTAACTATTCTAAACACCTTGAGAAATAAGCACATACTATGTGACATTATGGCTCCAAAAACATTTTCTCTTTCACCATTCTAAATCTCAGCAAAAGCTCATCACTGTAATGGTTTCACAAGACGGTTTTAGAAACCAGACACCTCAGTTATAAACATAGTTCAAAATTGGACCAGATCACATCCCAACACAGAACATAGACAAAAAGTTGTAACACTAGAAAAAACAATTATACAAGAGAAAATTCATTTCATTAAACCAGCCTATATCATTACCAATTTTCCTTCTCAAACACCCTTATCCTAAGAGCTGACAATCATTTGGTGAAGAATTGTTACATTGACAAGGCACTGCACAAAAGTTTATGAATTTCGAATACTGAACCAGATACAAGTTCAAGTGGTTTATAATTGGTCATATTTGACATCTGAGACTGTATGACTTATCCTTGATTACTTACTCTCTAAAGTGTAACAGTGATTCATAGTGATGCGTGCTATTCTGCTGTGACCAGGGCGAATACAATGGAATAAAACTCACTAAAGTTCTCAGGTGAGAAATGTCATGCCAACAGGTCTTCCCATCATATAAATGAAATCAGTGTGCAATCATCACAAAGCTGTACAATTAAATTGGATTAACATCCAACAGAAAATGAGGTTTTTTCCTTAACTAATACCATATCTTCTTAAAATGCTTTGCTTGTAAACTATTCAATATAATTGTGAACTCTATTACCTAAACACTTGATACACAATCAACATTAAGCTAAGGGAATTTGGTGGGAGTTACATCTGTGACTCTGAACCAAGAGAATATGCTACTTCCATGCTAAACAAAGATTATACAAGTATGTCACTGGCATAGAAATGCCCCTTTAGTTTGCTGACTCCTGGGGCAAAAACAGGTGTATATATTAAGGCCTTGTGCCATTTGACAGCAATAGGGCTGGTATATACCACAATAGAAAGGATGAGTGTATGTACCAGAATATGGATATGAAAGCACCCACATTTTGCATTAAAAAATCCTCATATGCTACAAAATGTTGAGGGCCTACACAGTAACGAACTTGAAACTGTATTTCTGCTTCCTGGGAAAATAATTCTGTATGCCATTTTAATTGCATTTTACTTTAATTCAGCGCTCCATCATCACAACATTTAAATTACTTGTAACTCATGCAGGGTAAAGCCAGGTAGTATTAACTTGCCTTTGCTGTACACAGGCAGCACCTTCTTCCCACCCACCTACCCAAACCAGGGAACACAAGCATGTGGATTTTAACAGATCGAAAAAAACCTCTGTCATAGTAAGCAAGAGAGTAATCAAACCATTGCAAATTTTATTTAAAGTAACTTACTTCAAATAACAAAAATACCCCAATTTTCTCTTTAAATACACAGCTCGGCTGCTTTTTAAGGTACTACTTCAAAGTAACAGCAACTACTGCTGCATAATCACAACATTTTATCTATTTCCTACTGTTATTCAGCAGATAAAACACATTTACCCACAACAAAGTGTACTTGTTCTTCATTTCAAAAGCCCACTCTCTTAAATGGATATCTTGCTATCCATAAGCTACAAAACTTCACAGTAAGTTACTCTCAATGTATTTGGAAGCAGTTCTTGAGATTACACTGCAAGTCAGTAGCATTTTAAAAACCAAGTGTAGCAAATACAAAACAGTACACAAAACTTATGAGATGCAGGATTATCAAACTCACCAAGCACAAGAAGGCCAGCTGGAAACAGTGGCATCTTTCACTATACATTCCTTCACCAGTTTTACTTTCATATGATCTCCTATATTTAAAATATACTTGATCTTAAGTGCTGTGCCTTCAACAAGGTAAAGAATTCAGCCCTCTAGTGATTTGGAGTGGATGTTTCTTTTTTAACACATACTTTAAACATTACAGAATCACAGAATCACCTAGGTTGGAAAAGACCTTTGGGATCATCAAGTCCAACCTATTACCTAACCCCCCCTCATCAACTAAACCATGGCACTAAGTGCCACATCCAGTCTTTTTTTTAAACACTTCCACGGACAGTGACTCCACCATCTCCCTGGGCAGCCCATTCCAATCACTCTCTGCCAAGAATTTTTTCCTAACATCCAGCCTAAACTTCCCCTGGTGCAGCTGGAGACTGTCCTCTTCTTCTGTCACTGGTTGCCTCAGAGACGAGACCAACTTCCACCTAGCTACAACCTCCTTTCAGGCAGTTTTAGAGAGCAATAAGGTCTCCCCTGAGCCTCCTCCCATCCAGGCTAAACGACCCCAGCTCCCTCAGCCGTTCTTCACAGGGCTTGTGTTCCACACCCCTCACCAGCCTTATTGCCCTTCTCTGGACACATTTGAGCATCTCAATATCTGGCACTGAGGTCAGGCTGACAGGCCTGTAATTTCTCAGATCCTCCTTCCAGCCCTTCTTGTGGATGGGCATCACATTGGCCAGCTTTCAGTCATTTGAGACCTTCTCAGTGAGCAAAGACTGCTGATAAATGATGCAGAGCGGCTTAGCGACCTCATCTGCCAGCTCTCTCATCACCCTAGGATGGATCCCGTCTGGTCCCATAGACTTGTGAGGATCCAAGTGGCTCAGCAGGTCTCTAA